>QVTF01001090.1:1430000-1865000 GCA_003573665.1 Oxygymnocypris stewartii | reverse complement strand
TTTTGAGACAAAACCCCCCAAAACAAAAATAACATTAAGACAAAAAAAAACTCTAATATCTCTCTCTCTCTTTCTTCACAGAGAGAACATTTGCAACAAGCTGCAAACTAATTATTCAGCTATAATCAACATTCATACATTTATTAACATGATTTGCTATGCCATATGAAGCAAAGCATTATTGGTTTGAGCTTTGCAGCACTCTTCCATGCTTTCAAGACCACCACAAACTTTTTTTTTATTTGTAGATTTAGTAAAACCGAATCAATGTTACTCAGCTAAAGAACACAGTCTAATTGACAAGTCAGTAGATGGGATTTGACAAATCAGCAAATTTGCAACCGAATGGGATATATCTCATCCCACCAAATGTTTAAGTTTAACAAAGATAAAAATAGATATACAAGACTCATACAAGGTAAATGTAAGATTTCAAATGAGAGCACAGCACGGATCTAAAACAGCAAGCAAATCTTCAGTCAGCTGGCCTTAAACCAGCACTTACATGGCCACTTCATCAGAAATGGACTATAAGTGAACACTCTTCCAGAACAATGGACTGTAATTACTTTAATGTACGGATATCTCCGCATTAGATGACACAAAATCACTTTTATCATTTTCAGATACTTTAATCAACTGGTCCGAATAACTGTCATTTTTAGCGAGCGTAATGAAGAGTGTATGCAACTTGGTTTGATATTTTGTATCTAATGCAGTGATATTAATAAATTAAGGATTCATATACTTTTTAGAACCACATTGTGTTTATGGTTACAATACAACACTGTCTGTCTCATCAAATCATGACGGTTTAATTATGAACTTCAAACTGTTTCTTCTGTAAAAAAAGAAGTTGACAGGCTGTATTCAAGCCATCACTGACTAATAACACTTCACTGACTGTTTAAAAATGTTTTATGGTAATTTAAACAAATCGGCTATGCACTCCATTATAATACAGCACTTCTTAAAACTAGCTGAATGGTAAGAAATATCTTAACAACATCCGAATGGTAAGAAATATGAATGGTAATATTGTAGTACATGTAACTGTACTACAATATACCTGTGCAAATGTCAATAAATTCAAAATTCAAAATTAATTCGGCATACAATTAAAGACCTTCAGCTGGAACTTTTCAGATCGGAGCTATTCATCTGGGTCAAATGTACACAAAGGATGGCAGTTCTATCAAAATTACTCAGCAATTTAGCAGCAAATTATAGAAGATGGCTTCTAAGGTAAAAAATAAAGTAAAAAGTAATGGGCCGCAGATTCTCGACCGACTCTCTGTGATCAGACCCATCTATCTTGTTCAACCTTGGTGTTTAAAACGTGTAAGCAAAATCCAATCAGCCATTCACAGACAGCGGCCCAGTGCATACAGGTGCCTGTGCGCTCCGGACTTTCTGCCCTTTAGGTTTAATCTATTTCTACTGGCTGTAAAGCTTAAGCTTCATCCGTTCTGAACTAGAGACCTTGGCGAAATCGATGGCATTTCATCCACAATTTACCTATATATAGATGAGAGACAGAAAAGGAAATATGACTTGAACATTTCACACAAATTAGAGGGGTACATTACAGAACAAATGCAAATTAAGTTTGAGGGAAAGTCCTCAGGCGAGAGGTTTTGGATTGCGTGAGGGAAGAACAACAAGAGGAGAGCTGCATTTCTGAAGCTCTCAGCCTCCCACACGTTTTTAGACACGTTTTTGTTTGAGTACGTGCGTATGTGTGTGTCAAGGATTCTCTGGAGCACTTTGCGTCACACGCTTCAACCCACATGCACACATGTACACACAACCACATGCAAGTCAACTGCTTGAGTTGCATTCTATAAGTGGAGGCAAAAGGTACAGGAAAAACTTGTCCATTTTTTTAGGAACACAAAGGTCAAGTTAGTCCATGTTGACAAACAAAATCACATGTACTTAAAGGGATAGTTCAACCAAAAATTTAAATTGTTATGTTATTCACCCTCATGTCGTTCCAATCCCTGAAAACCTTTGTTCATCTTCAGAACACAAATCAAGATATTGATTTGACTATAGAACTTTCTGACCCTCCCATAGACAGAAACGCAACTGACATGTTCAAGGTCCAGAAAGGTAGTTAGGAAATCATTAAAATAGTCCACCAATGTGTGAAGACTGACACTGAAGAGAAGAAATTGTTGAATAAAGTCATTATTTTTGTTTTCTTTACGCACCAAAGCTTATTCTCATAGCTTCATACATTACAGTTGAACCACTGATGTCACATGGACTGTTTTAACGATGTCCTTACTCCATTTATGTGCCTTGAATGTGTCAGTTGTGTTGCTGTCTTTGGGTAAAAAAAAAAAATCTCTCTGATTTCATCCAAAATATCCTAATTTGTGTTCGGAAGATGAACAAAGGTTTTACGGGTTTGGAATGACATGAGAGCGAGTAATTAATGACAGAACTTTCATTTTTGGTTTAACTATCCTTCAAGGAAACCAGTCTTTGGGTTACAGGAAAACACATACAATCTTTATTGCATTGATATTCAGCAAGCTCTCAAGAATACTGCTTGGTATTTGATTTACAGGTCTGAGGTTTTCAGGCAAGGTATAAGGTTCTCTTGCCAATATATCACCATCCATGGCCACAATAACTGCCATACGTGAGGAGTACAGGGATTTCTCCTGCTGAATGTGTGCTTGAATAAACTAAAGAACAAACTCTCCTGTGGTATTTCAAATAGACTCTGCTGCAGCTGCTCTACATGCGTCAAGTCCATTTTGTGCCATCTGGGACGAATATAGAAAAAGTGAAAGAAATCCACCTCATGCAAAAAAACTTTTTCACACAAAAATCTAAAATGGAGATGAAGAGCCAGATAAATTTAGAAGGCAATGCTGCCCTCTCCTGGTGACTAAAATGGTTCAGAAATAATAATCAAAACAATTTGCCCAGTTATAGGACAAAGAATATAGATATAAACACATTTTATCATTAACATAACATATTAACAAACATTTTAAATTTAGATTAAAAATATTTTATATTACATTTTTTGCAAGTTTTTGATTGAATTAAATGGATGTTGTAGCAATGTGAGAAATTAATTTTGAAAAGGACAAATATGCATGAATAATTAAGTTATTAAAAGCTAAATATTAATGTAATAATATCTGCCAGAGTTATATTCTCCAGAATAGTTCAAAAGATAGATGAATACAATATAATTTTTTATTTTAAAATAAAATAACTGATAATGAAATATCAAGGAATAATAATATCATGGAATACTGTATAATAAAATACACATAAGACACAAATAAAAAATGTATAATAATGTGACGAATTCTTAGATATCAACACCTTTATTAGATTTTTTTAGAGAAATATTAAATGGCCCTTTTGGGTATTATAACAATCATACAGTCTGGATTAAATAAAAAATAACACGTATAAATACCGAAATATGTTTCACAGGCCTCATAAGAAGCTAAAGATAAGCTGTACAATTTAATGCTAGTATCCATGTTATCATTAATGAAGAGCATTGTGGTGATAAATTAATCTCAAAGTAGCAAACTACAGGGTAAGACCTCATAGTTACTCTACAGTGCTCCTGAATATACACAATGTTACATTTCATGATAAACATACATGAAACAATACTGACTCCGGTATCTACATACATTATTTTGTATACAATTTGATTGATAAAAATAAAGCATGAAAACTCAGGTATAGTATAGTATAGTTTTTTTTGTTGTTGCAAAAATAGACTCATCTTCTATCGCTTTGGTGTAATATACCAGATGATCGGGACGAGAAGGACCAGTGCACGGCCCTCTCCACTAATAGCACTTCCTCCCACAAACCTATCTGTGCTCATTGGCCTTTGGTGCTTTTCCATGGGTCTTGTCCCAATCGGTCTCAGAGTTCCAGTCCTGAGGCGTCACCCCAATGTCCAGGACCTGGGGGTTAGTACGAGACTCAGCGAGTCTACGGGGAAAGTGACAGAAGAATGTCAACTGAAAAAGATGAAACTTTGCAGATGCAGATGCACAGGCTTTATTAACATATGGGTAATTACATTAAAATGTTAACCAAACCACGTAAAATAATAAATGAAGTATAAATCCTCTGATTTCATCATATTTATAAATATGGAATTGCCCATATGGATCTGAAGGTTTCATTAAAGGAACATTTCACCCCAAAAATATAAATTTCCAGAAAATGTACTCAACTTCAAGCTTTCTAAAATGAGTTTGTTTCCTAATCAGAACAGATTAGGAGAAATGTAGCATTACATCACTTGCTCACCAATGGATCCTCTGCAGTGAATGGGTGCCGTCAGAATGAGAGTCCAAACATCACAGTAATCCACACAACTCCAGTCTATCAATTATTGTATGTATATGTTTTCTATTATGGACAGAGCAATATCATGGATAGAACTCGTATAAAGTTACACACGTCTTGATGGATTCATTTAAAACACACAGCTGTTCACTTTACAAGACGTTAATAGTTGGACTGGAGTTGTGTGGATTAACTGGATTATTATTTAGCTGTTTGGACTCTCATTCTGACGGCACCCATTCACTGTAGAGGATCCATTGATCAGCAAGTGATGTAATGCTACATTTCTACATATCTGTTTTGATGAAGAAACAAACTCCTCTACATCTTGGATGGCCTGAGGGCAAGTACATTTTCAACAAAATTTCATTTTTTTGGGTGAACTATTCCTTGAAAGGACACATTTGGTTGGTTGTTATTTACTATGCTAACAACTGGTATGGTTTTATTTGTAAGGTTAGAAGACATGCAGTACATCAATGCAACTGCATTACACTTTTAACCAAGTGTTATCATCAGGGAAAAAAAAACTAAAACAGGATGAAAACACAAATAAGATAAAAACTGTCTAGACTAAGAATGATGGAATATTGTAAACAAACCACATTGTATTTAAATATGGATCATTGCAGAACCCTGCCATTAAATTCACAATTAGATCGGTGTTGGGTCCATACCAGCCCATGGTGCTAATTTGGTTGGGTTGATCAGTGAAAGTTGGCAGGGTTCTGGAAGACAACAGGGGAGGGGAATGATGTTACAGATTGAGAGACGGTGTATATAAACAGGACACAGATTTGGGAATGGAGCGGGTGGAATTTGAGCTCGGGTTGGATTGGTACAGGACTGGACCTGTACTTGTTACCTGGAGAGTACTCATAGCTATCCAAACTGCAGCTAGGAACAAAGAGAGAGCACAACAATCAAGGGCTGCAGGATGCTTCTCTGTACCCCTTTAAGAAACAGTTCTATTTTAAAACAGGTGATAATGCATGAAACAGACAGTTTTTGATATTAATCTTCCTGTAGGAATGAAATGTTAAATGCGGTATTAGCTGCTTCAGCCAAGATGAAGATGTTGCTGCTCAATAAGGCTGCACCCATCTTCAATTAATCTGATAAATTTCCTTCAGTCAACACATAGTTCCTCTGATGCAAGACTTATATAAAAGATATATCAAGTAATAAATGTCCAAATAAGTAACAAACTGTATCTAGTAAATAAAAAGTTTAGATTTGTTTGGCCCAGTTTTAATATTTATATATTAATATTTAAGTCTGACAAAAAGCAGACACAAACAGCAGTTGACAGGAAAGAAAAAATTATAAGCTTGTTTAGGAAACATTTCCACGCATTCCATGTTCAGCTTGTTTGGTGGATTTAATCAAATAGAATTGAAAGCATTTGTTCTCAAAGCACAAATATTCAGGTCAGGTTTGTCATCTTCATACCATCAAAAATAAATCATAAGGCTAACTCTACATTTGCAGGGTGAATTATACCCTGCCAAACTACCGTTAAGTAAAGCTCTAGCTTGGTTCTGTGGAGAATACACACACATAAAATCAGAAATTTCTGTCTCATGAGACCTTGGTATGGGAAAAGTGCCTTTGCTCAATTGCTCCGGAAGATTAATCTAAGGCCAAGTATGCGGAACAAACTAAAATAAATATTTCAAATGGTTCCAACAATCTTTGAGAACAAACAGAGAAAGATTGTAGTCTGATATAGTCTTGATTTGCGAGAGGTTATCAGCATGTTTTTTAAATGCAGCTCACTTCTCAAGAATTTGCCCTTCCTGCCCCTCATTGAAGAGAGATAGAAAGGAGATTTAGACAAGACAGAAGCTTGTGAGAAGAGATAAGAACAGCTTTGGGTGCCTCATACCTAGAAAAAGCCTCTTCCAGACAATCATCCATCTCCTGAAAAGAGGAGCAAAATGGTAGTTGAATTGTAACAAGACGAGCAAAGTTAATGGTCAGCAGTCACTCATGTCGAATCCTCCCTGAGAGTCTCATTTAAGAGAAAAGCCGGCATACAAGGACAAGATCTTACCCATAGGGTGGTGCTGTTGTTGTTGGGTTCGGTAGGATTATCTACATTTTCCACAGCAGATGAGTAATCATCAATGTCCAACAAGTTCTCTGTAGCTACTGCTAGAATAGATACACAGCCCATTAATATCAACATGCTAAAGCGATAGATCACACACACACACACACACACACACACACACACACACACACACACACACACACACACACACACACACACACACACACACACACAACACACACACACGCAAGAATAGAAGGCACCATGAGTTAAAGGAGTTTGTACCTCCTACTTTAAGGCTGTTAAGGCTGACCGATCCCTCCGACTGTGAACTGTTGGATGTCTCTCCAGCTGAATCCCGTTTCACACAATTCTCTCTCTCTGAAAGCAGAGCAACACATGAATTAAATTCATGCTGTACCATAAAATAAAACATAAATATATATGTATATATTGAACACTAAACAAAAAGTTAATCCCAAAGTGAAAACATCACGATAATCCACAAGTAATCCACACAACTCCAGTCAATCAATTCATGTTTTGTAATGTGAAAAGCTGTGTTTGTAAGAAATCCATAATTTATTGGATTTTAACTTTAAACCATTTCGCTGGCCAAAATACGAGTCCAACTTGTTTTCACTTAATCTGTGCATATGTCTCGACTGATTCAGATGCGATAACACATATTTTAGCCAGAAGCAACAGTTTAAAGTTAAAAACATTGCAATAATCTATGTATTTCTTACAAACACATACAGCTTTTCACTTTACTAAGATGTTAATTGATGGACTGGACCGGCACGGGTTACTTGTGGATTACTGTGATGCTTTTATCAGCTGTTTGGACTCATTCTGATGGCACCCATTCACTTGGTGAGCAACTTCTAATTTAGTAAATTTTTCATTCCTTTAAGTATTAATATTATGTTCTATTCTGGTCACATAATTTTTGAAAATGTGTTTGTAAAGATAAAGATATACAAGGAATTAATTTGTAATGCATTAACTGGCTTCTGTTCACCAAATCGAAATATAAAATCATTTTGGGTGTCCATCTTTTCTACAACCCCAAATCAGAAAAAGTTGGGACAGTGTGGAAAACGCAAATAAAAAAAGAAAGTAGTGATTTCTAAACTTACTTTGACTTGTATTTCATTGCAGACAATATGAACACAAAATATTTCATGTTTTGTCTGGTCAACGTCATGTCATTTGTAAATATACATCCTTTCCTGTCATTCAGACCTGCAACACATTCCAAAAAAAGTTGGGACAGTAAAGCATTTACCACTTTGTAATGTTGCCATTCCTTTTCACAACACTTAAAAGACGTTTAGGGACTGGAGACACCAAGTGAGGAAGTGTTTCAGGTGTAATTTTGTCCCATTCTTCCTGCAAACAAGTCTTAAGGTGGGTAACAGTACAGGGTCTTCATTGTCGCATTTTGCGCTTCAAAATGCACCACACATTCTCTATTAGAGACAGGTCGGGACTGCAGGCAGGCCAGTCAAGTACCCGTACCCTCTTCCTCTGCAGCCAGGACTTTGTAATGTGTGCAGAATGTGGTTTTGCATTGTCTTGTTGAAATATGCATGGACGTCCCTGGAAAAGATGTCTTCTTGAAGGCAGCATATTGTGCTGGTAACAGTCTGGATGATCCTTTTCTTCTTTGGTCCAGAGCACACAGCGTCCATTCCTCCCAAAAAATACCTGAATACTGATTCATCTGACCACAGTACACGTTTTCACTGTGTGATGGTCCATCCCAGATGCCTCCGTGCCCAGAGAAGTCGACGGCGCTTCTGGACACTGTTAACATAGGGCTTCGTTTTGGCACAGTACAGTTTTAACTGGCATTTGTGGATGTAACTACGTATTGTGGTACTTGACAAAGGTTTGCCAAAGTAGTCCTGAGCCCATGTGGTGATATCGCTTATAGATGAATGACGATTCTTGATGCAGTGCCGCCTGAGAGATCGGAGATCACGGTTGTTCAGCTTAGGCTTGCGCCCTTGTCCTTTATGCACTGAAATTCCTCCAGATTCCTTGAATCTTTTAATTATGTTATGCAATGTTGAAGGTGAAATATCCAAATCTCTTCCTATCTTTCTTTGAGGGACATTGTTTTTAAACATTTCAATAATTTTCTCACGTATTTGTTGGCAAATTGGCGATCCTCGGCCCATCTTTGCTCCTAAAGGACTAGACCTTTCTTGGATGCTGCTTTTGTACAATCACCTGTTGACATCATCTGTTTGAAATCACATCATTATTTAACCAATTTACCTCGTTACTAGCCCTAAATTGCTCCTGTCCCAACTTTATTTGGAATGTGTTGCAGGTCTGAATGACAGGAAAGGATGTATATTTACAAATGACATGAAGTTGACCAGACAAAACATGAAATATTTTGTGTTCATATTGTCTGCAATGAAATACAAGTCAAAGTAAGTTTAGAAATCACTACTTTCTTTTTTTATTTGCGTTTTCCATACTGTCCCAACTTTTTCTGATTTGGGGTTGTATAAATGAAAAGGCAAAAAGAGCAAAGGCCCAACAGCCCTAATCAATCACGACAGCTTCAATGCCTTCAAAGACCCCATAAGGAGAGCATATTCTTCAAAACAAAGTGACAAATAATTTTCCACTTGTGGAGTATGAATGATCCTCTACAGTTATATACAGTTACATTGTTCTGTGGAGAGATATGACACTCTGTACCTTCTTTGGCAACCTCCCATAACTCGAAGGCCACTCTGAAGGCCTGCGCCACTGTGAGTGTGACTGCCTGGGCCTGAAAGAATACAACAAGACAAGAGCAAGTCAGTCAGACAGGAAGGAGGAGGATTGTAGTGTCTGCACATTATACACTCAAGAACAACATACAAATACAACATAAAAGCATATTTTTAGGGCGTTTCAACAGAAGTCTTCAGTGGTTTGCAAACTTTTTAGACCACCATAGCTAAACAAATCAAACCAAAATGCACAGAAGTAGTCTGAATTTCACAAAAAGCTGTAATAATAATAATAATAAAAATAATAATTATATAACACAAAACACTTTATGGTAACTATTGGAGACAGACAGACATAAATAA
Organism: Oxygymnocypris stewartii; assembly: GCA_003573665.1. Taxonomy (NCBI): domain Eukaryota; kingdom Metazoa; phylum Chordata; class Actinopteri; order Cypriniformes; family Cyprinidae; genus Oxygymnocypris; species Oxygymnocypris stewartii. The sequence continues at coordinate 1,855,490 of QVTF01001090.1, read as the reverse complement.
ATGGTTAAGAGATTTTATTTATATTATAAATTATATTAAAAATATGAAATAGTATTTTTATATATTGCTATTTATTATATTTTGAATTATATTGATAGATTATATAATATATCATCTTTAAAACAAAAGTTTTGTTCTAAAACCTAGTGAGCATAAAACACATTATTGTAACTATTGGAGCTAAGTATGTAAATTAAAAAAGGTAATATATTTTATATTACATTATAAATTATATGTGAAACCTAGAGAGCTGCCTTACGTCTATAAAAATCACATCTGAAATAACCGCAAAAGCAAACATCCTCACAATTGGTTTGAATAGTTTATGTTAGCATGTTGCTACGCTAGCTACACAGCATTTCAAAAAGCAAAAATACATTGCATACACAAATACTTCATAAACTATTACATTTATAAACAGTCAATAATTACACTGACCTGGTTTTTGTACCAAAATTCTAGTATTGAACAAAACCGATTTATAAAACATAAATTCTCAAATTGTTTATAGTCACAGACTTGTTTCACCAAGCACATTCTGGAAGTACATTCTCTGAAGATAACTTGCAATGTAGAAAGCTTTTGTATCTAACCCTTAGCATCTAGCCGTAAACAGGCATGTTTTGGGATGGAGAAGTGAATGCTTTGAAGAACAGCCTGTCCTTCAACGGACACAAAGTGAGCTTATTCAGCTATTCTGGAAAAAAAACTGTCCCCCTTCTTCATGCTTTGTTTGACTGCTTTTGTTCAAGTCAGAAGTCTTTGTGGTGACTGAAGATTCACAGCTTTCATAAGTAAAGCATCAAACTTACTCACCACTTTCCGTTTGGCACAGAGGAATGCGTGGCACTCCAGCGTCTCATTCTGCTGGTTCTGGGCGATGAAAGCAAACACTTTATCATGCATCTTGTCAGCTGTGCAGTATGATATCCTGGGGGAAAGGGTCACAATATAGACCAGAGTTAAGGACTTGCAGTCAGTTTTGAGTAGATTAAAATGATGTTTTGCAGAGATATGGAGCAGACACAGCTGTCTGTTCTGGATCTTCAAGGACTATTTTTACACATTGAACACATTGGCTGCTGTTTTTCTTTAAACCAATATAGGACTTGAGTGTGTGTGTGTGGATAGTAAGCTCAGCAGAAGCACATCCAACTGTGAAGATTATATTTATGGGAACTACTGCTGGTCTCCTGCAGCATGCTGTATTTCACATGTCCCTAGTGAGAAACTCAGAGGTGAGTGTGTGTGTGTGTGTGCGCGCGCGTGCACTGGATGTAAGGATAAATCATCTCCTCTGTAAATCAGACACACTCACTTCTCAGAAGAGGAAGCCTACAGAGACCATTACTTTCATAGTCTAATATGTTTGAGTAGCACATCGTGTGAATGTTTAACAGGCAGGTGAATGTAAAAGAAGTCATGCCGGAGGTGTGTGGAGTTCACCTGTAAATGGAAATGTTCTCGATCAGCTGGTTGGACACACTGTCACGCAGGACGATTCCCTGAGGAGACACTTTCAGGGCCACTTTAGGCAGTTTCTTCCCACTGGCTTTGGCCTAGTAAATAAACAAAACAAAGAACAAAAACAAATGAATTAAATATTTTAATATTGCTGCTTGTACGTCGTCTATTGATTTTCATAGTAGTGCTTGTCCATGCAGAACTTGGTTCTTTATTCTAGGATATTCTGTGTTTACTTTAAGGGTTATGGGTTTTCTAAGGTGCTCTGAGTGATTTATTGCATTAATATGTTAATAATAGGGTGGTTTTAGGGGTCTCGCTAATATAATCTTTGTATATTCTTATGTCTTCAAATCAGAGGTAGGGTTGGGCAATCCGGCAAAAAAAATGATTACCATGGTATATTCACGATAGGGTTGGGCGATGTCTACCAAATTGGCATCGGACGATGTCTACAGTGAAACATCGTGATGGACAATGACATCGGGGGGCGGGGTTAGGGGTGTTCCCAAAGCTTGAATCCGTATGCAGAAAGACACGGAAAACAAATAATGTGATCTACGGAGCCACTAAAGCAGCGGTTCTCAATCCCAGTCCTCGCATACCCCCGCTCTGCATATTTGGCATGTCTCTCTCTGTTAACACACAAGCTCATTAGAAGTGAGCTCCGTGCATTAACTGGGTTCCGTTTGACATGGTCTGTTGTAGATAAATGCAATCTTGAACAGATCTCATGCCTCCTCAAGTTATTACATGGTCCCTACACAGTGTCCATTGCTCCCTACTCCCTGAGCAGGGGAAATCTGATGAAGTTTACTTCACTTCGGAACATTCATTCATGGATTTGCGCTGCATCTTCACACACACAGAAGAAACTTACTAGAGAAGCGCGAAGTGTGTGACATAATATACCTCTGTAAATAAATACAATTAAATTCATGTCTCGCTCACTTCAATGCCCTTTGAATGGAACATATACGTTCACTTCGAACTGGAATCATGGCGGAATATCCTGTGATGTGATGTCCACTGCTCAGGGCACTTACAGTTGAATTGTACAAACGTCATCTGAAGTGATAAGAGAAACGTACAAAATGTGCAAAGACAGGAATTGAGAACCGCTGCATTAAATGGACATATGCCGCTTGCTAGCAGCCTGTTACAGAACATGAAAGTTCACTTACCACAGAGTAAGGAGAGATGACTGACAGGACAATGGCGAATGATTCACAGATACTGAGTACCACTGACAAACATCTAATCTTGTAAAATGTATGGTACTGCTGCTCCGTAGTATAGTTTGTGTGATCACGAATCTCTAAAGTGAAAGTAGAATAAGAGTGCTCATTCAAAAGTGGTTTCAGTGCCCTGCATATTAGTAGCGGTTCCCTGATGCCCGCAATTTATACACAGTATAATTACTCAGAGATATATTTGCAAGAGAAAGTCTAAAAAAAAACATTTAGGATTCAAAAATGGTGGGAGGGGGTATGATCACGATACCGGCTCAACATCGTGATGTCTCTCAGCTCTCGGCGATGGACGATTGCATCGTATATCGCCCCAACCCTGATTAACAATACATTTCACAAGTTTTACTTCTTTCAAGATTAAATGCTGGTTTTTGCTCCCAAGTCAAAGTTATAGAAACTAGACCGTTAATTGAGGTTTAAACTACTCACTTATTTGTGGTAAGAACATGACAAACACTTCACATATTTGAATGCTTTAGACCAGGGGTCCCCCAAACTTTTTTTTGCGAGGGCCACATAATTTGTCCTTGTTTAATGGGGGGCCGGGATGGTTTATGGCAAAAAATTACATGGGCAGGAGTGACTACTAGTATTATTGTTAAGATTTTAATTTTATTTATTATGCCTCCTATTGCTAGAATAGTTTATTATTTTGTGCACCATACAAACAAATTATCAATACTTTTCAGTGCTATTCAAAATCAAAACATTTACTTATGCATATTAATTAGTGTGAACTGTGAGCTTGCTTCTGGGTGGTGAGATGTCCAATGTCACAGCCAGTCTCAAAGAATGATGCAAATGTTCATCAGTGAGTCTTGATCTCATCGGAGTTTATCAGTTTCATGAATGAAAAGGTTTGCTCACAGATATACGTGCTGCCAAAAAGTGTGGACATCTTCATTGCATGCCTTTTGATGTTTGGGTATATATTATTAGGGAGGGCAGCATAGAATTCAATGAGACCATTGGGCTTAAATGCGTCTTTCAGAACATCACAGTTCTGTAACTCAGCCAACTCAAACTGATAACAAGGTGTTACGCCCCCAGGCTCAGGAAGGACGTAACAAAAACGGGACACACAAGAAAGTGCAAATAATATACAGAATTTATTAACAAAATATAATTATAAAGAAAGAAAAACTATGTAACATGAGACAGTCAGTAATCAGTGGTGTAAAGTTAAGTAAATGCATGGAACTGTAATGGACTGTAGTAATGTTGGATGTATAACGCAAACCAAAGTTCATCTGAACGCAAACAAAACCAGGCCCCCAAAGTGGAGAGCGTCCGTGCTACGTTGTCATGCAGCTTTTAAAAGGCAAGGCAGGAAACCAACAGCAGGTGTTCTCAATGAACCCATCAGAGAACAATCAGTCGCAAAGCGGAGCAGTCACAGATCACCTCAGAGATGACCCACATAGCACATGGGTCGTCACACAAGGCAAGGCTTCGTCAATGTCGGCAGCGAAGGGGTTCTGGAAAAGACGGATTTCTTTAGCGTGGACATGTAGCTCACGGAATCGCACGTCAAACTCCGCCTTCAGCTCGCGCGTGTCCCCTTTTCGATCGCGATGAAACGTTACGTTGAACGTAGGCTACCGTACTGTTGGTATGTGAATTTTTTAATTAATTAAGCTACGTTAATAACTAAGTTAAAGTAAATTTTAGTTTGAAAGTCAACCCTTATTATAAAATACCGGCATGATATAAGTAAAACATATATTAAAAATTACATTTTAAAATGACAAAATATGTCTCTGGCATTGTTCAGAGGGACAGTCCAAATGTGGGGGAGGGCCGCATTCGGCCCGCGGGCCGTAGTTTAGACTTTTCCAGTAATTTTTCCTTAAATAGGAATGTGAGTATCGCAATATGTTGTTTGGCGATACTGTATTGATTCTCAAAAACGGAATATCAATATTTAAAAATAAATAAATAATACAGGATTCATGGCAGTTGTTTCATTTTGAGCTAATATCCCGACCGCTAGAGAGCAGTCTTCATCTCTGAACTTAAACAGTGACAGGAAATACTAGCATTAGGGCACGCCACTATTGCCACTATTGTTACATTATGGATTATGTAAATTATCGACTACTACAATAGTAGTAGAAGTTATCATCATCTACAGTGTATAATCTGGAACAATCTCGGTGCGTAAGGGTCAAGGCCGGAAAACCATACTGGATGCCTGTGATCTTCAGGCCCTTAGACGGCACTGCATCACATACAGGAATGCTACTGTAATGGAAATCACAACATGGGCTCAGGAATACTTCTAGAAAACATTGTTGGTGAACACAATCCATCGTGCCATTCGCCGTTGCCGGCTAAAACTCTATAGGCAGTGGTGTAGTGGTCCCTGGAGAAGTGGGTATACTCTTAATTTATACCCCCAATTCTTTTAAAGCGGTCCCGCAAAGGACGACCACCATGGTTATAAACAGTGACATGTAAGACTAATTGTGCATTTAGTTATCCCCAAAATGAGTAGTATTTCCACATTGTCACTTAACTTCTGCTGCCTGACTTCACAGAATGAGGATCATTATGAAATTAATATTAGCCACAGAAGACGTGTAGAATATTTATTTCAATATAATGAACAAAAATATATACATTTTACAACATATTCATGAAAACCACTGTTATATATACTCTTTTATCCAATGCAGGGTTTCTAAATAAGAGTTCACATTTTTGGTCCAAGGGACTTAACTTCAGGTACACTGTAAAAAAAAAAAAAAACAGTTGGGCTACCTTAAAATTTTTCAGTTAACCAGCTAAAGCAGATTTTTGAATTTTCTCAACTTATTTTTTAGGAAATTTTTGGCCAAATGGTAGGCTGTTCGAAACACAGCTTCGGTTTCCTTCATGTAGTCATAGCCGCCACTGCATTCTCAATGATGACTTCTTTCTGTTGTTCTGCCATCTTCACAGCTTGAGAGTGTGCCTTAGACAAAGCATGTTTCCTCACCTTATTTCTCAAGGCTGATAGACTTGTCTCTCTACTTCCCTGAACAGACGCCTGAATTTCAAAGTTCATCCATTCTCTTGAGAGAGATACACCTTGCTCCTTGATGATCCCAAGGGAGTTCACACTGCTACAGACCAGACACCCTATGAAGCCTAAACAAACAATGTAACTACTGTATTCATATTTGTATGTGTGTAGTGTCCATTTCTTCCACACACAAGCACACATGTTGGTTTTTATGGTTTACGGGGACTTTCCATAGGCGTAATGGTTTTTATACTGTACAAACTGTATGTGCTATTGCCCTACACCTACCCTACACCTAAACTTAGCCCTCACAGGAGACGGTGCATTTCTACTTTCCCCCCGAAAAACGTACTCTGTATGATTTATAAGCGTTTTGAATTATGGGGACACTGAAAATGTCCTCATAAATCACCTTCTCCTTGTAATACCTATGTCATACCCATGTCATTATACAAATTTGTGTCCTCATAAACCACATAAACATGCCCACACACACACACACACACACACACACACACACACACACACACACAGTATATTTCTCCGTCCACTGTTTTAGAAGCTGACAAAACTAACAATCTACCTAAACTTACCCAATTTTTTGTTTTTGTATCCTAACCAGGGGTTTCTGGACTTAAATTCTTCTTTTTGTTTGGCTGTCCACAGGTCTGGCCAGTCATTATTGGTGTCTACAAAAAAAACAAAAAACATAAGGATTGAATTATGGGCTATAAATGAAACAGAAACAATTACCATAACCTGAACATTACTGAATTTAGTTCATTGACTCAATAATTTCAAACAGCCTCACTAACAAATTGGAACCTACATGTCAAAACAATGGACACATTCAAGTAACTGAGATGCATATTATATTGAAAGCAGAAATAATAAAAAAAAAATAATAATTATTATTAAGTGTTCAACTTCATCTTTCTCTCCCCTTCCATGCAGCAGTGGTCACTGGATGGTTTAACTGTCACAAACTGACAACAGCATGCTTTTAGCCTACATGCAGTAGGGGTGTAATTCAATGCAGACAAAAATCAACAAACAATGGGAAATCTAAATTTATTTGTCATTGAATCTTTCATTCAAGAGATTTGTTCAAAAATACTTAACTTAATAGTCCAGTAATAAAACAACTGAAGTCTTTATGAATGAGTCATTGAATTATTCATTAAAATCGATTTTTCTAATAATTAAAATGTAAAAAATGAAATAGGCTGCAGCAATTAACATTTTGTCAGAATTTTGTTATAGTAAATTACATGCTATGTTGTTTGTTCAGAATCGTGGGTGAATCGTAATTACTGTTTTTCTATGCGTGACTGACTTTTTCTCCCATGATATACAATGACAGCAATATGGTAATTTCAAGGCTGAGCCCTAACATATGTTAACATTATTTACAAGGTCATGTTGTTAAAAAGTGCTCACCTTGGTTAACCTCTTCAGCTGAAGAGGCAGAATCTCTGTTGTCGGCACCCTCTCTCAGGGTGGACGAAGCGGGCGTGGGTGCGGGCACGGTCGCTTGACTCAAGTTAGCCGCGGTACTGTCTAACAGCACCGTTGTAGCATCGCTATCGTTAGCTGAGCTGCTGGCTAACAGCACCAATGTAGCATTGCAAGGTCGTTTGTAATTTTGAAAACAAATTTTTGTTTGAGTAGTTCTCTTCATCTTTCTTATTAATTTCATTAATTGAAATGGCGTTGAACATTGCTAAAATGACAGGCAGCGAATCAAGTAATGATTGACAGTGCTCTGATCCAATGGCGTTGGAGATTGGCAGATTATCGTGGGGTGGGGCGGTTGCTATCATATTTCAAGGGAAGCCGGCTCCTCGGGGGTGTTTTTAGGGAATATTTGCATTTATTCACAATTTGATTGGTTTAGCTACTCGTGCTGATCTTTCATGATTTTCGCTAATGCAGGACACTACTGAATGATGCGCATCAGACGGGATTTAGAAGTGGGTATACGGAATGCCGACTGATAAAGAAGTGGGTATACGCCGTATACCCTCCACTACACCACTGTCTATAGGTCAAAAAAGAAGCCATATCTAAACATGATCCAGAAGCGCATGCGTTTTCTCTGGGCCAAGGCTCATTTAAAATGGACTGTGGCAAAGTGGAAAACTGTTCTGTGGTCAGACGAATCAAAATTTGAAGTTCTTTTTGGAAAACTGGGACTTCATGTCATCCGGACTAAAGAGGACAAGGACAACCCAAGTTGTTATCAGCGCTCCGTTCAGAAGCCTGCATCTCTGATGGTATGGGGTTGCATGAGTGCGTGTGGCATGGCCAGCTTACACATCTGGAAAGGCACCATCAATGCTAAAAGGTATATCCAAGTTCTAGAACAACATATGCTCCCATCCAGACATCGTCTCTTTCAGGGAAGACCTTGCATTTTCCAACATGACAATGCCAGACCACATACTGCATCAATTACAACATCATGGCTGCGTAGAAGAAGGATCCGGGTACTGAAATGGCCAGCCTGCAGTCCAGATCTTTCACCCATAGAAAACATTTGGCGCATCATAAAGAGGAAGATGCGACAAAGAAGACCTAAGACAGTTGAGCAACTAGAAGCCTGTATTAGACAAGAATGGGACAACATTCCTATTCCTAAACTTGAGCAACTTGTCTCCTCAGTCCCCAGACGTTTGCAGACTGTTATAAAAAGAAGAGGGGATGCCACACAGTGGTAAACATGGCCTTGTTCCAACTTTTTTGAGATGTGATGATGCCATGAAATTTAAAATCAACTTATTTTTCCCTTAAAATGATACATTTTCTCAGTTTAAACATTTGATATGTCGTCTATGTTGTATTCTGAATAAAATATTGAAATTTGAAACTTCCACATCATTGCATTCTGTTTTTTTTTTTCACAATTTGTACAGTTTCCCAACTTTTTTGGAATTGGGTTTGTACATTAAATAAAAATGCGCAAACACTATAGCTTAAAAATACTAATTATATTACATTATTCCCTTAATACTTTGATAATACAATACAATTCGAAATGAATATCCCTCATTTTTGATCCAATACCAAGGTGCAGTTAGTGTTACTACAGTAAATCCATGGTAAATGATGGCGATTTCTAGATTGAAAAGCTTTCTGACTATATCGTTGTGCACACTAACTAAAACTACAGGTGCATCTCAATAAATTGGAATGTCGTGGAAAAGTTAATTTCAGTAATTCAACTCAAATTGTGAAACTCGTGTACTAAATAAATTAAATGCACACAGACTGAAGTAGTTTAAGTCTTTGGTTCTTTTAATTGTGATGATTTTGGCTCACATTTAACAAAAACTCACCAATTCAATCTCAACAAATTAGAATACTTCATAAGACCAATTAAAAAAAAACATTTTTAGTGAATTGTTGGCCTTCTGGAAAGTATATTTATTTACTGTACATGTACTCAATACTTGGTAGGGGCTCCTTTTGCTTTAATTACTGCCTCAATTCGGTGTGGCATGGAGGTGTTCAGTTTGTGGCACTGCTGAGGTGGTATGGAAGCCCAGGTTTCTTTGACAGTGGCCTTCAGCTCATTTGCATTTTCCTCTCGACAATACTCCATAGATTCTCTATGGGGTTCCGGTCTGGAGAGTTTGCTGGCCAGTCAAGCACACCAACACCATGGTCATTTAATCAACTTTTGGGGCTTTTGGCAGTGTGGGCAGGTGCCAAATTCTGCTGGAAAAGTAAATCAGCATCTTTAAAAAGCTGGTCAGCAGAAGGAAGCATGAACTGCGCCAACATTTCTTGGTAAACGGGTGCAGTGACGTTGGTTTTCAAAAAACACAATGGACCAACACCAGCAGATGACATTGCACCCCAAATCATCACAGCCTGTGGAAACTTAACACTGGACTTCAAGCAACTTGGGCTATGAGCTTCTCCACCCTTCCTCCAGACTCTAGGACCTTGGTTTCCAAATGAAAAACAAAACTAGCTCTCATCTGACAAGAGGACTTTGGACCACTGGGCAACAGTCCAGTTTTTCCTTAGCCCAGGTAAGACGCCTCTGACCACAACTGTAGACAAATTTCTTGACACGTCAGTGTGGTGGCTCTTGATGCCTTGACCCCAGCCTCAGTCCATTCCTTGTGAAGTTCTTAAATTCTTGATTTGATTTTGCTTGACAATCCTCATAAGGCTGCGGTTCTCTCGGTTGGTTGTGCATCTTTTTCTTCCACACTTTTCCCTTCCACTCAACTTTCTGTTAACATGCTTGGATACAGTACTCTGTGTGAACAGCCAGCTTCTTTGGCAATGAATGTTTGTGGCTTAGCCTCCTTGTGAAGAGTGTCAATGATTGTCTTCTGGACAACTGTCAAATCAGCAGTCTTCCGAGTGTGGAAGAGTGTGTAGCCTAGTGAACCAAACTGAGAGAGCATTTTGAAGGCTCATGAAACTTTGCAGGTGTTTTGAGTTGATTAGTTGATTGGCATGTCACCATATTCTGATTTGTTAGAGATAGTGAATTGGTTAGGTTTTTGTTAAATATGAGCCAAAATCGTCACAATTAAAAGAACCAAAGACTTAAACTACTTCAGTCTGTGTGCATTGAATGTATTTAATACACAAGCTTCACAATTTGAGTTGAATTACTGAAATAAATTAACTTTTCCACGACATTCTTATTTATTGAGATGCACCTGTAGTTTAAATTATTCATTACATCATTCAATTGTGTTCTTCGCTGAATTCATGCGCTTAACACTGGATCTCAGTGCTATTTAGTGCTTGCGTGACCGATATTTATCAGGGAATATTCTGCTGAAATTTATCAGGGAATAATCTGCAGAAAACATCTGCTCTAGTGAGCTCACGATGCGCTGCTGTTTGAATTTTGACCCTAGCGGATAAATGGTCTGTATGGCGTGGTTCAAATGAGTCGTGCCGTTTCGTTCCACTTTTGGTACAGAAACTTTATATTGAACATTTATCGAACTCGTATTACCATTTTATGAAAGACAATTATAATGCAATAATTATTGTTATTGTTTTATTGCCCAGCCCTAATTTAATCTACATGTCAAATAACAGAACTCACAGTGGCAACAATCCTCTTGACAGCAGTGGCTGAGAGCTCCTCGCCTTTGGGTTGGTCCACCAGAGTCATGCCCAGATGCCGAATGTTAAAGGTCATTCCCTCTAGAAGAGTCTCTCTCGTGTCAGTCCAGTTCTCAGCGAGCTCTGGAGCAAGAGGAGAAAAGACGAACCGAGTGAAGCGTTTATGAGGCAACACTAACCACTGCAAAAACACTCACAAATGTGGGTTAAACCAAGTCAGCACAGACAAACTGCAAACAGCTTCAAAGTGCACATCAACAACTTGTGCTGTAGAGATCATTAACAGTTATGAAAAAAATAAATACAATAAATAAAAACACTGCATGAGCAAATTTGTTGGAATGAACCTTTGCTCTAAAGACTCAAATATTCCAGGCCAAAAACATTTTGTTGGATGCCTCTGTACATCCTTACTTCCAAGGCCGACTCGAAACAGCACTGGAGCAGTTCAAAGAAATTAAAGGCGTCTTTCTTTAACCAGTGTTTCTGGTATAATTTTTTTCTTCTTCTCAATTTCTATCTTGAAGTGTATTTTCTCAGCTTATCTCCACTAAAAACATGTGAAAAAATAACAATTTAGCTTAAACCCCTACTGCACATCTTTGGGAAGAATAATTTGGTTAGGTAGACCATCAACACATATGTATTGTACTAACATGTGTTTTGAATACTCAGTTAATAGTTCTGAGAATTGTATTTCCTGTAAAATTAATGCCAGGAATGTGTCAATTATATAAAATGTAAACGGGATTAGAAAACCTCCAACACTTCTGCCTTCACAATCTGCATAATTTCCCAATCTGATTACAACACATTAAGCTGTTTCAGTTATCCATGAATTAAGATGCACACAAATAAATGCTCTAATTATTTCTGTTGAGACTCATAGGTTTAGCTGCTGTCACCTGACTGCTTTTGGCAGTGAAGCTATAACATTTCAAATTTAGAAAATTCCCTCAGACCAATTCTGGGAATTACAACACAAAAGGAACCAATCCAAAACAGACAAGACATTGTTCCATTTAGTCAGATGTGTTACATTTATTCATTTAGCAGACACTTTTGGATGGCAAGCTATAGTATACACATCCTATAATATATACATCCTTATTGTGTTCATTATTCTATATGATCCACATTAATGTTAATTACCCAAATATGCCATTAAAGTACATATTCCAACTAAATGTTATATTATAAAATAAATAATAATAAATAACAAATACAACAAATTGGAGGGAAAAAGTGCTTTTTTGTTATTTTCTTGCTATCTAACAGTGCTATAAGTAATCATGGAGCAATATGATGTAAATTGCACTATTGTTACGTCATATTCACAAGAAAAAGGCAATACTTTTATCTCATTTACGTTGGTACGATCAAACCACTGATCTGCTAGAATCCCAGAAACCTCTCAAATGCTTAACCATTAAAGCTACTGTACCACCTGTTCAATGAATCATACATATTTACAGGAATCATAATCACAGGAAACAGTGAATCATTGTTTCAGAAAGAGATTGTTGATTTTTGTGCACAGCCGACAGAAACATGTCACAACAAGTTTTGCAGATTTCCTCTCAGACCTATTGGTTAATGTTGATAAAGCACTAATTGTTGGAGATTTTAACATTCACGTTGATAATACAAATGATGCGTTAGGACTTGCGTTTACTGACCTAATAAACTCTTTTGGTGTCAAGCAAAATGTCACCGGGCCAACACATCGTTTTAATCATACGCTAGATTTAATAATATCGCATGGAATCGATCTAACTGATATAGATATCATACCTCAAAGTGATGATGTTACTGACCATTTCCTTGTATCATGCATGCTGCATATTACTGATATTAACTATATGGCTCCGTGTTATCGTCCAGGCAGGATTATTGTTCCAGCCACTAAAGACAGATTCACAAATAACCTACCTGATTTATCTCAACTGCTCTGTGTACCCATAAATACAGATGAACTAGACACAATTACTAGCAACATGGGAACTATCTTCTCTAAATACGTTAGAAACTGTTGCGAAACTGTCCCATCAAATTAAAAAAGGTTAGAGAAAAAAGTGCTGCGCCATGGTACAGCAGTTATACCCATTCTCTCAAGAAAGAAACTCGTATTCTTGAGCGCAAATGGAGAAAAACTAACTTGGAAGTTTTTAGAATTGCGTGGAAAAACAGTATGTCCAGCTATAGACAGGCTCTAAAAATTGCAAGAACCGAGTATATCCGCAAACTCATAGATAATCACCAAAACAATCCAAGGTTTTTATTTAGCACAATGGCTAGATTAACAAATAAACAGATGTCACCCGATCTAAATATTCCCTCACAGTTTAATAGTAATGACTTTATGAATTTCTTTACTGATAAAATAGATAATATCAGAAATACAATAACAAATATAGATTCTACAGCGTCTAGTACTTCAGCTTCATTCATCGCACCCAAAGAAAAACGTCATTGCTTTACAACTATAGGACAGGATGAGCTAAATAAACTTATAACTACATCTAAACCAACATGTTTATTAGATCCTGTACCCACTAAACTATTGAAAGAGTTGTTACCTGTAGCAGAAGAACCGCTTCTCAATACCATTTAAGCTGGCAGTTATTAAGCCTCTTATTAAGAAACCAAAATTAGATCCTTGTGAACTGGCAAATTACAGGCCCATCTCAAATCTTCCGTTTTGTCGAAAATATTAGAAAAAGTAATGTCTGCTCAACTGTGCTCCTTTTTGCTAAAAAATGATATCTATGAAGAATTTCAGTCAGGTTTTAGGCCCCGTCATAGCACAGAAACTGCACTTGTTAAAATTACAAATGACTTGCTTCTTGCGTCAGACAAAGGCTGCATCTCCTTGCTAGTTTTACTTGATCTTAGTGCTGTGTTCAACACTATAGATCATGACATACTGATAGATCGATTACAAAACTATACAGGTATTCAAGGGCAGGCTCTAAGATGGTTTAGATCCTACCTGTCCGATCGCTACCACTTTGTTTATTTAAACGGGGAGTCATCTCAATTATCACCAGTAAAGTATGGAGTACCACAAGGATCTGTCCTAGGTCCTCTATTATTTTCATTATATATGTTGCCCCTTGGTAATATTATTAGAAAATACGGGATTAGTTTCCATTGTTATGCTGATGACACTCAACTATATATCTCAACAAAACCAGATGAAACCTCTAAACTATCTAAGCTAACAGAGTGTGTTAAAAATATAAAAGATTGGATGACCAGCAATTTTCTCCTATTAAATTCAGATAAGACAGAGATATTACTTATTGGACCTAAAAACAGTACACAGAATCTCTTGGATTACAATTTGCAACTAGACGGATGTAATGTCACTTCATCTACAGTTAAAAATCTGGGTGTTATATTAGACAGCAACCTATCTTTTGAAAATCATATTTCCAATGTTACAAAAACAGCATTCTTCCATCTTAGAAACATTTCCAAGCTACGGAACATGTTAAGTGTTTCCGATGCAGAAAAGTTAGTTCATGCATTCATGACCTCTAGACTGGACTATTGTAATGCACTGCTAGGTGGTTGTCCTGCATCTTCAATAAACAAGCTACAGATAGTACAAAATGCTGCGGCTAGAGTCCTTACCAGGTCAAGAAAATATGATCATATTACTCCAATTTTACAGTCTCTGCACTGGCTACCTATTAAGTTTCGTATCAGTTACAAAATATTATTACTTGCCTATAAGGCCCTAAATGATTTAGCTCCTGCGTACCTAACTAATCTTCTATCACACTACAATCCAACCCGCTCCCTAAGGTCGCAAAACTCTGGACTCTTGGTAGTACCTAGGATAGCAAAGTCCACTAAAGGAGGTAGAACTTTTTCATATCTGGCTCCTAAACTCTGGAATAGCCTTCCTGATAACGTTCGGGGTTCAGACACACTCTCTCTGTTTAAATCTAGATTAAAGACACATCTCTTTAGCCAAGCATTCATATAATGCATCTCACAATCTTGTACTGCTAGTCTATCTGAACAAATGCACATTATTATGCTTTAGCTTGGGTTATACTGATAATTTCATCCAGGGTTATTCCTGGATGGAACAACTGCTACGATAATTGTCTTACTGTTTCTATGTTTCTTTCACGGGATTAACATCCCGTGGTAGCTAGGAATTACACAAGCTTCAGTCTGGATCCAACCCTTAAACGATCTGAGATGACCGAACACCTGAGAAGAGACGATGACAACCCCTCGGAGGACCTCAGAGGAAGCCAACCATCAGCGATTATACTGACTTAACCAAAGTCTGCCATAAATGGAGGATCAGCACCTGGAGACAACCTCTACAACCCTGACCGTCAGCGGAGTCTAGGACACATAGATGAGCCCCAGAGACAGATCTCCAGTGAGGAACTCGTCACCTAGACATCCATCGGGGAAAGACCCCTGGAACCAGTGGACCACTTACACTCTGACTTTGCTGCAGTTGGAACAAACTACTGATTCGTCTGGCCGGAGGGGAACTGGCCCCCCGACTGAGCCTGGTTTCTCCATTCTGTCACCAATGGAGTTTTCATTCCTTGCCGCTGTCGCCTCTGGCTTGCTTAGTTGGGGACACTTCATTTCCAGCACAATCATCGACTTGATTGTACAGATATTATTTAAACTGAACTAAGCTGGACAATGCCATTACTAAATTCAATAATGAAATGCATTCAGCTGATAATTGAGTGTTAAATCCTGTCATTTTACATTATTGACACAATTTGTCTATTTTTTATATTGTGCAGTACTTTGTTACAATTTGTATTGTTAAAAGCGCTATATAAATAAAGGTGACTTGACTTGACTTGACAACAAGGGCAAAATTCACAACTCCATTGTGGCATAAACAAAACTAGTCATACCAAAGATGATCAAATCATTACAAAGAAACTGAAATGCTGATGAGTGACTTCTTGTGTCCTTAAATGACTTTAGCAAGCTGCTGGATATTATTACTTTTCCTGCAGCTCCTGAAATAACATATCATGCTGAAATTGATGGTGCTCTACAAGACCAGCATAAAGCCAGGGTAATTCACAGACATCGAGAGATGGAAAAGGGCATAATAATACAGCCCTACTGACATACTGATTAGTGACACACCCAAGGGCCCTTAATCACAGGGGGAGAAGCACTACTTTGTTTTAACCATGTCCTGGAAGAACCGTCCAAGGGTGGAGTAACCCAAACCACTGCCTGCCTTCAAGCTCCAAAATCAGAAACTCAACTGACTGTTGGGCCAGATATAATTATGGTGCAAAGTGGTGATTTTTTTCCCTGAGGTCATGGTAAGGTTGGGAGTTATTTCAATCTTAGCCAGATAGAGGGAGGGGGGGGGGGGGGGGGGGGGCGCAAATTACGGTGACATGCTAATGCGAACCTTGATATGAGCGACTTGTATGTGAATTACAAACAACTACTAAATTGACCAACATTTCTTTGGGGGAAACTAGAGTTTTGTGAACAAATCTTCATAAAAAAAAAATCCATGTCTCCCTAGTAAGTCTTAACTCATGCTTCTACTTCAACACAACTCCTCATGAAACATGAGAGGTGAATATTGAATGCTTTTATCAAATGGACGGGCTGGAAAAGGCTCAACAGTTGCTGCTGGACGTCTCCCTGGCTCTCTGCATCAGACTGCTGTACTCTTTAGTATGTGCAGGGCACCGACACACCAAAGATCCAGAGGCATGGGCGATAAATCTCACCACTATAAAACACCATAAAAACGCTCTCTTCATTTACAATGCAGCCATGTTTGCTGCAAGCTATGCACTTTCTCTGTTCAGGCACACGACTTTGGAGCAGCAAGAAGGACATTTCTAAACACACTGATGCTCATAGGAGATAGCTGAATGAGATACTTCCAAGAGGAAGGGAAGTAATTATGAGCTATAACAAGGAAAATCGTTATCAAACCTGTTTAAAAGTTGAGAAGCCAATTAATTTTCCCATCTGTGCACAATTTAGTCACTTGTGTTCATTTTTGAATATCTGCATTTAGTTTTGAGTCAATAAAAAGACGCACATTTTTATTTTCTTCTTTTTTTCATTTAAATTAATAAAAAATACATTAAGATGCAATTCACATTTGCGTCAGTTAGGAAATTGTAAGCATATTAATATCTGAAAAACTTTCATCAACCAAATCAAAGTTTTGCAGGGGAACCAAAAATATATTTGAAAACTTTTTTTGAAAAATAATGATAATGTGTACACTCACTTGTAAGAAAAATATTTATTTGTACTTATATTATTTTATGTATAATATTTTGCTTTCCTAACTGTAAATAGTTATATTAATAAAAAATAATAATACTTGGAGGGTAAAATAATCTATATATATTAGTGGTGGGCCGTTATCGGCGTTAACGTGCTGCGTTAACGCGAGACTCTTATCGGCGATAAAAAAAAATATCGCCGTTAATCTATTCTCAAAGTTGGGTTGGGAGCTGGGTCTATACTACGCAAGCTATGATGACTTTCACCCTGATATTTTAGCGCGGATGTATACCTAGCCGAATTGCACTGTAGGGGGCGAGAACGAGTCTTCGAACTAGAGGCTCGCAGTCCGTGATGGACAGATTGTTAACGGCTGGTCTATGTGGTATACAATCGGGCAGGACATCCAAACGCTCACCTATCATTCATCAACCTCAAATATGGCTTTTCATCTGAAAGATGTATGTAGTAGCAACTTTACATGGCCGCTCAATATGATGTTAACCTAGAGAAACGTGCGCTATTGAAGTGTTTGAGTGGAAGCGCGTTTGCTGCAGGACAGGCTCACTTGCTCTTAAAATCTCCGTCATTCTTGGTCATACAGATAAAAGTAGCCTAATACATCTTTCGAATCTGTAAAGACTCTACGTTTATTTGTGTGCACTCAGAATAACAACGAAACGTTGCGCTTTTAAGCAAACAGGATGCGCTTTAGGTCTCATGTGAACTTGAGCGAGAAACTTCGAAACTCCGTCTTTGATAAATATATCTATAGAGAGTGAAATGTCTAAAAAATAAAAATAGAAGACGTGTGTGTTAGCATGGATGATTTACATGAAATTTAATCTGTGCAACACTGTGCATAAAATGGCTTTCAGTTCAATATAATAACAAAAAACGACATTTTGGGTTTTTATTCAACTAATAAGGTGGGCACGCTGTGATCTGTACTATATTTTTACTGTAATTGACAGTTATCAAAAAAAACAATACGGGAGTGGGAGGGAATGGGAGTCATTCTTCCGGGAGTGGAACGGGATTTTCCTCCAGTTTTTTCGTGGGATTGGGACGGGAAGAGATTAAAGTTTGTGATGCATTTTGGAAACAGGAGATGAGCCCCTGGTCTAATGCGCCACCTGGCTTGAGAAACCCGTTCTCAAAGACTTACTTTTAGTCATTATTTGGGTAGCACACATAGCCTATTCTGAATGCTTTCGGCAGAATTCAAATGAGCCATTTTAATCTAGATTAATTCCAAAATTAATCTAGATTAATCTAGATTAAAAAAATTAATCTATGCCCACCTCTAATATATATATATATATATATATATATATATATATATACACATACATACACACACACACACACACACACACACACACACACAATTAAGTTTTTACGTTTTTTTTAAAACATGACAAATATTATAATTCTAAAAATATGGTACATGTGATTTAAATTAAATTGCTTCTTTTATTTAGCATTTTCACTATTGTCACTGACCCTGTTTTTTCACTGCTCAACCATGACCTTGTCAGAACAGACCAGCTACCCATTTTTTGGGTCGTGACCATGGGCGTAACCACCATATACTTTGGGGGGGACGTGTCCCCCGCAATATTGGAAAAATACCAATCTGTCCCCCCCAATAATAGGCCTAGTATATTGTAATATGTGACATATGATATGCCCTCCTTTTATGAACCCTGGTTGTAGCCTAGTGAATCTGTTGTTATTTCCGATTTACTTTCAATTTAGGAAAAACCAGGGAAACAAAACTGTGTGACCACCCCCCTCAATTGTACACTTGGTAGAGCCCGTAAACGCCGGCTTGCGGCATCGTTTGAAAAAACCGCTCAGTCCGACTGTCACTGGTGCTTAAATGAAATGAAGGTAGGAGCTAAAAGAAAGAAGCAGGACGAACAGGCGGACATTCGCCTTTTTTTCAGACGGTAAGCAAGTAGACACCTAAAAAGTAGTGCCATGGTCAAAAATACCGCGGTAATTTTTGAATAAATGTGAAGAAATATCACGTTTAAACGGCTCAGTATTATAGCTAGGTAGCTAGCATGATACCCTGAAATTAGGCTGAATAATGAACTGCTGGAGTCACAGACCAAGGAGTTCCCACACTTCCCACTCCATTGATAAGCCTCTATTCATTCGTTGATGGCCTGGCCTGTTTGTTTTTACGATCTGATCCGCGACTGAACTTAAAAAAAAATATCTGGGGGAGGGCTCACATTTGGACCCCCCCAATATCTATACCATGGTTACGCCCTTGGTCGTGACCCACCAGATTAAAACCACTGGTTTAAAGAGGGAACATACACAATCCAGTTGGCAAAATGAACAATTGCAACCCAGTCAAATAAAAAATATATTTGTCTGGATTCCTCAGAAAGCAGTGAAATGCGCTGAAGTCTGCAGCTAAAAGTAGGTCAGTAGATCAACAAAAGAATGTTAAACACAAATACATCTTATTCTTCATCACTCACCCATTGGGAGAACAACCTATAAACACTGGTAGCTTGCTGATGCTGGAAACGTTTACCATTTTGGCAAAGCCTTAGCCTTCACTGTGACTGAATTAAGACGGAACACAATCATATCCGTGTACTTGCAGACTTCTTGAATTCCAGGTCATGCAGATAAGCAGCTCTAAGCCAACAAACAGAGCCGCTTTTGTGGAGTCAAGACAGAATTAAAGGGGAAATGAAAATGCACAGCAAACTTTCTAAAGGGAAAAGTTTTTTTTTTCACTAAAGGGAAAAAAAACGTTGCCATTGTTCAAGGTTCAAGGTTCAAGGTTCTTTATTATTCGTCACATACACAATCATACAAGTATAATCAGTAGTGAAATGCAAGTAGAATTGAAGAAAAATACAGCATTTACATGAGGAAAGTGAGGAGAAAAAAAATAACTCCCAGACTATGCTCCTTGGGGAGTACAGTGTGAGAACAGGAAAAACACCTCAGCAACACAAAAGCACATACACGACAAAGCCACAGGGGAAAGTGAATCCGGCCCAGCAAGCAGCCATCTGATCCCGCAGCCACTGATCCGGCGCTGGTCAGACCCGCTTGACCAGGCCAGCGGATCGAAGCGAACAGAGGCGAATGGTCGGGGGGGGGGGCAATGTCTGTAATGTCTGTAGGGTGGGGGAGGAACGCAAGAGCGTCTAACTGCATTGCACACCCGGGGTAGATTGCAGCAAGAGCCTTGCCAAGGCCACTGTAGGGGAGCCAGAAAAAGATAAGATTGTTTTGTCTTTGGGGCGAGTAAACATTCCAATTTTTGCAGGCTACTCTCTGTCCGTTTTTGTCCATTTTGGTCTCATTTTAATCAATTTCCCTTTGTAAAGCCATGAACTTCTCCTTGGTAGAATCCATATTGCGATTATAGTCTCAGTCTCAATGCTGACCGTTCTTCCCACAGCTTCAATCATACGGGCAGCCTTGTGGGGCTTTGGACAGCTGTTCCCGTTTTCTGAATTCTTCGATAACCCAGGGTAAAACCTAATCCAATCAGCAAAATACCTGTTATCATGGTTCCGAAAAGGTAGATATCAATGTCCTCCACGGAAAGAGCTGCGAGACACACGATTCGCCACCTCTCCCACGCGCCATCGTATAGCCGGCTGCGAACGTTCCGTCGGGGCAGTCAGGTTCCCCGAAACCCAAGTTTCGATAGTGTCAATTGCATTAAGAGACCAGTTAATCCATAATATTTTAGTTTTGAGAGCAGTGCAGAGAGAGTCTCTCACGAGACAAGGGAGCAAAGCAGGGAAGATAAGGGTGAGGACGAGGAGAGAAAGCGACCACCTCCGTTGAGAGCCAAAGAGAAAGAGCTCTTTACTGGAAAGTAAAGACCAAGCCGGCCCACTTCACCTGCTTTCAAAGCCCTGCTTTGAGCTCGTCCAGTGCAATTTTGTAGAAGTCTTTGTAGAAACAAGTGTGCCTTAGAATGGCTTGGAAACTGCCAGCAAACAATTACCTACTTGTACACTAGTCCAGGATTGATGCCAAAGAGAAGGAAACAGATTTCAGATGCCAACAAAATCACACTGCTGGCTTTGCATCATGTTTATTTCACACAAACGTTGTAGGCAACATCTCATCCCTCTCATAAGGCTCCTCACTTTAGCAAAACCAAATCAATTGTTTGAAGCAATTAAATTACAGTTTTAAAACTTATGAAATACTAAACAATTAAGGGAAAATATAATATATTTATTCCTTAATTGCCCAAATGTTTACTATTTTATAAGTGATTTATAAGATTTATAAGTTAAGTTTTAATAATATCAATCTACATACACTACATTTCAAAGGTTTGGTGTCATTAATACTTTTATTCCACATGGTCACATTAAATTGATAAATTGACATTTACAATGTTTCAAAAAACTTCTAATAAATGTGATTATTTTGACAGTTCTATTTTCCTGCAAAAAAATGCATTGTGGTTCACACAAAAATATTAAGCAGCAGAATAGTCTTCAACATTAATGATGACAATAATTATAATAATAAATGTTTCTTGAAATCAGCACATTAGAATTAATTCTGAAGGGTCATGTGACACTGAATACTGGAGTATTGATGCTGATGCATGACAATAATAAAGACTTTTTTTCTTAATATACTAACATATAAACAGTTTATTTTTGCAATTTTACTGATTTACTGTATCAAAAAAAGTGTTTTTTTTTTTTTATTCCAACACCAAACTAAATCAATATTATGTATGTATATACAGGTGCTGGTCATATAATTAGAATATCATCAAAAAGTTTATTTATTTCACTAATTCCATTCAAAAAGTGAAACTTGTATAATGTATACATTCATTCCACACAGACTGATATATTTCAAGTGTTTATTTATTTTAATTTTGATGATTATAACTGACAACTAATGAAAACCCCAATTTCAGTATCTCAGAAAATTTGAATATTACTTAAGACCAATACAAAGAAAGGATTTTTAGAAATCTTGGCCAACTGAAAAGTATGAACATGAAAAGTATGAGCATGTACAGCACTCAATACTTAGTTGGGGCTCCTTTTGCCTGAATTACTGCAGCAATGCGGCGTGGCATGGAGTCGATTAGTCTGTGGCACTGCTCAGGTGTTATGAGAGCCCAGGTTGCTCTGAAAGTGGCCTTCAGCTCTTCTGCATTGTTGGGTCTGGCATATCACATCTTCCTCTTCACAATACCCCATAGATTTTCTATGGGGTTAAGGTCAGGCGAGTTTGCTGGCCAATTAAGAACAGGGATACCATGGTCCTTAAACCAGGAACTGGTAGCTTTGGCACTGTGTGCAGGTGCCAAGTCCTGTTGGAAAATGAAATCTGCATCTCCATAAAGTTGGTCAGCAGCAGGAAGCATGATGTGCTCTAAAACTTCCTGGTATATGGCTGTGTTGACCTTGGACCTCAGAAAACACAGTGGACCAACACCAGCAGATGACATGGCACCCCAAACCATCACTGACTGTGGAAACTTTACACAGGACCTCAAGCAACATGGATTCTGTGCCTCTTCTCTCTTCCTCCAGACTCCGGGACCCTGATTTCCAAAGGAAATGCAAAATTTACTTTCATCAGAGAACATAACTTTGGACCACTCAGCAGCAGTCTAGTCCTTTTTGTCTTTAGCCCAGGCGAGACGCTTCTGACGCTGTCTGTTGTTCAAGAGTGGCTTGACACAAGGAATGCGACAGCTGAAACCCATGTCTTGCATACGTCTGTGCATAGTGGTTCTTGAAGCACTGACTCCAGCTGCAGTCCACTCTTTGTGAATCTCCCCCACATTTTTGAATGGGTTTTGTTTCACAATCCTCTCCAGGGTGCGGTTATCCCTATTGCTTGTACACTTTTTTTCTACCACATATTTTCCTTCCCTTCACCTCTCTATTAATGTGCTTGGACACAGAGCACTGTGAACAGCCAGCCTCTTTTGCAATAACCTTTTGTGTCTTGCCCTCCTTGTGCAAGGTGTCAATGGTCGTCTTTTGGAC
Source organism: Oxygymnocypris stewartii (assembly GCA_003573665.1). NCBI lineage: Eukaryota > Metazoa > Chordata > Actinopteri > Cypriniformes > Cyprinidae > Oxygymnocypris > Oxygymnocypris stewartii. The sequence goes on along the minus strand of QVTF01001090.1, from coordinate 1,832,361 downwards.
AACTGTCAAGTCAGCAGTCTTCCCCATGATTGTGTAGCCTACAGAACTAGACTGAGAGACCATTTAAAGGCCTTTGCAGGTGTTTTGAGTTAATTAGCTGATTAGAGTGTGGCACCAGGTGTCTTCAATATTGAACCTTTTCACAATATTCTAATTTTCTGAGATACTGAATTTGGGGTTTTCATTAGTTGTCAGTTATAATCATCAAAATTAAAATAAATAAACACTTGAAATATATCAGTCTGTGTGGAATGAATGTATACATTATACAAGTTTCCCTTTTTGAATGGAATTAGTGAAATAAATCAACTTTTTGATGATATTCTAATTATATGACCATCACCTGTATGTATGTATGTATGTATGTGTATATATATATATATATATATATATATATATATATATATAATTTTTTTTTTCATAATATTATGATAGAATAGTGTAGAGCAGACAGGAAGAAAAGTGGGAGAAAGAGGGGACGGGATCGGGAAAGATCCGAGCCAGGATTCGAACTTGGGAAGCCCGAGTAATAAAACAATGGCGCTATATATCGGCGCACTTGCCCACAAGACTATTGGCACCGATGCAGTAGTGTAAATCTGAGACAAAGTTACATTTTAAAAGCAATAGTGGGCCTTGTTGGGCAAAATTTTATTTTGTTCACACAAGTCATACTATATCCTACAGCAAAATATTCCTAAATATCTTGGAGGCATCCAATTAAAACGTTTAAATAGTCAGATGAGTCTTCAGATATAAAGAACATATTGCAATTTCAGTTATCTCCCTGTAAGATTTTCAGAGGTCAAAGCCACTGCACTGTGGGCCTCTGCATGTGCTTTTCCAGAATATATTACAGGAGGTCAGTGAGGTGTAGAAATATCACATGCCCTTCACAGAGAGTCAGAGATGAAACTGTCCACATTCCAGCCTCCTGAACCAAGAAAGTATGTACTTGCATAGTGAATTATTACAGTGGTGAAACTGTGCACCCTGGAAACTTTTTAGAACTATTTTTTCTCTGTCAAAATTCGCACTCAAAACAAAAGAGGTTAGCTAAAATAAAAATCTCTGTGTTTTTGAGGGCTAATGAAAAGCATGCTAGTGTTGGTGACATGCTCCAGCAAAGCCATTTATCTTAACGTTACCTAGACAGCGTTTTTGAGCATTACTGCTGTCTATATGGGTAGCTCAACAGGTTGAGACCCAGCAATCTAACTTACTAATGAACAATAAAACGTGTAGTTTCGTATGAAGGTTGTGAATCTCGTCGATATATGTAACTTAAATACTGATCCGTGCCTTTCATTAAACGAACTTTTCAGAGAATATTTATAAATATAAGAATATAATATATATAATATAATAAATATAATAAAGAGCCATTTAAAAAACACATTTTGCCCACAAACTAGGCTTCAGATCTATTAGGAAAACTTCATCTTTTGAGTGTATTACCAAACATGATTAACACTTCTGACAAAGAAGTCCAGATGCTAACGAATCGACAGCACGCAATATAAGAAAAGTCTCGCAGTAAGTTAACGTTAGACACTAATACTCACTTTGGTGTTTGCCTGAGCTCCAGGGCTGTTTGGTCAGGCTGGGACTGCGAATAAAAACCCTTCTGGCTGATTTTAGCACATCCATGGCTAAGTTTCTAAGCGGAGAAGCTTCTTCAGGTGCTGCTGTTGGCCATGAACTACGTCTCCTCGCTCTCAACTTTGTTGTCGCTGTGTCGATGCAGACATCTGTGGGAATACTTGAGTCTCCGCGTCTCCAGGGCGGCGTTTCATCCGTCAATCAAAATGACCGCGTTACACGGCGCAAATATTCTGTTTCCATGGCAACGGCGTTAAACAATCCATTCGACGCCTTGTCAGATGTGTGCTTTTTGAAATGGCTTGTGCGAAAATATCAAACAACAGCGTATTAGCAGACAGCGGGTTTGTATCAAGGAACGTGGTATGAGCGCCGTAATGTGTTCATTCCGCCCTATAATGCCTGACGAGTCAACAAGGTTTAGAACACAGTCCGTGATTCACAGAATAGAAAGACACGAAAAACAAGTGACAGCATGGTGGAATCTACTGATCTCATCTTTGTCGCCCTCATGTGGCCATACAAATGCTAATCTATCCTGAGACCCCCCCACACCAAAAAAAAAAAATAGTTGTGACTTTGATATTTTTTCATGTCATTACATTGAAATGACCATAAGAAAAAAATTGAACAATAACATTTTGGAAAAATTGTATTTTATTCATATTTTTTCTATGTCCTGTGTATGTAAAAATAAAATGTCATGAATAGACATCAAAAAGGCAAAAACAATGGGATTTTTTTTTATTACCAATCAATTTTTAGACTTCATAATTTGTTTATACTAAACTTTAAGGATGATTCTCAACTATGTTATAAAATATATAACAAAATAATTTGATAAACCGTTTTGTTTTATGCAATGTGTGTGTAAAAATATCCATAAACTGTTTTTCTCATTAAACTCTGTGTATTTATACACTGTATCTAATTTGCATATTAATGTGTTGCTGTTGGGATAATATAATCATATTTCCATAAGGATGTAAATTTTTTCACTAAATTCAATTTAGCCATCTACAAAGGCCTAGGAGAGGGAGTGGTCATGGTGAAACGTCTAAACATTTACTATCTCTATGAAGCCCTGAATGTGCTCTGTACACGACATCCAGACTTACAACTGTGACATCAGAGGTCTCAAAGAAATTCACTAAAATAGAATGTCCACTACAGAGGCAAAAACTCCATAGCTGGGTCTCAGGAGGATATAGAAACAAAGCCATGTTTTGATGAGACTAAAATAAAATTAAGTTAACTATGTTCCACTATGGCTATACTAACACAACACCATTTGAAAGCCCCTCAATATAAGTTAAGGTATTTCCGAAATGTTCAGATATAAGATAGTTGAAGGCTCCTCGAAATCAAAGCTTGACAGAATATGACAGAACAGACATAATATTCAATGTTTTTCAATAATAATAATCATACATGAATAATGTTACAAATCTGCAAAATGTTTCCTAAGGCAGAACAGTGTTATAGTATTTCTAATAAATTGTTAGCATTTTACATTTGAGTTATTTTTATTAATTTTGTTGTTTGTCTATTTTTATGTCTATATAGTTTATTATAACATTTTAGTTTGAGTTATTTTAGTCCTTCAACTTAAACTAAACAAAAATGAAAAATGCTGTCACAGCAACTAACTGAAAGAAATGTATATTCCAAGTGATTAAATATTTTATTGTATTGTTTTAGTTTGTGATAACAGCCCTGCAGTCTTCTCACAAGTATTAATGACAAGATTTGTAGCCAATTAAATCTCACATTAAAATGTAATTATTTGACTGTTGTAAACATTCATAAAATTGGCAAAAGTGCAACAAGGATACAAATAAGTAAAGATGAGTCATGACCTATTACGTATTGGGAAGGCAAAATGATACTGAAAGGAGTAAATATTAATATGTTCTCCCCTTGTAAATGTATTTGTAAAGAATTCAATTTTAATCGCATGTGAATGAAGTGCAAATTTCCCTAACAAGTACAGTAATTATGTATTTTACACCCCTGTGTGTGCTCGCACACATGCACGCTCGCACACACAATTTAGCTTTGTTCTTTAAAAAAAATCAAACAATGAGAAACAAAGGAGTGTTCTTTACTCTCCACAAAATTTACCATAAAAACACCAAATGTAATCCACAGTAACACTTTTCCCCAAGGTAGACAAATAAAAAGAATGTCCTGTTGTAAAACAAGGACTAAACCAAACAATCATAATCTGCATCATGACACAAACCTTAAACCACTGAAGAAGAAATGTGAAGGAGAACTTTATCATGAAGCATTACTGGATTAATTTTCAGGTGTAATTCCAGTCACAGAATGATGGCTTTATAAATGACACATTGTCCTCAATGACATTAAATGGTGGAACGAAGGACAAGTTGGCACATTTTGCCAAAATCAAACTATTCAGCAAGTATTATAAAATGCAATGTTAATGCAATAATGAGTATGTTAATGCAATTTAGAGACACGACAGAATCAGCAGACCATTGATAACAAGTGGATTAGTGTGGGCTTGTTGTTACTGTATTGTCCCTGACAAAATACATGGCAACAAGAGGGCAGATGATTTTAAATGCCAAGCTGAAAAAAAAAATTGGGCCATGTCCAATTGATGGCCAATCAGATGGATTCTAGGGGTGAGTGAACACGGCATGTATTATATTAAACAAGATATTTCAAGGCACTGTGTAACATAACAACTGGCAAACAAGACATCATATATTCAGCTTTTTAACTGGTTTCAACTAAATTCTATTTCAATTTCGTCCGGTAACAAAAAGGACTTGCGTTGACCGCAAAATACGACAACATTCCCGAATATTTATGCAGCATTTTTGTCAACAATACAATGTGAAGATCAGTCCCTTTTTAAATACAAGTTTTTTTCATAACTTCGACCTTATAGAAAACAGCAACGGGAGGAACAGAAACCAAAAATATTTCCAACTCAAATCCAACATCTGTAATGAAATGCTTTTTACCTGCATCAAAAAAGACAATACTATGGTCATACTTAAACTGAAATGCATTCTCAATTACTCCATTGGAACAAACACTATGTTTTTTTTAATCACAAATACTTCGGTCTCATTTCAATAAGTTTCTTATTCTTTTCCCACTCAAACTTAAAGATGGTACTTTTACACCAGGGAAGTAAAAGAAGTCACTGGCACATAAAACTGTCAGATTCAACACAAAGATGAGGAGGCGCTAATTCAATCATGAAAGATCTTCATAAAGACCTCACAAAACAGATGGAGGACGACAAATGAAAGAACCACAACAGGCTGAAGTGCCATTACCAAGAAAATATTTTAGGTGTAAGAGCTTCAAAAATAACCTTAAACACAAGGGGGGCAGTCCTGGTCAATGTGACCTCCCTTTTTCTAATTTTCTCCTCTCTATTCCTCCACTTATTTTATCAACAACAAAGAAGAGCCATACTAACAGAGGAGGGGTAAATCAAACAAAAATATTTTCCCCATCCCATTGGTTTGCATACTGAACTTCTTAGTCTAATCAAAGAGCAATGTGGACAATGTGATTGGACATTCACTTCTTGAGCGGCTGGTAGATGGAGGCATTGGGGTCCAAGCTGGAAGGACTGGAGTCCATGAACTTGGAGGAGTAATGTGGAGTCACAGGAGTCATGCTGTTGGTCTCTGCCGAGTAGGTGATGCTGGGCATGACCGCCATGACTTCTGCAATTTTCTGCTTCAACTCTTTTATCTCATGCTCTTTCTGCAAAATCTGACCTGTGTGCAGGACAAAGAGAGAATAGGTTAGTGAGCAGAAGCAGATAAGCCTAAGACACACATTAAGACAGGAAGGGGGCAGACCTTGAGCAATCTCTAGCTGTCTCTTGGCATCTCCGAGTGCTGAGAAGAGATCCAGTTTGATTCTGGTCTCAGCACTCAGACTGTTTTCTAGGTGCTGGGTCTTGTCCTGCATGGCCGACAGCGCTGACATCAGAATCTCGGTGTCCTTTTCGTTCTCCTTATATTTGCGCAATTCCTGCATGTAAAGAAACAAAGAGTTAAGTATTTGAAGGTACGTTTTTAGCCAATATGAAACATGATTCAACTTATTTTGCATCCATTATCTGGTATATTTTTCTGAGTGAAACAGTATTTTGATAAAAATAAATAATGGGGTAAATTAATCTTAAGGTTAGATTTTATCCATCTGAACGGCTGCATGAAAATGAGATTTAAATGAGAATCTGTAGCCAATTGTGTACTGAATAAACACTTTGACCCAGGAATCAGGCCAAATCAGATTAAATATCACTCAAAAAAAAAACCTGGAAAATGCATTAATATGAGCTTTTTGACATATTTCTTGTGTGTGGACCTTATTTATTTTTTGATCTTGGGGTATTTTTATGACAATATTTTTGCATCACTAAACCAGTTATATCGTTATTTAGTTGTGGAGTTAACATTAACCAGAAGCCTTCATGGCCTAGAAAACACTAGCTGAAAGTTCGTCCAGCGGTGGAAGTTTATATTTGATGAACAATTATAAAGATAAACATTATTTATTTGGATTAATGGGCTCTGAAGTAAAAAAATAAAAAAAGACAATTCTGATTTCATGTTGATTTTAAATGTTTATAACTTTCTCCTACTCCTTTTTTTTTTTTGTTATTCTGAACAACAATGTGCCTCACAAAGGTCATTCCTCCCTGAATGCTTTAGTCTAAATATTGCTCTTGGGAAAGCATATAAAAGCAGCATGTCAGCAGGGGTTCTGGCCAGTGGCAGCTGGTGAAAAAAAATTGAGGTGGGGCTGCACACAACTCCACAAACAATTCTTCACAATAAATCAAACCGTAAGGCTGATCTGGACCCAGCTCCTTTACCTTCAGTTTTTCTGCCAAAGTTCTCCTCTCAAACAGACTTTGGAGTAGAGATTGTACAGAGTTAGGTTCGTGTCCGGAATTAATAACACCTGAGTCCGCCATTGTCACGTAATTGAAAATTGCGCCGCTACAGACCACGAGACCAGCCTTGATTTTAGCAGCTTGGGGCAACAGAAAAATCGCCCATTTCAGTTAAGATTTGAGGACACTGATTGGCTAAATTTTATGTCACATCTTGAATATATTTATATTTTGAATCAGGATTTGACTAAATTCTACAAAGACCCGCCTCCTGTGGGCGATTTCTCGATCGCCCCTCAGCTGAAATTGAGACGTGCTGACAGGCAGAGAGGTCATATTGTGATGATGAAAACATATATTTTTCACAGAAGATTTTCTAATATATCACATCATACAAATATACATTTAAATAATTTCTATAATTATTATTTTGTGTGTGTGGTTCTGGGAGGGCGGCGCCCTAGCGCCCTCTATTGGCCAGCCGCCACTGGTTCTAGCTTACTTGCGCTTTGAGCTCAAGGTCTCCGATTTGTTCCTCCTTCAGCTTCATGTCATGCATGAGCTTCTTGCACTCCGACTCCAGCTCACGTATGCGACTCCTCAGTGAGTCTGTGCACTCTCCTCTGTGAAGGGAGGCGAGAGTTAGGCCCACCAGCACACATTCATAACAAAAACAAGATGCATAAACACACAGCACCATATTACCTTTTAAAGACTATTCCACAGAATAAGGGCAATATTTTTGGGTGAAGTCTCACCTAGAGGCAGCTGCCAGAGCGACAGCACGTGCGGCTGTGGCCTCTTCCATCTTCTTTTTTTTCTTCTCTTCTGCAAGCTGCTTTTCCACCGCAGCTCGCGCTTCCTGTTCTGCCTTGAGCCGCTTCTCCAGTTGCACAATCATTTGCTTGTCTTTCTGCTTGGCCTGCACAGCATTATGAAGCCTAATACAGAGACACACGTAATCAACACTGGCATAAACAAATGCAGGTAGATAGAAGGAAATGAGCATCTGATGATACAAAGGCAGGTGTTTCCACAGAAAAATAATAAGCTAGTTGTGTACTAATAACAAAGACAATAAAATACCCAAGATGTGTCACAGAATTTAGTTTTGAATGGGGAAAAATGCAACGCTCAATATGGCCGCTCTATCGAACGAAGCCGTTCGATAAAAAATACTAGCGTCATACTAAAACAGGAAGGGGGCAAAAACTTTTTCACGGCAGTGTATATATATGGCAACCCTTCCTGTTTTTGTATTTTTTGCATGTTTGTCACACTTAAAATATTCAAATAATCAAACAAATTTATATAAAAAATATATTAAATATTATATTAAAAAAAAATAATAATAATAATAATTATATATATATATATATATATATATACACACACACACATATATATATATATATATATATATATATACACAGTATCTCACAGAAGTGAGTACACCCCACATTTTTGTAAATATTTTATATATTTTCATGTGACAACGCTGAAGACATGACACATTGTTATAATGTAAAATAGTGAGTTTACAGCTTGTATACAGTGTATATTTCTGTCCTCTCAAAATAACAACACACAGCCAATAATGTCTAAACCGCTGGCCACAAAATGAGTACACCCCTAAGTGAAAATGTCCAAATTGGGCCCAAAGTGTCAATATTTTGTGTGGCCACCATAATTTTCCAGCACCACCTTAACCCTCTTGGGCATGGAGTTCACCAGAGCTACACAGGTTGCCACTGGATTCCTCTTCCACTCCTCCATGACGACATCACGGAGCTGGTGGATGTTAGAGACCTTGCGCTCCTCCACCTTCCGTTTGAGGATGCCCCACAGATGCTCAAAAAGGTTTAGATCTGGAGACATGCTTGGCCAGTCCATCACCTATACCCTCAGCTTCTTTAGCAAGGGAGTGGTCGTTATGTTGGAATACTGCCGAGTCTCTGAGGGGATCATGATCTGCTTCAGTATGTCACAGTACATGCTGGCATTCATGGTTTCCTCAATAAACTGTAGCTCCCCAGTGCCGGGCAGCACTCATGCAGCCCCAGACCATGACACTCCCACCACCATGCTTGACTGTAGGCAAGACAAATTTGTCTTTGTACTCATCACCTGGTTGCCACCACACACACTTGACACAGACCACAGGACATGGTTCCAGTAATCAAAGTCCTTAGTCTGCTTGTCTTCAGCAAACTGTTTGTGGGCTTTCTTGTGCATCATCTTTAGAAGAGGCTTCCTTCTGGGACGACAGCCATGCAGATCAATTTGATGTGGTGTGCAGCGCATGGTCTGAGCACTGACAGGCTGACCCTCCACCCCCAATGCTGGCAGCACTCATATGTCTATTTCCCAAACACAACCTCTGGATATGATGCTGAGCACGTGGACTCAACTTCTTTGGTCGACCATGGCGATGCCTGTTCTGAGTGGAATCTGTCCTGTTAAACTGCTGTATGGTCTTGGCCACCGTGCTGCAGCTCAGTTTCAGGGTCTTGGCAAACTTCTTATAGCCTACTCCATCTTTATGTAGAGCAATAATTATTTTTTTCAGATCCTCAGAGAGTTCTTTGCCATGAGGTGCCATGTTGAACTTCTTTTTCATAAACATTTTTATTTGCATAAAATGTAAAAAATTATAGAAAAATAATTTGAAAATGAATATAAAAAATAATTAGCCTTGATAAAATTATTAATGTAACAGTCAAAAATTATCTTGATAAAACAGGTCAAACATTATCCTTGATAAAATTATTAATGTAACAGTCAAAAATTATCTTGATAAAACATTATCATGATAAAATGATTACTGTCATGCGATTACTGGCCAAGTTCAAGCCACCTTCCTAGAGGAGCTGGATGGGTTGCTGTCCTCTTTCGTGGAGGATGGCAATCTACTCAGTCTTTGGTGATTTCAACATTAATCTAGACAAGCCTTTTGCTACAGACTTCCATTCACTCCTTGCTATATTTGATCTCAAATGCCTTACCAAAACTAGCAAGCACAAATTAGGCAACCAACTTGATTTAATTTACACATGCAATTGTACTGCAAATAACATTCTAGTACAACCACTATTTCTTCATTACATTTACATTCCTTTTGCTACCCGTGTGCCACCAACCCCTTTAACGGTTACTTTTAGACGAAACCTAACTTTCTCCTTCCAATCTTTCCTCTGTAGTATCCTCCTCTCTTTCCTCACCTACCAATCTCATCACTGCATGTGAATGCAGCTACTGACACTTTATGCTCTACCTTAACCTCTTGTATGATCTTTGTCCTCTCTCCTCCAGGCCAGCATGGGCTGCTCATTCTAACCCCTGGTTATCCAATGTTCTTCGTGAGCATTGGCCCAAACTAATGATCCGCCGGACCCGAGTAGGTATGAGTCTTTGCTCTAATCTTTCTCTGCTAAAGTCCACACTGCCAAATCCTCACATTTCCACAACAAGATCAACAGCGCTCCAGACATGCGTAATATCTTCAGAACATTATAATTATATCCTCAGTTGCAGCTCGCATCAAGTTCAAGACACTGATGCTTGCATATAGAACAGGGGTTCTCAAAGTTTACATTCAAAGGTCCGAATCGGAATTATCATTAACGTCAAAAGGTCCGAAATAATTGTTATTCCAAAACTTGTTTTTATAAACATGCTTATTACTTTATATAACAGTTCAACTTGATATATGCTTAATTATCAAATTTATGATGGCATCAGGTGTACTTGTGTTTACAAAAATTAACCATAGTTTTATACAAATAAAAAAACAAAAAAACATTTGGTTACTATTAAACCATGATAAATTAACCATGGCCTTGCTACACTAACCATAGTATTTGTAGTAAAACTGGTTATATAAATTGTAATCAATATGCAAAAGAAAAAATAATGTTTTTACTACACTTTTATTATAATAAAACCATAGTTATTTTTCATAAAAGTTATACAACTAAATGCCCAATAAAGCAGTTCTCATTTAGGCCTACATATTTTATGTTTCTGAAATAGTACTTCAATGTAACCTGCAGTCACTTAAACTGAATTGCCAAAATCTTTAATTATAATTTTTTTTCAATATATATTTCATGGAGCACAAATGTGCACTATGTGCATATTTCAACCCTTTACAGATACACTACACTCATGTTCATATGCCAGACAGTCAACAGTGATAGGTTTTAGGAAACGCTGTTGTGTACTCGTTCATTCAGAAGTCTGCTGCTGTTCGGTTCTTTGAATATGCTGCTAACTCTGCCGGTGGAGAAGGACTGCATCGGGGGGGCGAAACCTCGCACTTGCGGGGCGAAACTGGTGACATTATTCTACTGAATGAAATCTAAGGTTTATCCAAAATGTCGCTAGTTGCTATGTGCTTTGTCTTACAAAAGAGTCTGTAATCACTGCAACACTGGTTCATGCGCTCGTGTGTGTGCCAGGCACAACGCACAGAGGTCTGAGTGATACGAGTGCGCTTGAAATATCAAGTGGAGGCGGGTCCGGATTGAATTCCCTCCCGGTCCGGATCTGGACCGGAGTCCGGACTTTGAGAAGCCCTGATATAGAACAACCACAGGCTCAGCACCCACCTACTTCCACTCACTAATACGAATCTACATCCCCTCAAGAAGTCTGAGATTTACTAGGCCTCATGGTACCATCACAGAAAGGCTCAAAATCCCTCTCCAGAACATTCTCGTTCACCATTCCTGGCTGGTGGAATGATTTTTACACCCCTATCCAGAATGCTGGATCCTCATCTTTCTCAACACTACTTGACTTCATCCTAAACTTTATATAAAAAACAAAAAACATTTTTCTTTCTTTATTCCTTCCCTTGCTAGCTTGTACTTCTTTGAACAATGCCGGAGACTTGGTGTTACGAGGACTTCCTCTGTCTGATTGCCTCTTCAAGATGAATCCCTTTATGTATTCTCCAATTGTAAGTCGCTTTGGATAAAAGTGTCTGAAAAATGACTAAATGTAAAACATAAATATGTGAAATAGAAACTTCTTGATTTTGTAAACCTATTATATTATTTTCCCCAAAATATAGTTTTTTATTAGTTTTAGTTAATAATAGCATGGTCTAAATAACCATTTTAATTTCCCACAGTGTATTTTTTGTTGAATGGCCTTTATACAGGTGTAAATTATTGTCCCTTGTATACCAGTACCTTTCTCAGCACTGATTAGGACTGGCCAATCACAATCATTTATCCTATCAATGATGAATTTTCAGTATGACAAATTCAAATAACTGATACTAGTATTCACCCTCAATGAAAAACACCACCCGTCAAGTGTTCTCCAATTAATCAGAGTCAGAGCCCCATGTAAAATGTGTTTTGGCATATACTGGTAATTATCTAGAATGGGTTTTAAGCTGATTTCTCACTTGTTCTGCAGCAACTCGTTTTCCTGGCGGAGTTGGCCGAGCTCAGAGCGCATGCTCCTCTCGGCACTGCTCAGAGAGCTGATCTGACAGCGCAGGTCTTGCTCCACCTGTCTGCTCGCCTGCAGGTCAGCCTTCAGCTTCTTTATGTCCTGCTCAAGCCTGCCAGAAAGAGGAAAAGAGAATGAACAGGAAGAACGCACTCCAACTGCTAAATCAGAGCATAGTTAGGACTCTTACCGCACTAATGCATCTGGCTTACTGAGCTGGTTGTTAGGTATACAGTTCTCCATCAGATCTCTGTGAGGTGCAAGGTTCTTCCCTGAACACTTCTGTTTCTTTTCGCTCCTACTGGACGAGGAGGATGGCACGCTACCATTGGTGGAGTTGTGGCTATGGGGTGAGGAGCTTTTGTAATGTTTGGAGGTGGCAGAGCTTCCTCCTCCACCACCTACCTCCTCTTTCAGGAACAGGTTCTCTGCACTTGCACCGAGCTCGTTGTTGAGTCTCTTAGTGTTTAGGTGGTTCTCCATATATGCAATGTCTTGTAGCTTAGCATCCACAGTCTGTAGGATGTTGTTGTTTATTCCTATGCTGTGCTGCTGCTGCTGTTTTTTGTCTTTCCCCCCGTCTTTTCCCTTCTCCTTATACTCCAGTTCAGGCAGAGAGATGGGCAGCTTCTTGGTAATAGCAGTGCCGTTCTGAGCCACTAACAAAGAGTCTGCTTCAGACATGCCTTTTGAGGTGGCTGTCAAATGAGTGAAAGAGATTTTAAGGTTACATGACAAAGCTGTCTGACTGGTATGACAACAAATGAAACAAGACAGAAAGCATCACGCAAATGAAAAGGCTGTTTAATACTACATGATGTGACTGATATTATTTTTGCAGTATGTTTAATGTGCACAGCATGAACATTTTCAGTATGCATGGAATACCTAGATACCATCAGGCAAAATGTGTGGTATACACCCAAAACACACAGCACTGAGTACTGTTTCCTACAATGCACTAAAGTTGACGCTTTCATTCCCAGTGTGGTGAATGAACCAGGACTTCATCTCTTTGATTGGGTTGCCAAAAAAAAAAATACAAATGTAATAAAACTGTGAAATAACCATGTTTATGATAACTGGTTTCCAATTGTGAAATCAATCATGCAATAAATGTAGTTAGAAATATTAAAACGTATTGTGCTCTTTATGTTACTGAAAATTATACACTATTGTTCAATGTTAGGGGTTTTGACTGGAGTGGTCAAGATATTTCGGTTTTGTTTTTGAAAAAAAGTATATTATGCTACATTTATTTGATCAAACCTACAGTAAAAACAGTAACATTGTAAAATACTACAATAAAAAACGTTTATGTTTTAATATAGAACATTTTCCTATGATGGCAAAACTGAATTTTCAGCATTACTCCAGTCCTCAATGTCACATGATAATGTCACATGATCTGTTTTCTATTCAAAGAATGTCTGGGAAAAAAATATTTTAAGAACTGATTTCAACATTGATAATAATCAGAAATGTTTCTTGAAAAGCAAATCAGCATGATTTCTGAAGGATCGTGTGACATTGAAGACTGGAGTAATGATGCTAAAATTTCAGCTTTGATATCACAGAAATAAACTACATTTAAATATATATATGCTCCTAAAATAAAAAATAAAACAAAGGCAGTTCATAAGTACAAGAACAGCATTTATACAGCATTTATATGTATATAATTATAAAGTATTATTTAACATTATAAATGTCATTAGTCACTTTTCATTATTTTAATTTCAAAATTAATTTATTTTTAATGGAAAATTATGGAATTTTTTGTGTCTGTCTGTTTTTGTCTTTGTTTTGCATGGCTTCCCCTTTAACAAATTAAGACGATGTGATCCTATTATGAAACTGGTCAAATGGTGATCTTACCCTCCTCTGTCTCTCGTTCCTGTCTCTGAAGCATCTGTTGTTCTGGAGGCAGGGCCTGCTGTAGGAGCTCCATGTAGAACTCATTTTCCTTCTGCACCTCCTTTTGTTTGCGCAGACGCATCTTATAGCTCACATAACTCTTGAATCCAAAGCCCAGCGTCACCACGGGATAGCCAATGCTGCAATGAAAGAGTTAGAACAACATGTTACAGAAAACTGAAAAAAAAAACATGATTGGTACAACTAGTGATGACTCAACTTCAGACACCTCTTGTCAAGACTCCTATTAGCTGGCAACACTCCTATTTGCTGCTATGGAGACGCCACCAGTGCGTTTACAAATACAAAGCTGACTTCTGCGTTATAAGTAGTACAGTTACATCAGCTATGTTTAATACTCAAAAATTGGTGAAGCATAATGTGGTGTGACACTGCGCTTGAAGAGATAATTCACCTAAAATTACAAAACCTGTTTTGCATGGAAATCAAAAGGATGCATTGAGAGGGAAGCTAGTGAGTTTTTGCTTTTTTTATTGTTTGGAAAAGAGTAGCATGAATATACTTCAGAATTTCTCCTCTTTTGTTGCATAACAGAAAGTAGATCATACAGGTTTGAAATGACATGGGGGCAAGTAAACTGCAAGCAAAGATTACCAGTGAGCTGCGAATGGACGGCAAAGGTCTACATGAAAATGTTTCAAATCCTTGAATCGAATGGCTGCTTCAATGTAGACAAAGAGAATCCAGAGAGAAACCGTCGGCAGACACATACCTCGCTCTGAAAATACAATGAGAGAGAGGGAAAACTATGTATAACGTTCAACAATTGATCTCTAGCCTGCTGTTAATAGTTATGACATTATTACAGCATATCCAGGAAAGCATAATTCTTCAAAATATAACGACTTCTAGCCCATTAATGACCTAGACATCTAAGAGGTTGCATAAAAGGTCACTGGCTGTTTGATCAATAACGTCACACAGGTTTCACAAAACAAGCTCTAGGCTGCAAACAAAACCCCAGCTTGCTGAAAGCACCCTCTCTCGTTGAGACACGCTGCAAGTTGTGTGTCAGAAGGAGCAATCACTGTCACAGCTCAAGGCGTATTGAAGCAGTTTTCAAGGAACAATCACTCAGTGCCAGCAATGCTTTTCCTCCTCTATCCTGAGGTATCACTGAATCGACCCAAGAAAAGGACATATAATGACACGAGCACTTGAAAATCCATCAAAGTTCTCTGCTGTTCACTCTGAGTTAAAATATAAGAGCAGGGTAAATGTCTACATAGATCCATTTACAGTCAATTCTGCAAGTATGGATTAAATCGCTCAAAAGTGATAGTAAAGACATTTATAATGGAAAGATTTCTACTTCAAATGCTGTTTTCTATTTTCTATTTGAAGAATGTCTGAAAACATAATTAAAAAATGTTTTCAACATTGATAATAATCAGAAATGTTTCTTGAGCAAATCAGCATGATTTCTGAAGGATCGTGTGACTAGAGTAATGATTCTAAAAATTCAGCTTTGATATCACAGAAATACACTTCATTTTAAATATATATTCAAAAAGAAAACAGTTATTTTAGATTGTAATTTTATTTCATAAGATCCCGGTCTTACTGCATGTTTGATCAAGTTGAGACTTCTCGAAAACACCACTTTTGAATAAACTATGAATACATAAACTATGATGTCATTCAACAACAAGAACAAAACATCCCACTTGCTCATATTTTTATTTTATGCAATCATCAAACACATTGATGATAAAGGAATAACCAGCGAGCTCTAAATGGTTAAAACAGTTGAGTAATATTTAGCGACATTTATGAATAATCAGCAACAAAGGATTTAGGTGCTTACACGCTAGCAAAACTTCTGACAGAGCATTCCATGTGGAAGAAAACTGGGACAGTTTGCAATCAAACAAGAAAACAGTCAATTGTGTTTCTGGAAGCACAAGTAGATACACATGACTGAAGTTTTCATTGGTTAATGGAAGGCTAAGTCACATTGTGCAACTTCCGGTTACATGATAGTTCAATGCTTTCACAAAATAATTTCTCCTAGTGTGTGTAAGTTGCCTTACTCCTAAAATGATACTCATGGAAAGCCAGATGGGGCTTGGGCGATGTCGACCTACCTGTATGCCACACGTACTGTACCCAGACATACGTGCTGGCGGCGAAGAACAGCCATTGCTTGGGGATGAACAGGAGGCAGATGATGTCTGATGTGAATGCGACACACACAAAGAACACAGAGAATGCCTGTGGAATCAGATGAGAAATGTAGAGATTATCAATTTAGCCTGTCACTAAGAGACATTTATAAAGCTGATTGATAAAGAATCAAGCAGAGAGTGAGCCATTAGTTGCTCAATTACACATTAATGAGAGGTCAAATGCTCACCAGTCCCTGATATCTAAAGGAATCGTAAACGCTCCTGATGAAAAGCCAGAAAGGCCACAGGTACTCGAACCTGAACTCCAGCACAAAATCAGCCAGCAGAACAAGCGCCCAGACAACCAGGAACTTCAGGTACAGGAAGGTACTGCCAGATCAAGAAAAAAATCAGAAGAATCACAAAAATGAATTATTGAAATCTTATGGAAGGCAGTTTTATAAATTAATTTTGACTACTATTCCAGCTGTCCATAGTGCGTGCATGTAAGCACTTTTAAAATAATTTCTAGGGAGGGTTTCTATTAATATATCAGGTATGAATTTTATTTAAATACAATTTAAAAAAATAATTTCTTATTATAAATAATTTCATTATGTTACACATATTTGTGTGCAAACATTTTATAAAGTAGTCTGCTTCCGTGAGCAGCCATAACCACAGAAATGTGCATTCACTATAGGCATGTCAATGACTTTCATCATTTCCATGGCTCTTCCATTTTTTTCTCCCTGACATTTTGAACTGCGGGAAACCCATATGTGACCCTGGACCACAAAACCAGTTGTAAGTAGCATTGGTATTTTTGTAGCAATCGCCAAAAATATACACTGTATGGGTCCAAATTATTGATTTTTCTTTTATGCCAAAAATCATTAGGATGTTAAGTAAAGATCATGTTTCATGAACAGATTTTGTAAATTGCCTACTGTAAATATATCAAAACTTAATTTTTGATTACATTTACATTTAGTCACTTAGCAGATGCTTTTATCCAAAGCTACTTACTAAATGATAACAATGGAACTCTTATGATTAGTAATATGCATTGATAAGACTTTATTTGGACAACTTTAAAGGCAATTTTCACAATATTTAGATTGTTTGCACCCTCAGATTACAGATTTTCAAATAGTTGTGTCTCGGCCAAATATTGTCCTATCCTAACAAACCATACATCAATCAATCAATAGAATAAAAACCCTTACGGCTGATTTTGTGGTCCAGGGTCACATATATTAAAACTATTCAAATATACTCAGCAAATGAGGTCTTGGCAGAGCAGATCTTGGTACATGCACTCATTTTTCAAATGGGGCCATAAAGCCTCAGACAACACAACGTCATGTGGAATGAACCAAAACTAGAAGGATTAAGTTGCCCAGGGTTTAATCTAAACATTTCTAGAACAAGAACAGTCTAAAAATCAAACGGTTTGTATAGGATTACCGTCATTACAATAACCCAACACATGTGGAAAACAGTGTAGATGGCAGAAACGTTACAATAATGTGACATCAACATAAGACATCTCAATGCCCTACAACTGCAAGATCCAGCTGAAGCTGTGTAGTTATTGTCTTGGTGGACCAGCAACAATCCAGCTACCAGTTGATCAAGCTGTTTTTTGTATTGTAACGTTAGCTCTTAGCTGATTGAGCAGCCAATGTCAAGCTAAGCATCAGCTACCATGATCCAAAACACTTTTGCACAAGCTTGATCTTGTGATGATGGCTATAAAAGACAGCTGCATTAGAACATTCATGACATGACCAGTACTATATATAATACTTATTATTTCATATTCTGCACTATTGAAGCCTATGGATGATACACAAAAGCCAGCATCCTCGAATATGCTAACGTTACACACTCAGGTCGGAGTGAATGGACACACTGAACTGTCATCTGTATCTGACTGTGACAGCTCTTAAACGACCGAGCTGAGTTCAGAGACGCCATTACGGTGCGGTCGGAGCTTCTCCGTCCGTAACGTTACCCGCTGTGAATACCCTCGGTGATTCGGTTCCGTTTCAACGGGCGACGAAGTTTGCTGCAGTCCGCATTGCGCCGCTTCATTCTCCACCCTTTAGATTCCTGTAACTTTGAACACTCGATGGGAAACTACGTGACCGTCCTAATACTGATGCGCATCGCTATGCGAATGCGGGACTGTCAGTGTTATACTTCCACTAGACACAAAGAAATAAATAAAAACAGTCTGCGTGAGGCCCTCCTATTTTTATTCCAGACGCCTCATGACGTAACGACGCCGTACGCTATGCGCTACGTTCCCATGGCAAGATGGCGGCGTCCTGAGCAGACAACTCTTCTGTCCGATTTTCATGTTTATTTTGTGAGGGTAAGTGTTAAAATTCACATAACTTGTGGATGTGATAGTTTGTATAACAATACTGAAGTAAAATTGGTGGCATATTGTGCAAACGTGTTTTTTTTTTTTATAAAACACTTCGGATCTCCAACACATGCCTTCAGCCATGCTTGAGCTAGATGAGAAGAAACACAAATGTGTCAGACATGTCGCGATAATTATTTACAACTTTAATAACATTTTTGGAAGTATAAGTTGTGGGGAGGTTATTTCTATGTTTATTAACACAAAATGTTTGCTTGTGTTATTTTGTAAGTCACTCACAGATTACCCTGCTGAAATAAAAACAATAGAACCCTGCCCAACACACTATAGAACATGTAATGGTTATAATGGGAATTGCATAGGTTTTGATGGAAACTATAATGGTGTCTAATGGTATTTGATGGATTCTATTGGTGGGATTTTAAATCATTTTGAAAAAATGCCCAAAAATTTGTAATGGTTTTATTGGAAAAGGCTAATGGTTTCTAAATGTATTTTAATGGAAACTTGGGAAGTCATGTTATGGTTTCTATTGTTTTTTTTAACAGGGTAGTGTTGATTTCACAGATCTGATCATGTCAACATTATATTTGCCTTGCATAATGTTTCAGACAGTAACCGTTTCAGTTTTAGTAAAACATTACGTACAAAACCTTTTTATATTTGCACTTGTGATTGCATTGTTGTGATGTTAAAACATTTGTGTGATCATTTTGTGTTTATCTAAATACCTGTTCAGCATTCGTTTTTTTATGACATTTCACTTGTCTTTAAATGTACATAGTGTTCCCTTTCGATATTTCACTCGTACTGCGTCGAAGACACTTGTATGGGAAAACATTTTTTTTCCTCTTCAACTGAAGCCTTTTTATAATCACGCATTGAAACTGCAGATCCATTGCTTCGTGCTGTACTAAAAAAAGAACCAATGGCGCGGTGGCGTGCGAGCTTATGTCTATGCTGCCCGCCAAAATGGGCGGAGCGTCTGGCTATAAAAGCGGCCGCTTCGCCGCCGCATCTCAGATTTGAGACCATACGCCGCACACTGCATCAAATTGATCTGCATGGCTGTCGTCCCAGAAGGAAGCCTCTTCTAAAGATGATGCACAAGAAAGCCTGCAAACAGTTTGCTGAAGACAAGCAAACTAAGGACATGGATTATTGTAACCATGTCCTGTGGTCTGACGAGACCAAGATAAACTTATTAGGTTCATATGGTGACAAGCGTGTGTGGCGGCAACCAGGTGAGGAGTACAAAGTCAAGCGTGTCTTTCCTACAGTCAAGCATGGTGGTGGGAGTGTCATGGTCTGGGGCTGCCGGCACTGGGGAGCTACATTTCATTGAGGGAACCATGAACACCAACATGTACTGTGACATACTGAAGTAGAGAATGATCCCCTTCCCGTCGGAGACTGGGCCGCAGGGCTGTATTCCAACGTGATAACGACCCCAAACACGCCTCCAAGACGACAACTGCCTTGCTAAAGAAGCTGAGGTTAAAGGTAATCTGTGGGGCATCCTCAAACAGAAGGTGGAGGAGCGCAAGGTCTCTAAAATCCACCAGCTTCAGTGGCAACCTGTGAAGCTCTGGTGAACTCCATGCCCAAGAGGGTTAAGGCAGTGCTGGAAAATAATTGTGGCCACACAAAATATTGACATTTTGGGCAAAATTTTGACATTTTCACTTAGGGGTGTACTCACTTTTGTGGCCAGCGGTTTAGACATTAATGGCTGTGTGTTGAGTTATTTTGAGGGGACAGCAAATGTACAAGCTACAAGTTATACAAGCTGTACACTTACTACTTTACGTTGTAGCAAAGTGTAATTTCTTCAGTGTTGTCACATGAAAAGATATAATTACATATTTACAAAAATGTGAGGGGTGTACTCACTTCTGTAAGATACTGTGTGTGTGTATATATATATATGTACACACACACAGGTGCATCTCAATAAATTGACTGGCCAGCAAACTCACCAGACATCGAACCCCATAGATAATCTATATTCAACGATCATCTATATTTACGATCAAAAATCTTGCTGTGTGAGGGGAACCCCGTTTGATCTGCAGATTATCATGTGAAATGAAACCATATCCAATCAGAAAGCAATCTGACAGAAGACGGAAGCATAACAAACGCAGTCATGGCAGAGCACAATAGGTATTTGGACACTATCATTGCGGGAGAGAGATTTTTTTTCTTCTCAAAATTAATTTATTGTAGATTATATATTTCCCCAAGTGTAATGTTTAGGTTTTTTTTGGTTATGTTTCAAGATCTTTGTATATTGTTTATATCAAAGCTATATCTAGTTTTGTTGTTATAATCTGTTTTGAGCTGTAACTGTTTATTTTTTTGTTTATGTTCAATAATAAAATGTCACTATCGCAATTTATTCCTGCCATTAGCAAAGCCTTAAAACTATTTTTTTTATAATTTGTAATTATTTATACTTGTTTAAGGAAATGTTATTTTCTTATTGCTTTTCCTTTTTTATTTTATTTATTAATGGTGCTTGCCATATATGGCAAGGCAACATTAGTGTTATTGTCAAAACTTATTATTCTTCTTCCACTTTTTTTCGGCGCGCTACTCCTCCCGCAGTTTTTGTCACAGAGCCATGAATGAGGTGTCAAAACGTGCGGCCTAATCGGGAATGGTGTGCTATGACTTTTATAAGTGATCGGGGGTACGATGTTCGCCCCAGGGGCGAAATAGCGGCCCAAAAAACGCATAGACTTAACATTGCGACAAACTTTGACGCCTCGTAGCTCAGAAAGTGGATTTCACAGAAATTTGAAATTTGCCACATTTGAAGAGGCTGGCAGGCTCTGTAAGACCATACCTCAAAATGGGGTAAAAGTTGCACCCCTGGGGGGCAGGAGCGTCCCAAAGTTGCCCCATTGACTTTCAATGGTGTAGGACGGCCCATGAAATGGGCGCCGTCCTACACCATAGAAAACGCTTTTCAATTGAACATAACTCTGGATCACAGTGTCATAGAGACAAGTGGGCGGGCTCATTTGACTCAGACGACCAATCAGCATCTCAGGATCATTGGGAAGCTATCAAGCCACGCCCCTAGCAACCATTTAGAGCACCTTAGCAACACGTCCCATAGACTTCCATTGAAAGAGATCAAAGGGATATCTCAGGATAGAAGTGTCATAGAAACATGAGGGTGGGCTCGTTTTACTCGGGGCAGCAAGCAGCCAATCCTGAATCACCTCAACACTCACTGGCCACGCCCTAGCAACCATTGTCGAGCACCTTAGCAACCAAAATTCACAGAGGAATATCTTCCATTCTGAATGTCACAGAGGCGTGGGAGTTGGTTTATATCATTCATACCGACAAGAAGCCTTTGGAGTATCGTGATTGCTAGCTGCCAAGCCACTCCCTAGCAACCAAACAGAGTACCCTAGCAACCGTTTTGCAAGACCTATATCTCTGCATCAGAACATCGTATAGAGATGGGGGTTGGTTTATACATTCACACTGACTTTGGAGCTTCATGATTGGCAACTGCCAAGCCACTCCCTAGCAACCAAACAGAGTACCCTAGCAACCGTTTTGCAAGACCAATATCTCTGCATCAGAACATCGTATAGAGATGGGGGTTGGCTCTTTTGACTCATGCTAGCAAACAGGACTTGCTACATGCTACACATGCTAGCAGTGAATAGCTACATGCTAATAGCGCTTAGCTAAGTGCTAAATCATGCCAATAAAATGCTACAAACTCCATAGTAACCATCTGTGACAACTACCAACCACCTAGTAACACCATAGCAACCACCCAGATTACCCTAAATGCTAATCATGCTAGCAACATGCTAGCAACATGCTAATCACGCTAGCAACATGCTAGCAACATGCTAATCATGCTAGCAACATGCTAAAAACATGCTAATCACGCTAAAATCATGCTAGCAACATGCTAATCATGCTAAAATCATGCAAGCAACATGCTAATCATGCTAGCAACATGCTAGCAACATGCTAATCATGCTAGCAACATGCTAGTCACATGCTAATCATGCTAGCAACATGCTAAAAACATGCTAATCACGCTAAAATCATAATAGCAACATGCTAGCAACATGCTAATCATGCTAGCAACATGCTAGAAACATGCTAATCACGCTAACAACATGCTAGCAACATGCTAATAATGCTCAAATCATGCTAGCAACATGCTAGCAACATGCTAATCATGCTAGCAACATGCTAACCATGCTAGCAACATGCTAGCAACATGCTAATCATGCTAGCAACATGCTAGAATCATGCTAGCAACATGCTAGCAACATGCTAATCATGTTAGCAAAACATGCTAATCATGCTAGCGACATGCTAGCAACATGCTACCAACATGCTAATCATGCTACCAACATGCTAATCATGCTAGCAACATGCTAATCATTCTAGCAACATGCTAGCAACATGCTAATCATGCTAGCAACATGCTATCAACATGCTAATCATGCTAGCAACATGCTAGCAACATTCTAGCAACATGCTAATCATGCTAGCAACATGCTACCAACATGCTAATCATGCTAGCAACATGCTAGCAAAATGCTAGCATCATGCTAGCAACATGCTAGCAACATGCTAATCATGCTAGCAACATGCTAGTAACATGCTAATCATGCTAGCGACATGCTAGAATCATGCTAACAACATGCTAGCAACATGCTAATAATGCTAGCAACATGCTAATCATGCTAGACACATGCTAGCAACATGCTAATCATGCTAGCAACATGCTAGAATCATGCTAGCAACATGCTAGCAACATGCTAATCATGTTAGCAAAACATGCTAATCATGCTAGCGACATGCTAGCAACATGCTAATAATGCTACCAACATGCTAGCAACATGCTAATCATGCTAGCAACATGCTACCAACATGCTAATCATGTTAGCAACATGCTAGTAACATGTTAATCATGCTAGCAACATGCTAATCATGCTAGCGACATGTTAAAATCATGCTAGCAACATGCTAATAATGCTAGCAACATGATAAAATCATGCTAGCAACATGCTAATCATGCTAGCAACATGGTAACAAGATGCTAATCATGCTAAAAATATGCTAGCAAACATGCTAGTCACTAGTATCTGTCCAGCGCCGAGTTTTGCCACTGCAAGCACCATTTCACATTTTCTTCTGGAAATGTACATTCTAGTTTATTTACTTGTTATTGTTTTTTGTTTATTATTGTATTTGATGTAATTTATATGTTATTGCCCTTGTATGTTCTTTGTTCTAAAATTGCAATAAAAAAAAAAAAATTCCCATGGATTTCCCATGTTCACAGTCCGGATTCTGGTTGAAAATCTGTTGGTGTGTGATGTGCTGTCTTTGTCACATCACGGCACACCACACACTATAGGAGCAGAACGGTTAAATCTAGGATTTTTTTGGCCTCATGTTTGTGGTCTCTCACATTTTGAAGATCTTATAAGATTTTAAAAATATTTTGTGTACCCAGCATTACTTGTATAAAAGACACCTGGGAGCCAGAAATCTTGCTGATTGATATGAGATCAAATACCTATTTCACTCAATAAATGCAAATCAATTTATAACTTTTTTGAAATGCAGTTTTTCTGGAATTAGTTTTTTGTTATTCTGTCTCTAACTGTTCAGATACACCTACCATTAAAATTATAGACTGATCATTTATTTGTCAGTGGGCAAACGTATAAAATTGTACAAAGGTGATAAAATTATTTATTTTTTCCTCACTGTGTGTGTGCGTGTACACAGCTTTTTTTTATTCAGCAAAGATACATTAAATTGATCAAAAGTGACAGTAAAGGCATTTATAATGTTGCAAAATATTTATATTACAGATAAATGATTATTTGTCTAAAATAAAAAATGGACAAAATTTTATACAGCTATAAAATATATACTGCTATTTTATTTTATTCAGCAAATATACATTAAATTAATCAAAAGTGACCGTAAAGACATTTATAATGTTGCAAAATATTTTGAATCCAGATAAATTAATATTTATCGGAAATAGAAAATGGCCAAAATTTGATTATAATTTATTGTTAAAATGTTTTTATATGTTTATAGTGGTAGTATTTCTATGACAAATTCCTTGTGTTTCTGAGCAAGTAACAGCTCGGTGCTAAAATTGAAAATGTTAAGAAGCATGGCTTAATGAAGATGATGTTAAAACATGTAAAACATTAAAAAAAAAGAAAAATCACCTTTCACTAGGGCGCTTACACTACTTTTTGCTTTTCTCATTTCAGTTTTTAGAAAGTACATAAAGATGCCTGCAGTACTGATCCTCAGCAATGAGGTGGTCAAGATGAGGGCAGAGGTTAAAAGGGTGAAGGTACTTGTCATCCGGAAACTCATCCGTCAGATCTCAGTCCTGGAGAAGAAGAAAGGAAGTGAAGCAGACTTGGAGAAGTTCCGCAGGCGAGCGGCCAGACTTCGGGAGGAGATCCATGAGCTGAAGACTATCACGCCTGACAGCGTCACCAAGGCCGCCCTACAGAAGGACATCAGCTTTGAGAAAGTGTGCCGGAATAAAGAGGCCAGCCTATCCGAACGAGCCATCGCCCGCATCACCACACACCGACAGTTCAGCAAGAAAATCCTGAGCATAAAGGCAGCCATCAAAACCTTCATAGATGAGAGAACAAATACGTTAAAAGCAGAAAAGCAAGCAAAAGGCAATACCGAAAATCATCCGGAAGTCACAAGCAGACAGCGATGATGATGATTTGGGTTCAGAGAAGTCAAGCGATGAAGATAACGATGAGAAACTGAAAGAGGATGAGGGTAATAAAAAGACAGATGAAGACAGGCAAGAGGAGATTAATGGTTCCACACAGGAGAGCCAGAAGACGAGTGTAGAGACAATAAATGAACAGACCAATCAGTGCCAGAAGGAAGAATCGCCAACAGTTGAGGTAAGTGTATTTGAAGTGGTGAAATTATTAGTCAAAACTATAATTACGTCCCTAATGAAACACACTGAATCCAATTATACAATAAAACAATGTTAAGAAAATAATGTTAAATACATGTTTCACACAAAATTTGTAAGCCTCATGTTGTTCCAAACCCGTATGTTGTTATTTTGTCAGTGCAACACAACTATTTTTTTTTTTTAAGAATCTTTACGCTATCTTTTCTCGTCTCGTAAACTCATATGATAGATTTGTATGGAGAAGAGGCTTATAGTCAATACTCACAGAAAATATTTCCCTCTGCACGCTTTTAAATGTATGGTGTTCCTGTGGCTCAGTGGTAGAGCATTGCGTTAGCAGCGCAAAAGGTTGTGGGTTCGATTCCCAGGGAACACACATCCTAATAAAAAAACTGTATAGCCTGAATGCTGTAAGTCGTTTTGGATAAAAGCGTCTGCTAAATGCGTAAATGTAAATGTAATTCCTCCATTACAAGTTCTGTCAGGTTAGATGTGTATCTCAGGACCAAACATTATAATCTGGCAACACTGTTGATAGATGAGTGCCCTTATCAAACCAATTAGTTTTGAGTTGCCATGGCCACTTTCCATATACATATTCCCACAGCAAAATGAGGTCAAATTAAAAAACATAACCAGAAAGGTTGAGTTTTTTCTTAAACAGTTTTATTGCTTTTCAATAAAACGGGATATTTGAAACCTGAGATTTGATGCTAAAAGCAAGATTTTAAAATTCCCCAAAAAAGTAAAATAAATAAATAGTTCATATTAACTTTTTTTCTAGTTTAATCCAGTAATAGTTTAATCCAGATCAATAAGATTTGTATTATTATTATTACTTTTATTCATGAAGGATGCATTACATTTAAATCTATTTCTAATAATGCTGTTTTTTCAACTTTATATTCATCAAATAATGCTGAAAAAATATATTATGGTTTACCCAAAAATACTTAGCAGCAGGGCAGTGCAGAGACCTTTGGAGGGGCAGGTGCTCAAAGTATAAAAGGGGCACATGGAACACGGCTTTTAATAGGGCTGTGCCTCTTGCTGATATGTGTATCGAAATGGATGCTTCTGTATTGATACAGCAGCAAATGCCATGCTGCAGGTTTGAAAAAGAAACACAGAACAGAAGAGACCATTTAAAGTTTAAATGTTAAAGACATTTTTTGCACCTCTTAATTACTGATATTAGAATGATTGGAATGATATTAGTATTATTGTTGTTGTTGTTGTTGTTATTGATTTTACTGGGTATGGTGGTTTTGCTGTTGTAAACACCACTGTTGTTGTTGTTGAAATAAAATATTCCTGTCGTATTTAAAATAGAATTCTATTCTAATCCTGTTCTGAATTTATTCATTTTTTGAATGATAATGATTATAAAATCAGGATTGATAAGTATAATTCGGAGGATGAGAAAATCAGTATAAGCCTGTTTTACCAGTGTTGTTGTGATTATTTTTAAGGCATTCTACGTTTTTTAAATAAATACTGTAATAATAATAGTTCAAAGTATGAATAGTTTTTAGTCAGATAACATAAAAAAGACAAGACACCTCTGACGTTTTATTCGTATCCAAAATGAGGAGATGTGAATATCAGGAGAGCTGAACACACTCGTGCAGTGCATGTTTCATTCATACTCGAAGCCAGAGGGAGCTCTCACGCAGAAACTTTTGACGTATGGACAAACTCACACGGCTGTCGTTGTAGCTGAGCTGAATAAAAGCAGAAACGTATTACTGTTGAAACGTGAAGACAATAAACACACGATTGTGAAAATATATGGTTTATGTGTGTTTTTCAAGTTATCTTCAGGTAATAAATAAACTATTTGAAAAATGCAGTACTGCTTGACATATCATTTCGTATTAGAAACTATAAAATATATTTCCTGAATTATTCTGTGATTAAAAATAGGAAAGGGTGTTCGTAGTAGCCTTTGTAAACCAATCAATAAATTGACATTAGGAAAACATTGAACAAAAATATTGTAGCCCCTTGCTGCAACTAACCTTGCTTCCACAGGCTACACACAGCAATATAAACAACAGCTGTGCATGATGTCTTCACCCTGTTCTCATCAAATAATAATAATTAAATAATATAAGTTAACAAGCACACCGCTCCGCTGAGAACTCCATTTACCGGCACGTTATTGAAGGCATCCTAAAGGCGTGTCTTTTTCTAGTCTATGGTCTTAACATGAGGGATCGTCCTGGGTGAGATCGTCAGGTGAAAGGTCATCATGTGGATAATTGAATTTACGGGTAAACTATTATTCATACATTTTACTAATAGTTAGATTGGGCAGGCCTTACCAAAAGGGCGTTTAATAAAAAATTAAAATAAAATATTTGCCTTGACAAAAGGGCACATTGGCCATCAAGGGGAAAAGGGGCAGGTGCTCAAGCACCCACCACCCTCTGCACGTGCCTGCCTAGCAGCACAAACATTCAACATTGATAATAAAAAGAAATACTTATTGAGCAACACATCTGCATATTACAATGATTTCTGAAGGATCACGTGACACTGAAGAGTAGTGATGCTGAAAATTCTGCTTTACCATCAGTGGAATAAATCACATTTTAAAATACATTCATATAGAAAACTTTTATTTTAAATTGTTGTAATATTTTATTAGAGTATTTCTATTTCCACTGTTTTTCTTCAAATAAATGCAGCCTTGGTGAACAAAGGGACAAACTGAATGGTAGTGAATGTGATCATTCTCATTCATAGGATTTTTAAGCCACTGCAATGTCAGAGACTTAGATTAAGGTTGAGCAATTATTATGATGCACAGTGCAGAGAATAACATTCACAATATGTGTATATATATATATATATGTATATATGTTTCAGTTGCTGTCTATAAAATAAATAATTGCTGGACAGATTATCTCTGCTCTGCTGTACTGAAATCATAAAGATCTGTGACCCCAAAACTCAGGTACATACTTCAGAAATTAAATGTTGTGTTCAACTGGGAAACAACAGAATACAGGTTTGGAATGAAGATTATTAAATAATGAAAGAATGTTCCTTTTATAGATTAATTATTCCATTCTTTGCATGAAGGTTATTCTGAAATAAATGCCTCTTATAGGAATCATCTGAAACAGTGGGCATTCCAGAGGAGGTGATCATGATGAGGAAGGAAGTGAAGAGGACGAGGGTGCTGATCATCAATAAAATGGCAGAGCAAATGGATTCTCTGAAGAAGAAGAAAAAAGGCCAGGAATCAGAGGTGAAGGAAAGCCAAGAAAAAGCAGCAGAAATCATAAAATAAATCAAGGCTTTAACATTTACATTTAGTCATTTAGCAGACGCTTTTATCCAAAGCGACTTACAATTGGGGAGTACATAAAGCGATTAATCGATTAAGCGATTAAGATTTAAGGAGCCTTAAACTGGATCAGGTAACCAAGACTGCACTTCAGGAGAATGTTGACCTTGAGAAGGATTTGCAGGACCCTCAGGCAAGCCCAGTGGACCGAGCCATTGCACATATCGCCACACATTCCCGCTTCATCAACAAGCTCCAGAAGGTCAAAGAAGCCATCAAAAAAGAAAGAGCTAAGGCTGCTGAAGCGGAGCAGAAGACTGACAACTGGATATGGTGCAGTCCAAGAATGAAGATGAGGAACCGGAGGAGGAAGATGAGGAATCGGAAGAGGAACCTAAGGAAGACGAGGAACCAGAGAATGACCACAAAAGTGTTCACCGTGAAGACAGTGGTGATGTGGTAGAGGAAAAATTTTACCGTCCTACCTCTGAGATCCATACGTCTAGTGTTGCAGAGCCAACTGAAAGTACAGACTCCGATCTGGTAAAGGTGCCACCTTCCAAGATCATCACAACATCTCCAGAAAAATCCAAAAGGGTTGAAATTAAATCACAGAAAGCAGAGGCCACGGCTCTTAATGTAAAAAGTTCTACGGAAAAGTCTTCAACTGTAAGTAAGAAGAACATTGTTAAAGCAAGCAAAGAAATGGAGACCACCTTAATGCCACAAAAGAAAAAAGACCTACCTGAGACCAAGAGGGATGAGGCAGAAAAAGACGAGGAAGAGAGCGATTTATCAGATGAGGAAGAGAAGGAATATTTCGACGACAGTACAGAGGAACGTTTCCATAAGCAGTCGTCTCAGTCTGAAGAGAGTGATGACGACGATTTCTTTCTGGGCAAAGTTAGCAAATTCAAGAAACGCAAAAGTAACCAAAGTAAAGTCAAGGAGAAAAAGAGTGAGCTTCAAAAAACTGACAAAGAGGCCACCGGCAAACCCCATGAGAGGAACCTTGGTAAATTCCAGTCTGTGTTTTGCTCAGTGTTGTCCAAATCTAGCGTATCCTCTCAGAAAGCAAAGGTTGGCTCTCAAAGTGACGGCCCAAGACCTCCTCGATTCCAGAACCAGAGGAAAGGTCCTGAGGGTAGGATGAAAGCATCTCAATATAAAGGCCAAGACCTTTGCGCTGACAGGAGGATGGGTCCATTCAAACCCAACAGACAAACTTTTAAAGTTGCTGAACAAAAGCAAGCGGGACCTTCAGGGGCAAGGAGGGGAAGACCACAGTTTGAGCAGAAGCGGAATCCCAGAGGTCCACCTGGCAGGATGTCAGACCCACCCCAGCAGTCCCTTCATCCCTCATGGGAGGCTAGTAAAAAGAGAAAGGAACAGCTGGCACAAATCACAGTGTTCCAAGGGAAAAAGATCAGATTTGATGATGATGATTAAGAAAATACTTTTTCATTTTAAAGCACAAAAATATTATTCCAGTTAAAATATTTACTGTGAATTTTTATTAAAACAGATGTAAAACAGTTGTTCTTTTTTCCTGTTCAAAGCCAATGTGATTTCCCATTATGTGTAAATATCGCATAGACAAAACTGTAAAAGGTTTTTTTTGTTTTTTTATTATTATTATTTGTTTTTCACCATACAGTTCCAGTTTTTCAGTTGCACAATGAAATACTTCCAAGTTCTCATAAGCATTGTTGATGTTAACCTTAAAATATGGTCAATTTTATTATATTTTAAGTTTTTTTTCATATTTTAATTTTTAAGTTTAAATCATAGTAATTTTGGTGTGTTTTTTTCAATGTCTATTAAATTGTTATGCTTTTCTAAATTTTCAGTACTTTTATTACTACAAATGCTGCCTTGTCAAATAAGTTTTTTTCATTTAATCTTTATTTTATTTAAAATAACAAATAGTTAAATATTTGTTGTTTCATTTGGTTGTGGGTAACATAAACTCTTTCAAATAAATCATTTTTGAAAAACATTGTATTGGCTTTTTTGGATATATGTACGTTTTGTTTCGTGTTATGGTTATGCGTCTGTTAGATTTATTTTTCAGTTTATAAAAATAGCCTATGTAGTGCACTAAGAATATGTCGGATATCTAACGCCCTCTAAAGGACAAACTGGTGTATTAAAAAAATCCGCCATCGTGCGTTTTCATTGGATCCCCTATATTTACACGTCAGCATTTGAGGGCAGAAAACAGAACGGTGCTGGCGAATGATTTCGCATATGCAAATCCGTTTCAAATATTTCCCGGGAAATCTGAGTTTCGCGGGAGGACCTTTCGCGCGTAAACCTCATCCCCTACTTCATTGTCCGCTTCCTGGAGCCATTTTTCGCTCTAGCGAGAGGGAGTTTGGATCGCATTTTAATCCCTTACATCGGGAGTTTTAGCCTTTAGCAATTTCATTCATATTTCAGCAATGTATTCCTAACACTCTGCGCTTTCATCATTTATGATTATTTTATATCCACTCGCTCGAATTTGAGAGAAAACGAGCCTCAAAGCACAAGTGGGACAAAGGAAACCTGCGACTCTGAGGATCATGAGAAAGGGGGGTTACTCGGTCCCAGGACAAGTCATGTTGACAGGGGTTGTTAGAGGTGAACAATACGGTGTTTTTAGTGCGGTTTCCGATCGACGGTGTGTAGCTTATTCCAATGCAGCCCGTATACAAATAAACACACCGCCGTCCACTAATAATGTCTGTATGCCCGAGGCTTCTGCTGACAGTTTGTACACAACTCCTCTGCAAGGAGCGACACATGGGGCAGGACTGCGACCCACACTAGGACGACCACCGGTACGTGTCTGTTTTGTTGCACATTCAATCCTGTATATGTTAAGTCGTTAGGCTAAGTCCACTTAGCCTACGTCTGCTGTCATCATGGCTACTGCTGGAGCTGCTTCATATGCATTCAGTATTTGGAGTAGGCAGGTTTATTGTACTAAACGAATCGGCACGTTTTAGATGCTTAACTAATTAAGGACTTTATTGAATGTCTCCCAAAATGCGTAATGACGCATAACGATAATGACTGTTTACTACAAACAGACATTGCGTGTTTCCGCAATGTAGTCCCTGCTGCTGATTTAACTTTACGTTGACTGTATTAGACAATACGACTGTATCTGTTTGAGAAAATATGCTTTAAAGCATTGTTTATTTAAAAATAACAATAGTGTAACGTTAGTATTTGTAACTCAGTTGGTTATCCAGTTGTAACGTTACGCCTTATAAAGTTTTCTTCGAAAGCTCGAGGGTTGCTCCTGTAAATCGCATTATATAGGTTTGAGATGGATACTGTGAAATGTAACCTCGATTAGATATTGTCTAATATAAGTCTAAGAGTCTGCTTGACTCGCAAAAGCTTGAATTAGTGGAGTCTAGGCCCTGGTTTGTTGTCTTAGGATGGGGGATGGAGTCATTTCTGAGCTCGCGGACTCTGCTAAGCCAAATGCTTTGCTAACTGTTTTTATCCTTTTTATAACTCCTGACTGGCATCGGGTTAGGAAGTAATTTGGCGTACGTGAGGTCGATGGTTTTCAAATTACACAAATTTGAACGGCTTATCAAGAGATCAAACTTTATTTTTTTGTAGGGTTCAAGACATGAAACAATAAAGCAATTATAACTAACGTTACTTCAGACTTGACAAATTTAGATGTTTTCGATGTAAAAACGACAAATGTGAAACTCAATTGAATTGCAAGTGAACAAAAACATGGGTTGCAAAAGCAGATGGGGATGAATGAATGAACAACAACACTAAATGTCATACAAGATTAATTCAGATTATATTGTGATTATTAATCATAAAACCATAAAATTGTGAGGCTAAACATACAATTATGAGCATTCTAATGTTAGTGTAATGTTGATTTTAAAAAATTTGATACCGTTTAGAGGTGTTAAAAATATAAATTTTAGGCTTACTATTTTTGTTTGTGGGTGTTGTTTTTTTCCCTGCCAAATGTAAAGGTTTATAACAATCTATTGTCTCTTTGTAGAGAGATGTAGCAAGTTATAGCTTAACACGTAGGACCTTAAATTCCGCAAATCTGATTTTAAGATCAAAACGTTTAGTTATTACGTTTGTTTTTTACCCCAATTACACAAATATGCATTTTATCTATACATTTACACAAGCTGCAATGCATGTATGCATTTGTGCAGTACTTTAAAAGTGCACTTCCTATGACAGCAAACTGTATTTCCTATGTAACGTTATGATGACAGCAGGGTTTTTGCAACATGCGAAATGCAAAAAATAGATCTTGACTGCATCTATAATTATCTCTTGGTCAGTGGTACATTAAGTTTCTCAGTGGTCACTGAGTTTAAGACTTTGGTAATGTAGGACAGCCATTTGCTTTTCCCTGCTCCAAGTGTGTTGACATTGAGTGTTTTATTATGTAAAATTAATATCGGCTGCTTTGTGTCTTGAATTCTGAATGGTTTGCAAAAAAAATTTGGTGCCCAAAATGTGTTACTCTTGATAAATGTACTTTTTAATGACCACAGACAATATTTTGGCAGATTTTGTGATTTTATTACCCAATAGTTTTGCCAACTTTTCCAAATAATGCAAGTAATGTTGGGTTCAATCTACTCAGACATTTATATGAATAATGCACGTGTCGTGTTCTGTTCTTAAAATTAGGACATTAACTAGTCTAAATGTTGCATAAAATGTGATTTTTAGCTTTTCTGTGCACTTCAGTTGTGTAGTGCTTGTACTGTACGTGAAATCTAGTAACCCTGAAAGATTGGATCACCTTTCATATTTTAATTTCTTGAAATAGGCTAAAAGAAGACTGGAGCTGGACATCACAGACCACCAGTACAGCGAGCCAGCTAAAGCCCTTCGTAGCCGAAAAGGAGCTCTTAAACTGAAGGTCCCCAAAGGTATAAAGTTAATTATTTTATTCCATGGTTTTGCTGATGTGATAAGTGTGTAGAGCCGCCTAATATTAAGTTATACCATATAATTACATCACCAACCAGCCCTCCTTCATTTTGCTGCAGAGTTATGAATGATTAAATGACCTCTTGCATTTCAGCTCCCAAAACCCCACCGGAGAAGACCCGATACGATACATCCTTGGGATTCTTGACTAAAAAGTTCTGTCAATTGCTGGCACAGTCCTCCGATGGAGTGCTGGATCTCAATAAAGCCGCCATTGTGCTCAACGTCCAGAAGAGACGTCTGTATGACATCACCAACGTGCTGGAGGGGGTGCGCCTCATCAAGAAGAAGTCAAAGAACAACATACAATGGCTGTGAGTTACTTAAGTGTGGTTTGCGTTAAGCAACGCTGATTCTCTCGGACGTTTAGTATATTTGAGCTCCTAGTTTAAGTTTAAAGGGTTTTAAAAGTTGACTTGTTGTTTGCTGTTTGCAGGGGCTCCAGTTTGTCGCCAGAGGGTGGCCTTCCATCTCCAGCTGTGCAGAGTCACAGCCTGGCCAGAGAGATGCTGGCGCTCACTCAGGAGGAGAGACGCCTGGATGAGCTCATTCAGACCTGCACGCGCAACGTCCAGCAGATGACTGAAGAGATACACAGTCAGAAATATCCTTAATTCGCTCTCGGCTATACTTTCTCAAGTGTGTAATGGCCACTGAATTTTAGAAAACGAGAGCACGGGCAGGAATTAAAGTAATTCCCTGTTTTGTCCTTAACCTTTCTCACATATGCCTATGTGACCTATCAGGACATCCGAAGAATAAAGAGCCTAAAAGACCAAACCGTCATAGCTGTTAAAGCTCCATCTGAAACAAAGTTGGAGGTGCCTGACCCAAAGGAGGTAAACAAATTTAAGTTCAAATTCATACATGCTAATACATTTCGCATCAAGAATGAGAACTACTGAGGACTAACAAGTTAATAGCTATTTTCTAAGCTTTGAAATCTTAAATGTATTTTGCCTTGTTACATTAGTTCTATTAGATAACTACTCAAATGCCTTGCTGGTAGCAATGTTCAATTCTACAACAAAATGACTGTTTTTAATTGCAGCCCTATAAATGTCAATTTAGTGCACTGATTGAAGTGTCACAATCTTTAAAGGGATAGTTCACCCAAAAATATAAAATTACCCTTATGATTTACTCACTCCCAAGCCATTCTAGGTGTATGATTTTTCTTTCAGTCAAATACAATCAGAGTTATATTAAATGGTCTGGACTGCGTTTCCCAAAAGCATTGTAAGCTTAAGTACATCGTAGACCCTTTGAAAACAATGGAGCTACGGTCAACTTAGGCTTACGATCAGGGCTCGGAATTGCGACCATTTTGGTCGCATATGCTCCCGAAATGTAATCTGTGCAACTCCAAAATATATTTGGGAGCATTTGTGCGAGTGCAAATAATTGCTGTGGTGCGACCTCTACAGTTCTCTGCTAAACGTTCAAGAATTACTGTACAGCATGTGCCACGTGACCGGGAGCTAAAGCAGGTTAAGCTTTTCATTCGCGCGCTGGTCTAAAGTGTGCTTTTTCTGAGCCCGTGCACCCGAAACGCGCTAACTAAAAAGCCTGTCTAACAGCGCCTGATTACTCAACTAAGTTATCTTTTGAGCCAATACTGTCAAAACACACAAGGTTTACATATAGACTCAGTTGGTTATGTTTAAAATTAAATTAAACCGGTGAGTGGAACCAAAGCGTGCCTGTATATTAGATGCGTGCAGCTCTTAAAGGGACAAAACTAAACATGCAGCCGACTGTCATTAAAGGGATAGTTCACCCTACAATTTTATTTCTGTCATTATTTACTCACTGACATGTTGTCCCAAACCTGTATTAATTTATTTCTTGTGGTGAACACAAAAGAAGATATTTCAAAGAATGTGGGTAACCAAACAGTTGCTGGTCCACTTGATAGTAGGATATAAAAAAATACTATGGAACTCACTGGGGACCAGCAACTGTTTGGTTTTCCACTTTCTTCAAAATAGCATGTATGTTCAGCAGAAGAAAGAAACTCACTCAGGTTTAAAACAAATTTTGAGTGAGTAAATGATGGTATTAATATAAAACACTATGACAGAATCGACAGACAGATGACCGAATTTATTCTTTAATGTTAAAACAACAAAACCATAGAGAAAAACATAACTCGCTACTCTTAACTGAAAAAAACAATACAGTTACTTTAATAGGAATCAATCTATAGTGTTTTATTTGTATTAATTGTTCATTCAATTTCTTGAATGCTCCTACTAAATATGCCTATTGTACCTGATAATTAAACACTGTTTGTATATTATGTGTAGTTGTAATGTGTATCTTTGTTCTTATTTTTTCCTAACAAAGATAAAATAATGACAAAGATTTTTTATTTTCGCCCACTTTGGCCTAAATATCCACCATTCTTATTTATATTTTGTTTCCTTGAAAGGCTTTGTCTTTATAATAGGGAAATTAGTTTGGCAGTACTGCTCAGACAAACTGGTAACACTAACATGACAAAGAACTGTGATAAAATCGTGAAATGTCAAAAAAATAAAAATTGATATGATATTTTTGCCATATCGCCCACCCCTACTTGGAACTGACCGGTTTTGTGACCGCACTTGCACAAACTGCATTGAAATCATTTTCCAAATTTTCATTTGTGTGGAAATATTACCAAGTCTGTAAACAGCCATTAACAGAAGCCAGAGACACTGAAGACGGACACAAAGAACATAAAATGCTGTAGCAGCCTGAGCAAGCTCAACGTTCACTTTGCAAAATATAGAAAGGAAATCCTAAATATTGAATTGGGAGTGGGGGTCTATATGAATGTATTTCTGAGGGGAACTGTTTTGAGAAAAGTTTAAATGACATTTTCTTCTCATCTTGCCTCTGTATATTGCATGTATAAAAAACAAAGCACTGCAGCTTAAGGATCAGGTTCAATTGATGAAGCTTTTAATCATCAGGAAGGATGTTGCCCGCCCTTCCGCTCAATTGGCGGTTGTGTTGCTCCTTAATATTCAGTGGGTGCTCATAAAACATTTGTGGTGCTCCTAACTTCTTGAAGTTGGGAGCACCAGTGCTACCAAGTAAAAAAGTTAATTTCGAGCCCTGCTTACGATGCTTTTGGGAAATGCAGGCCTGGCTCCTCCAAGCTTTATAATGGCAGTGAATGGCTGTTGAGGTTTTGAAGTCTAATAAAGTGCATCCATCCATTACAAAAATTGCTCCACATGGTTCACTTTCGTACGCACAAACTAAGAAAAATAAAACCAAACTTTAATGTGATGGTGATGAGTGACTAACGCAGAAGCGCAGTGGAGAGCAAACCAAAACACCAGTCATGAATTAGAAGTATTAAACGGGGATTTGTAAAGAAAAATGTCAGGATTTCAGTATAAGCCAAGAGGAGACTGGTTTTCCTTTGCTGTAAATAAAACTTGGCTCTCAGGAGACTAGCATATTCTCACCGGAGCATATGCTACATGTCCTAATCATCTGCTGGAACGCCACTCTCTCCCGATCGCACGTACGATAGTTAGCGGAAAGTCATAAGACACGTACATCTAGGATGGCTTGAGGGTGAGTAAATCATGGGGTAATTTGAGTGAACTTTCCCTTTAAGTACAACAC
This sequence comes from Oxygymnocypris stewartii, assembly GCA_003573665.1. Lineage (NCBI taxonomy): Eukaryota > Metazoa > Chordata > Actinopteri > Cypriniformes > Cyprinidae > Oxygymnocypris > Oxygymnocypris stewartii. The sequence goes on along the minus strand of QVTF01001090.1, from coordinate 1,795,047 downwards.
CTTAAATGTCCCCAATATTTTTTTATTTACATTCAAAGGTACACATTTAAATGTATCAGTTCTTTCTTTACCTGGGTATCGAACCCACAACATTGGTCTTGCTAGCACCACGTTATGTCTGTTCAAACAAAATCTGTCCGAAACCAAGGTGTTTCAGTTTTCTCCTCTGCAAATTTTCCAGAAAGATTTAATTTGCCTGTTAAACCACTTCAAAAAGTTATTGGTCCATGATGATTATGTAATAAGTGATTTTGCGTGGGACTTTTGGGTTCTTTGACTTGAAGCAGGTTTGGTTCTTCGATAACAGTCCTTTGAGGTCAGACACACAAAAATAAAAAGTGCTTGGGTGATGAATAGGGATTGTTATTGTTCCTGATTGGTCAAAGACACAAGTATGTCAAAATGCTTTGAGTATTATTGTAAATGCAGTTGGTAAGTCAATGTCACAGTTGGGGAAGAATTTAGGTGTCAGTATATTGGATTTATGCATTAGGCCTTAAAAGCCTGTTTTGAATGGTTGTTAATATTTCCATGTAGGGAGATAAAGCCACATTTGAACAAATGTTGGACAATATCAATACAATCCTAACAATGCATTCTCAGGCAAGAGAATATGGGAGCCTTAACATCTCTTTGCTTGTTTCGAGTAGGATATGGCTGAAATGACTTGAGGTTGAGTGAAATAGATGTTACAAACCGAATTTCAGAAATGTTGGGACTTTTTTTTAAAAATTTAAATAAAATTAAACTAAGACTTTCAAATCACATGAGCCAATATTTTTTTCTTAATGGTACATGGGTAACATAAAACAAAATGTAATGGAGAAATTATACACTTATCCACTAAATGGATTTCAAATTTGATGCCTGCTACAAGTCTCAAAAAAGTTGGCACGGGGCAACAAAGAAAATTGGAACTTTCAGCTGGGAGAACATCTAGCAACTAATTAAGTTAATTGACAATCAGACGACACTGCAGCACTCATCGGCATGATTCTGTAATTGACATTACTAAATGTGCTCAGAAATACTTCCAGAAACCACTGTCGGTAAACACAATCCACCATGCCATCTGCAGGTCAAGTTGAGCATTATTGTCATTCTGCTACATGTGTGTAGGGTTGTAACGATATAACGGTATGATGTTATACTGTGACATAAACACGTACGATTATCATACCGTGTACATTTGCTTATCTACGGTATTTGGATAAAATAAAAGATGCAGTATCTCACCTGCGCCTAGGCAACAACTTTCCACTTAACTGTTCTCTTGCTCCACCCACACATGCAGCGGAGACAACATCAGAGACAGAAGCTGTTATCTCTAATCCCTATCCCACGTCGAAATATAATTTAAAATTGGTAGTATGGGAATACTTTGGATATAGAAAAGATGAACGCTTATTTGTGCTCGAGGATAGACAGTTCTCAAAAACTGGTCACAAAGCAGCCGCAAAAAGAGGAAACCCATTATGTTTACCTATATTTCAGAACACCATCCCTTTGTGCCGATACAGTTATGTCCCATTTATAAATTAAGGTTAAAGCCTTATGATTAGTGATCGACCGACTTGTTTTTTTTTTATTACCGATACCAATTATTTGCATGAATTTGCAATTATTTATAAAAAGCAGCATCAGCAACACTGATATTAACAATAAGTAAAAGAATGTCTAATGTTTTCAAATGGAGAAAATAAAGGACAAAAGTCATATCAACTTCATATTAAACTACAGTTTTAGTAGGTTTATATGCTGTTTAATAGGCTAAAGAGTGAAGAAAAATTAACTGATTATGTTCCCTGAAATATTGAAATAAGCTATAACAAACAAAACATCGTATTTTATTGCATTTCTCAACTGGCATGTTATATCAGAATTAAAACGTTTTGTCATTCTAAATTATGAAATGCCTGCTGACAGTGCGGTTTATCTATGCATTTACACTGAACTATAGGGAGAGTGGGGACAGTTGCAACAGGGGCAGTTGCAACATTCATTAAAATGTAATTAAAACCATTCTTAAATATCATTTAGCAGTTTCTTTATTTTATTTATGCATAGACATGGTCTTTAATAAGTTAAATTGGCTAAAAACAAAGACTAGTAAATGGGGAAAAAAACAAGTAACTGTCTTGATTAATTATTTCAATACATTTGAACTACAAAATATGAATTGAATCATAATCAAGACACTAAAATGTGATAATAGCCTACTTCTGTTAGCATCTGTGAAAGGTTACTGAACTAAGGCCAGTTGCATGAACTTAGTCACTGTATTAAGAACTAGTTTGACCAACTAGCAGTTAACCAAGTGTATCAATGTTGTGATAAGGGACAGCATGTTGGGACGGATGCAGCAACATGTTGCAACTATCCCTACCTTGACAGCCATGATAAAACTTGGTATAATGGCTTGACACCATATATTTGACACGTTAGCTATGCCTATTTGAAGCTAAGAAAAAACAGATATAAATCCTATGTTTTTACAATGCTTCAAACAAACAACTTGGACAGTATGACAAAATAATCAAATTATTAAAAAATACTTTTTTACCATAAATAATTTTTTTCACATGTGCCTGGTTTCATCCAGGAAGGATGGGGGGCTGATTTAGCATGTGCAGTATGAATATCATCACTGTAGCTCATTCCTGATATAAGAAATAAACCGTTACAACTGTCCCCCGTTGCAACGTCCCTACTCTCCTACTCCATCGCTTGTGGAGATAATACATTTCGATAGAGATGTATTTATCTAGATGTTTATTGGCGAATTAATGTTAATATAGTAAATGTTAATATAGTTTAGTGTGTTTCAAATAAGTGATTTTACATTCGGTGGCTGTGCTGGAGCATTTCCTGAGCATCCAACCGCTGACTTGAACAGCAATATGAAAGCGGCTTCATGAGACTAAGATGAGCATATACAACAGAGAGAGGATTCAATTCAGCACTTTTATTTCCGCACATGGCTGTATTATTTTTATTCAGGCAAAGTTACGTCTTTATTGGGAGAGGACTTGATGGATTATTTTACGTGACTCCAGCTTCACGAGACTAACGATAAGCATAGACAAGAGAGAGAGACTTTTTTAAATGCAGCACTTTTATTTCCAGCATGCACTCATTCATGGCTGCATATGATTTCATTCAGGCAAAGTTATGTCTTTATTGGGAAAGAGTGACTGATTATCTTTCGTGACTCCGTGAGTTCATCTCTATTTCTTAGAGCCAAGCTGCATAAATTGCATATCAGGCATTTATTTAATACATCCAATTTGTGCATTAATGGCTGTTATGTTAAATAAAGTTTACTAACTACAGCAAATCAAGTACCTGTGCACACCGCCATTATTATCTCGTCTCCCCTCAGATGTGCGCTGCAATGGTGATCCTGCACGCAATTCTCAAAACAACCACAAGATGGCGGTATTTATCTGTGAATCCAATAATTCAAAACCGATATCCGATTATGGTAAAATGCTTAAATATCGGGAAAACTATATATCGGTTGATCTCTACTTATGATTTCCGCGATGTGGAGTGAATCCCAGAATCCAGTCATGACTAGGGTTGTGACGATAACCGCATTACCGCTTCACCGCGGTAATGATGCCGACCGCGGTGTTGAGGTCATCACCGTCATCACCGCGGTGTTGAGGTCATCACCGTCATCACCGCGGTGTTGAGGTCATCACCGTCATCACCGCACTGTTTTTCGCGGGATCCAACCAAATGTCTTGCAACGCGGGAATAAAACACGGTAACGGTCGGTAACTCTGGTGTAATTTGAACGGGAGTGGGTGGTCTAACAATATCCCATTCCCGACATCCTTTCAGAACAGCATATCTGTGTGTTTTTACTCCCTCTTACCACTCACGCGCTGCACGCACGCACCAGTGCTTCTGTGTCATGTGTTTTATTGAGCACAGTGCGCAGCATGTGCATAACGCCACCCTGACAGAACAGGCGATCTGCATGTGCATTTAGCAACACAGTCAGGGGGGCAAAGGGACAGATATTTGTAGTTTATCTTTTGGGCATTCGTTATCACTGCTTAGTTATTCTACATCTAAATTAACTTTGCTTCATAGTAATGCCGCTCCCGCGCCGCCCCCCAAATTAGCGTCATCAATAGGCTACTCTACATGCAAAACATTATAATGTTCATTCATAAATGTCATCAAATCGAATAAAACTATCCAGACATGAATTCCTTTTGCTGCTGGTGCTGTCTGATATGTTTTAAAGCCAGACACGCGCTTCTAAAAGGTAAGATTATAGCCTAATGTATGTGTGTGAGAAAGCGCCGGGGAGATAACACAAGTGTAATATTATCTATTAAATAGGCTTACGTACACCCAAAACCGTGTTTTGCTGTGTTTTAGCCAAGTGGAATACTCAATATTTAGCGTTTATCAAAGAGCCTTCTTCTCTTTGGCTCTCAACGGAGGCGGTTTCTTTCTCTCCCCGTCCTCACCCTTATCTTCCCTGCTTTGCTCCCTTGTCTCGTGAGAGACTCTCTCTGCACTGCTCTTCAAACTAAAATATTATGGATTAACTGGTCTCTTAATGCGATTGACACCATCGAAACTTGGGTTTCGGGGAACCTGACTGCCCTGACGGAACGTTCGCAGCCGGCTATACGATGGCGCGTGGGAGAGGTGGCGAATCGTGTGTCTTGCGGCTCTTTCCGTGGAGGACATTGATATCTACCTGTTCGGAACCATGATAACAGGTATCTTGCTGATTGGATTAGGCTTTGCCCTGGGTTATCGATGAATTCAGAAAATGGGAACAGCTGTCCAAATCCCCACAAGGCTGCCCGTATGATTGAAGCTGTGGGAAGAGTGGTCAGCATTGAGACTGAGACATTAACCGCAATATGGATTCTACCAAGGAGAAGTTCACGGCTTTACAAAGGGAAATGTATTAAAATGGAGACAAAAATGGACAGAGTAGCCTGCAAAAATTGGAATGTTTACTCGCCCCAAAGACAAAACAAATCTTATATTTTTCTGGCTCCCCTACAGTGGCCTTGGCAAGGCTGTTGTTGGAATCTACCCGGGAGTACAATGCAGAGAGACACTCTTGCGTTCCTCCCCCACCCTACAGACATTACAGACATTGCCCCCCCCCCGACCATTCGCCTCTGTTCGCTTCGATCTGCTGGCCCGGTCAAGCGGGTCTGACCAGCGCCGGATCAGTGGCTGCAGGACAGATGGCTGCTTGCTGGGCCGGATTCACTTCCCCTGTGGCTATGTCGTGTATGTGCTTTTGTGTTGCTGAGGTGTTTTTTCCTGTTCTCACACTGTACTCCCCAAGGAGCATAGTCTGGGGTAGGGCTGGGCGATATGGCTAAAAACTGTATCACGATATCAGTGTTTCATATCGGTCGATATCGATAATTATTGATATTTTTTATGACCCATTTAAAATAAAGACCAGGAGAAAAATATATTAAATGTAAACATTTTTATTTTAAACTTAACCTTCCTCTGATCATAATCCCCTCATTTATTAAGACAGAAATGTCAACAACCATGGAAAACTCAAATAATTAAAATGTAAACATAAGTCTAAAGTCACAATGAACACTTAACAATTATCTACGCAGAGCGGAAGCATGTATTTGGCTATATGATATGCCACTGCCTCCGTTATATCTTTGTACCGTTTAGATTCTTTGTCATAAGGCACTGATGCAGAGTACCACCGCTCCATGGTGGTCTGCTGCTTGTGCGGTGTTGCAGCTAGAGGTCTGCACGGGCTCAAAACTGAAGCCCGAACCCGGCCCGTACCCGAGATTGTCTGACCCGACCCGAGCGGCACGGTTAAATTTAGAGCCCGAACCCGACCCGAATCCCCCCCCCCCCCCCCCCCCAACGAATAGCCAACTAAAAGGAAAAAGGCTGCATTACACGATTGCATGCAAAGAAACAGATTAATCAAGGCTCTGCCATTTCACAAACATTTACCAGTTATGACAGTTTGTGAACATCAGGTGCAGCGGTCGCATACATTCTGCAGAGTTTATGAATTTTGTATGGACAAGAAGATAATTCTTCCACCGTACAAATTATGGTCATTTTTTGTCAGTTAAGGCTCGTTAGCATTCGGTCTACTTTAAATCAGACATAAGATCTTAAATAAGATTGTATTTATTTGAATGCATTAATCATTTATTTGAATTAGCGAGAGAGACAGAGAGAGAGACCGAGAGAGAGAGACCGAGAGAGAAGGGGGAATGTTGCGCGTGCATGTGAACCTGCGTCTGCGCGTCTCTCTCTACAAGCAATGAGGCTTAGTTACTTCAAAAACAGCGATTTTGCCGCCTCATTGCAGATAAATATAATGTTGTGACTTGCGAGTCAGTAGCCTGTCGAAGCTATTTTACTAATAAAAGTTTCCGTGCTGTTTGTGCGCGATCTCTGATATCTGTGTGCAATGTGTGTGCGTGCGTCTATGAAAGCAGCGAAGCCTCTGGATATAGTTTTGGTTTAGCTACAAACCCGAACCCGACCCGAGCCCGAAGCTATCCATTAAACATTAACCCGAAACCCGACAGTATTTCGGGACCCGCGGGTTCGGGTCGGGTAGCAGACCTCTAGTTGCAGCTACAGATGTTGATGGTTGAATACGGTTGTGCTCCAAAGGGTGAGCGTGGCTAAGGTGGTACATCAGGTTCGTGGTCTTGGCGGGGACGACGGTCTTGCATAATTTGCAGACGACATTGGTCTGACTACGGTCAGACTTATAATATCCAAAAAACTGCCATACTGGCGAACTGACTTTTCCTCTTTTATTTACAATTTCCTCGCTCGCTGCGGCACTCATTTTCTGCTTATGAAAAGGAATCCAGCAGACCAGCACGAGAGACAACGATATGGCTCAACCAAACATGATACTGTTACATGATTGGCTGTTAGCGTGTCACTCCCTACGTTGCTAGGTTACCAGAGAGCGAGTGCCTTTGTTAATGCAACCAAACTTGCTTCGCAACCTCTTTTCTTCCGACGAAGAATAAAAAATATCGAACGTTTTATCGAACACATTTTTTATTGATATCGATCACGTGTCTATCGCGATACATATCGTTTTATCACCCAGCCCTAGTCTGGGGGCTATTTTTTTTTCTCCTCACTTTCCTCATGTAATGCTGTATTTTTCTTCAATTCTACTTGCATTTCACTACTGATTGTACTTGTATGATTGTGTATGTGACGAATAATAAAGAACCTTGAACCTTGAGAACCCTGCAGTGTTTAATTTGTGTAATAAAGCGGGGTGACCGATCCAGCATCAGAGGATGGTGAGGCAAGGGATCATTTGCGCAAACACTCGGTTGACCCACTTAAGTGATTACCAGCTTGCATCAGTTGCTTTTATTGTGTGCATATACTCTAAAAATCACGGTTATTTTATTAAACATTTTTTTGTAATGTTTGGGTAGTTTTTTTGTAACCCATATCCTATATGACAGTCGCAGAGTCTGCGTTTGCATCGAGTGCATGCAGATATTTTGCCTTCTCTTCGGGTGAAATTAGTTCTCAGTGCCACTTTTTTTTTTTGTCAAATATAGGTTTGTTTCATGTAATCTATAAAACAGTAAACGATTTTATTTTATGCAATGCAAACCAAGTCACCTAAACGAGCCACATCAGGTTTTTTTTGCGACTATGAAAGTTTTATTTTTACTTCTAAAATGCTTGTTAAACGAATTTAAAAATAAGAAATGTTGTATACATGTTTAAACGGTGAAATATGTTGTAGCCTATTAAGAACTGTATTTGACAAAATAAAGGCATTCAGACAAGAAAGAAAGAAAGAAGAATAAAAAAACAATGACAAGCTCAAACAAAACGAAACCAACAGCGACTATATAAAATAATCAAATTAATAATTTTCTAATCTCAGCATGCTTTAATTTTGTGTCGCTAGTGGTTTATATAAGTTTAAATTAAGATGTCTTTGGTCTGTGCTCTTGAAGTGTTCTGTTAATTCTGCTAAACTTCTATTAACTTCTGCTAAAACTCAAATTAAAACCGAAACTAACCTGTATAGGCTAGAAAACTCCACTAAATAAAAACTCTACTAAAATTAACCAAATTATAAAAAAAAAAAACTTATATTTTTAGTGAAAATTGAAAGCAATATTAAAATAAAAACGAATTTAAAAATGCAAAACTACAATAACCCTGACACAAACGTATTTCTCTGGAGGAAGAGGATCCGCCAGATGAGATGATCGGAGTTCGGAGGTGCTGATCCGGACCGGGTTTGTTCAGATTAAGCCCTGACTGCTAATAGCACATGCCCGTGCTTGCTTTTATTTTAATGTAGTTGTTAATAAACAAATTATCCAATCTTTCACATGCATCTTTAAAATCGTATTTGAGTGAAGTAGTGGCGGCACGGCAGGGTTTTGCCTAGAGCCCTGTCGATGAGTGACAGAGCAGAATAAGGATGAAGCTTAGCTAAGTGTGGATTCTTCAACTGCGACTGCAAAATGGTCAGTTTACTGTGAAGAAAACCATGTCAGGCAAGTCTGACTCGGGACATTCTTCTCAGGGAAGTTAAATTGTTTGGTTTCATGAAAAAGAGATTTCATTTTACAATGTCTAAGCCAACGGTTTTGTTCATATTTTACATATAAATTTAAATGACAGATGTCTTTTTTTTTCTCTGCGACACTTTTCCGTGTTGACAGCAAAAGGTTAAACAAATTTAGTATTTTGACAAGAATAAAAATAACAAACATGCTATTTTTACATTTTTGTACAAACTGGCCTACATTATTATTATTTTTTTCTCTCTCTGCGACACTTATTATTACGTTGACAACAAAATGTAAAACTAATTTGATTCTGGACAAAACTAATAAAATAAATAGCCTACAATAAAATACATTTTGTGCAGACTACATTTTTATTTATCTCTTCTTTCAGTAGAGGAAATGTCATTGTGAGATTCTGGAAACTAGATATATTTGTCGGGAACGGTCGGGTCAGGAAGAAGAAAAGGCATATTTTATTTTGCACTTTAAAAAGGTTGTTATTATAAATGTAGCCTAACGAATAGTCAAATAATATTAATTACATCCTAATTTGCTGTTACAACCTATCCGTTTCAACAAACACATTTTGCAACAAGTTGCTTTTGACAAGTGCGTTTATATCCACGGACTCTTACCCGAAAAACAATGTCTAAAGAAATAGGAATCGAAGTTTAGCACAACTCACCAGAACAAAGCACGGGCATGTTAAGCTCGCTTGTTGTTTCTGCAGCTTGCTCAGGTTGTTATTCTTTTAATAATTTGTTGTACAAAGAATGGGTTACAAACGATGACAAAGACTGTTCCATAATATTAAACTCAGAAGATATAAAAAAAAAAGGTTATAGAGATTAATATTATTTTGTTATTATTGTTAATTTAATTTGCTGTTTTAAGAATAAAGACGATGACTTTATTATTATTCATTTCCATGTTCATTTACAAGCTGCATGCGTTCTTGATCAAGTCATTCAGGGCTCTACTCATTCTTCCCACTGGTCGGAACTTTATCTTTTTGATACAACATTATGATAAAAGTTCATCAGCATGCATTGATTAATCTAGTTTATAGCTATATGGTAACGAAAGTGTTCAACATTCAACCCGTTCTTTTTCATCAGTATTATGCATGTCACCTTCTCTGGTTTAAGAAGCAGTCTTTTACTTTAGTTTGAAAACCAAATCCTCCGTTGGGCTCAGTCCGTGTGCACCTTCGCGCTCTTGCTGATGCAGTGAGTGTAGGCTCTACCCACAAAGCGCTCGCGATTTGGCAGCTTAGACGCTTCAAGCAGCTGGTTGGTGAACAGTGTAAGTGATTTCTAGTGAGCATGCAAACATACATATAGTATTGAGTCTTTTGTGGGATTATGTACGCCCAGCAATGTGTGGAAAGTATCTAGTGCGAATAGAGGATAATGTGGTCACCAGAATTTCGCCTGAAGTCCATCACAACCTCCTTTGTCTTACTCTCATTGAGGGACCGGTTGTTTGTACCACACCATTCAGCCAGCTGTGCCAATTCCTCTCTGTAGTGCGTTTCATCATTGTTGCTGATGAGACCTACCACTGATGTCTCATCGGCAAACTTGATGATGTGGTTGGAGCTGAACTTGGCAGTGCAGTCGTGGGTCAGCAGCGCGAAGAGCAGCGGGCTGAGCACACAGCCTTGTGGGGCACCTGTGCTCAGTGTGGTAGTGCTCGAGCTGTTGCAGCCGACACGGACTGACTTAGGTCTTCCGATTAGAAAGTCCAGGATCCAGTTACAGAAGGAATTGTTAAGGCCCAGCAGGCTTAGTTTGTTAATGAGCTGTTGTGGGATTGTTGAATGCTGAGCTGAAGTCAATGAACGGCATTCTAACATGGGAATCTTTATTTTCTAAGTTTGTAAGAGCCAGGTGAAGGGTGCAGAAAATTTCACCATCCGATGAGCGGTTTGGGCGGCATGCAAACTGAAGTGGATCGAGTGTGTTGGGGAGGCTGGTTTTGATGTTGTGCATAACTAGCCTCTCAAAGCACTTCATTATGATTGGAGTCGGTGCTATGGTAGTTGTTTATGACCGTTTCACATTTTTGATGCCACAGGACAGATTGGCTCTTGCTGTTTTGAGGGCTACTTTATCTCCTGATCTAAAAGCTTCATCTCTGGTCTTTAACATCCCACGAGCCTCTGCTGTAATCCATGACTTCTTCTAGTTTGCACGTGTGGTGATGGTCTTGGTGCCGGTCACATCATCAATGCACTTTTTTATGAAAGCAGTCACAGTTTCAGTGTACTCCTGCAGGTCTGTGTGGTTATAGGTGGCCGCCTCTTTAAACATGTTCCAGTCTATGTCCTGGAAGCAGTCCTGCAGTGCTGAGGTGGCATTGTCTGGCTATACCATGATCTGCTTTTGAACCGGTTTGGCAAGTTCGAGAAGTCTGTATGCAGGGATTAGCATAACAGAGATGTGGTCCGAGTATACGAGGTGGGGGCGGGGTTCAGCTTTGTTTGCGTTTTTCACTGTTGTATAAACAAAGTCCAGTGTGTTGTTTCCCCTTGTTGCAAAGTTCACATGTTGGTAGAACTTTGGCAAAACTGTCTTTAAGTTAGCGTGGTTAAAGTCGCCGCCTATGATGAAAAAGCTGTGGGGTTATTTGTTTGTTGTTCGGGGGAATTACACTGCAACAATATCAATGGTCATGAACTCCTGCAGCAGATAGACCGGCGTTTCTGTCCCCTCTCACACTGTCAGCATCGCCGCTTTTTTTGTGGGTGGCGTCAGTAGGCGAGGCCTCGGTCTAGGGGTTCATCTTCAGCAGCAGACAGAAGCCTTGTAGGTTCTCCGTCATCACCGGCGAAAGCTGATGTTTGTACATATGCACTGCTGATTTCCAGAAGGCTCTGGCGATCATATATGTATTTCCGAGTGTTAATCTGATGATTTTGCAATAAAGTGAGACCGTTTTGAAGACATGGAGATGAGACTAACAGACCCGGAGTAGCCGCTGCGTCTGAACGCACCGCCATCTTGGTCAAGATACCAACTAAAGATCTAGATTGCAAAAAAGAAGCCATATGTGAACATGGTCCAGAAGCACCATTGTGTCCGGCGGACCAAGGCTTATTTAAAATGGACTGTTTCAAAGTGGAAAAGTTTTCTATGGTCCGATGAGTCCAAATTTGATATTCTTGTTGGATGTCACGGCTGTCGTGTCCTCCAGTCTAAAGAGGAGGGAGACCTTCCGGCGTGTCATCAGCATTCAGTTCAAAAGCCAGCATTTCTGATGGTATGGGGGTGCGTAAGTACATATGGTATGGGCAGCTTGCATGTTTTGGAAGGCACTATGAATGCTGAAAGGTATATAAAGGTTTTAGAGCAACATATGCTCCCCTCCTGACGACGTGCATTTCAGCAGGACAATGCAAAACCACATACTGCAGCGATCACAACAGCATGGCTTCGTAGTAGAAGAGTCCAGGTGCTGAATTGGCCTGCCTTCAGTACATGGGCCTCATTTATAAAGTGTGTGTATGCACAGATTTGATCTTAGAGTGTGCGTTCGCTTAAATCCACGCCAGCGCTCATATTTATAAAAAACTTGCGTTTGGTATTTTAAAACCACTGTTTTAATGCATTAAGTCACGTTAAGCATTTTCAAATGTCCCGGCATCTGCCACCCGGGAGATGCAGCCGGAAGTGCCGCTGCTTCCTTTTACACTGAAATGCCTTTCGTTTGCACTGAAAAGTTCACGCACATCCACATATGAAAACACTTGCATATAAATACATACACAAACTAAAGCATGCGTTTTTCCTTTGTATGTTTGCGCGAGTGATTTATGGGTGTGTATGTGCGCATCGAGTTTATATGTATGTGCGAGTGTTTATAGGTGTATATGCATGGATCAAATTTATATGTATGTGTGTTTTTGTTGTTGTGGGTATATATGCATGTATGTAAACTATAACTCTCTATTAGGAATTTAACCATTCAATTTGAATTTATCTGAGGACATTCTTAATCAAGGAAATCTATTCAGTGATTGGTCCATGCAAATGTCGTCATCCAAAATCCAGTTTTTGGCACAGCAACGTGTCGTGAATCATCTCTAAGACTGACACTTAACATTTAGTCCTACACTTCGCTTAAATTATGACTGAGATGATTGATAACTTAACTTTTATGCGTAGTTTTGAGCCAAGAATTTTATTTTCACTTAAGTCAATTCTTATGTATTTATTTAGTCATTTAGCAGACACTTTTATCCAAAGCGACTTACAAATGAGGATATTATAGAAGCAATCAAAACCAACAAAAGAGCAACAACATGCAAGTGCTATTACAAGTCCTGGTTATCCTAACGCAGTACACGTAGGAAGGTGTTTTTTTTTTTTTTTGAAAACGAGAATATAGAAAATAGAACCTTTTAGTGTTAGTTTTACAAGAAAAGCTAGCAGTTAAAGAATAAATATGCCTTTGATAGAGGGTCAAATGTTTGTTAAAAAAATAGTCAGATTAGATAAAAGAAAATTAGAATAGAGAGTGCTAGAGTTAGAGGGTCCAATAAAGATGGAAGAGATGTGTTTTTAGCCGTTTCTTGAAGATGGCTGGGGATTCAGCTGCTCGGATGGAGTTAGACAGGTCATTCCACCAGATGGGAACAGTTAATGAAAAAGTCTGTGAAAGTGATTTTGTGCCTCTTTGGGATGGTACAGTAATGTGTCGTTCCCTTGCAGAACGCAAGCTTCTAGAGGGCATATAAGTCTGAAGTAATGCATTTAGGTAAAGGGGTGCAGAGCAAGAGGTGGTTCTGTAGGCAAGCATTAATGCCTTGAATTTAATTCGAGCAGCTATTGGTAGCCAGTGCAAATTGATGAACAGAGGTGTGACGTGCGTTCTTTTTGGCTCATTAAAGATTAATCTTGCAGCAGCATTTTGTATTAATTGTAGATTAATTAATTCATTCTTCTTAATTCTTAGCAGTGTTCTTGAGAGTAATTATTTGAGGCTTGATAAATACGGTCCAGGTTTCATTTATCACATGAGGGAGAGTGAGTTGAACTGCCTGACAAGACAGGTGAGACCGATAAAAAGCGCGGTTTAGATTTTTTAAATCAGCCTGTTGACTTTCCTGTTTATCTAATGTGATATTGGAAGTATTTTTTTATATATATATTATTTTACATCAGTTGCTTATTTAATTTGATAAAAAAATGTTTTTATATATTTAAACTGTCAACAAATAAAATTACTTTTATTTGACATCAAGGTGTATGCCATGCCTCCAAGCTTTTTTTGCTAATAAACATTCTATGTTTCTTATTTATTTGGTTCCACAGTGTTTAATTATTTTCAGATTTGTATACCTATTTAAACCTTATTTAATTTGTTTTATATTAAGCAAAATCTATAGCGTGGTGTATTTTTATTGTAATAAAAGTTATATAATTTATATAGGCTAAATGAGTTTAATGTTTGTATTTTGTTTCTTGAATTGCATTTAAGCAGTTGACGCTGAATTTGTTAATTCAAAGTGAATGTAAAATGTGCTTTTAAGCTATTTAAAAGGGAAAAAGCAAAGAAAAGAGGGAAAACTCAACTGATCTGAAAACAAACAATTGCTTTATGCGGATTTGCCACTAATTTGGAATTGAAAGTTAAATGAGCATGACCCTAACCTCAAAGAAATCAAGACAGAAGTGACAGTGGACAGAAGGGACCAAAAGTGATTGTAAATGGGAATGTGTCTTGTCTACTTGTGCTCAGGGTGACCAAAATGCATCCTAATACGATTGGTGTAAACTGGGTCAAGTAGTTACTTTTGGATCTAGTAGAGGCAGTTAATTTAAGTGAAAGTTATTTGTATTTATTCCATTTACTTGAAACTCCTTTTTAATGTCCATTCAGAGTTTACAGGTCCACCTGAGTAGCTCAAAGGGTCCCATTGATGTTTTCCTCTGTACGGACGGTGGTGACTCCGGGAGCCTGCAGCAAGAAGGCCTTGATGTGAATGGAAATCACCCTGCGTTTCTCAAAGTATCCCAAGGTAAGAGATTCTACAGCAACAATACCTTGGTCCTTCCAAAAAAAGTTCATCCTTCAAGTATTTTTTTTTTTCCTGTTCTTAATTTCAGAAGCCGCTGCAGATGGAATGTCTGATGGTGTGAAGATGAACGGCAGCTCCAATGGTGGCGTCAACGCATATGGGCCCCTGACTGGAAGTGCCCCCATGTCACCCCTCAGTTCCTCCTTGTCTTCCATTCTCCAGCAGCCAGAGGAGTCCATCCCCTTCGTGCCACTGTCTCCTGCTCTTCTCAGCGATGAATACATGCTGGGTTTGGGTGATGAGCAGGGCATAAGCGATCTGTTTGACTCCTGTGACCTGGACACGCTAGCACTGGATGACCTGCTCAGGATATGAGCGATCCATCCCTGAGACCGACCGGACCCGTTTTCAAGTTGATGGGTGCTTTTTATTTCCTGAATGAAATCTGGATTGGTGGGCACAACTCTGGGGATGAACTACAGACTTGAACTTTGTCGCATTTGACATTGACCGTTTACGCATAGATCTTACTGCTACTGGATCCAGGGTTTCTGTTGTCTGATAGTGTACAGATGGGTTTCTGTATTCTGATAATGTTGTTTTAAAGTTATTTTTAGTGTGGTGAGTTGCATGAGCTGTGTGATTTGTCTATGAACTTTGTCATATTGTTTTTTCCTGACGACACATCTACAAATGTCGCCGAAAGGTCACAATTTCTTCAAAATTGAGTTTTTCTCTACTCTCAATGTGAACATTTCTGTCCATTTGAGAATCGCTTGCTTGCTTGGGGAAAAGTAACCATCTCAGCATCATAGGCTTAGCCAAGTATCAAAGAAGATCGGAGTTGTTTATTGAATGATCCAAAGTGCATTTGGTGCTCCTTCATTTAGTATGCTTTTTGCCAGTGTTCAGCATCTCAGGGCACAGATCAAGGAGCAAGGGCTTTGTGTGGTGATCTACTGGGGTCTGGGTAAAATCAAATCTGTTTTCCTGAGCAATGGTGTCTTGTCCCTTTTGTTACCAAATAATTTTGTGCTAAGAAATGACAGTGATGCATTTCGGTGCAATTATTGTGTAAACAACAATGTAATGATTCTGCATTTTCCAATACTACTGTTTTTGGCTAATGTTTTAAACTTTTGATTGGAAAGTGAAATTTGAATATGACCCTAGTCCCCCTCAATGTTGAATGTATTTCAGTATCTCTATTGCTCTGAATACTGAAGTCTTACGAAGCCATCATGGACATCTGTGGCGTAAATCGCCACATAATTATGTAACATTTAGTCTCACGGATAATTGTAGGTTTGTCAGTAGCTTTGTTTTTTGTGTAGCTCTAATTAATTCCCCAGCATTATTTCTCATATTTTTCTTTGTCCATTCCAATAAAAAAAAAAATTCACGTCTTCTGGAAAAGCCTTATTATATGCTTTCAAACAGGCCACTCTTCTAATACCTTATTCAATCTTTATTCCTGCAAATTAGACTGCCGGTCTGTTAATTTAATTGTATTTTCTGAAACCTTTTTAGGAGAGTTCAATTGTCGAATACTTCAAATGTGAAGTAACTTGTTAATGCGGTTTTTGCTGTGGTTAAAGTAAATTATGGTACATAATTTTGAATTGGCACTAATGCTCACTAGTTCTCTTGATTCTGCATTGGAATGAGGGTGTAGGTCATGTATGCTGCCATATTGCATAGAACATGTTATGATTAATCCCCAGTATGTAGGCCTATTCTATTCTACTGTGCAGTTTGATTTACTCCAATGTAGATTTTTTTTTATAATTAAGAGGCAGTTTTATGTGCCAATGTGTGAATGTAAAGTTTTATGTGGATTGTAAACTGTGCATCACTTGTTTGCAAATAGTTTTTAATAAAAGTTATGAATTTCTGCATTTTCTGTCCTGCTGATTTTGTGTACCGTTGTATTGTTTCACTTAAGCAATGATTTCAATTTATATAACCAGTTCAATGTCAATTCTGTGGTCATGTCCTGAATTAGTGTTAAACATAAATCATTTAATCTGTTCATTCTGAGGAGATGGTTATATATATATATATATATATATATATATATTCATCTTTATTGGTTCTTGTAAAAAAAACTGCTCAAATCCTTAATGGTAGCAAAAAATAATAAAAAAGAAACCAGATGTTACCTATAGTTTGACAAGTTGTGCATGTAGGGTATACTATGCCACTTCAATTTGTATGATATTAACAAGAAATTAGACTTCTGAATCAAATTCCAAATTATGTTGTCAGGTCAGGATGTTTGATATTAACCAAAATTTAAAGAAAATGTCTGTCATAAGGCCATGAGGGGGGAAAAAAGAAAGGAGTATTGACCCATATTTGGAGTCAGCAGAATCACTGGGGAATTTCTAAATTTTCAGTTCAAATAAAATATGAAATATTAGAATAAATATTGAATGGGGCTGTTGGGATGAATTATTTTATTTTTTTAGATCACGGTTGAGTTAAAATGCTAGTAGTATAACTATCCTCCAGTGTGCTGTCATTTTTTACTTATTTACATTTTGATCAGTAGTTTTTCTTTTTTAATTTACTAGTAGTGAATATATTCTAAACTAGTTGTAAATATTTTTCTATTTCTGCATGAATGTGATGTCTCCCGTGATGCCTGTCTTCCCCTCACTTGCCTTTAGATGGCATGTTCTTCATTTGAAAGAAGAACGTCTGTCAACCATAATCTTAAAAATGCTCTACTCAAAATCAATGCAGTGCCATTTAATGTAGACCTTACACTGCTTCTTTCAAAACCTATTGGTTGCATATATTTTTTGGGCTTGTATATTTACTTTACATGGCTTCCTTTGGTGCTTTGTTGCAAAACGTAATGCATTATAAATTCAAAACATTTTAAAGACATTTCACATAATTTCAGCCCTGGTGACTAAATATTTAATTTCATATTATTTTTGTGAGTCCCCTGACCAGCATCATCAGAACGAACAGACAGACTTGTTAATTTACTGACTTCCCTTATCTCTCAACGTTTAGACTAATGTGTCTCAGTCAGCTTTGAGTCTGTCTGCTCTTTGTCTGCTAGAAGCAGCAGTGAATGGGGCAGGCTATCTATGATGTAATTTGTTTTGAGTGGCACCCCTCTCATCCACCTTTAGGGGGCACTGTTGAGACACCAAAGAGGGCCCAGACACACTTAACCTAATTCCCCAGTTTTGCTTGCCAGACACTAGGTTCATGGAAAGTCACCGATTTGATCAGTTATTCAAATTATAGCATCCATCCAGCAGTTAATACAAATGGCTGCAGCTGTTCTCATTGGTTATGTGAAAACTGATATTTGTGTGCCCTTAATTAATGCTTCATTCAGCTGCTGCTGTTGTCTGCACACAGGCTCCGGTGGGAAATGTAAAGCCAGACAGTTGCAAAGCACCCTTTATTTTAGCCCAAGTGTTCGTACAGCCACAACACCGTGTTGAAATGCCACAAACGATGGTTTAATGTTCTGGAGCATGTCCTTCATTCCTCTAAACGTGTATAAGTGCTACAGTAAAGCTGGAATGTACACGTGCGCATATGCACAGCATACGCTGCTCCTCATTCATAAAAGCACACGGTGTGTTTTGATGGATACTCATTGGATGAGGGCTACGCTACGCTGCCATTCGCCGCATCCTATGTGGCCAATCAGAAGCAGGCTTCTCTTCATTCCCTCTGCTCTCTGTTTCAGAGTTTCAGTAGTGTCTGACTGCTCAACTGGATCCTTGTTTTGCCACACTGTGTTTGCACCAGTGGTCAGAGGTCTGTGGACTATAAACAAGCATAACGTAATTCTGTAAATCAGAAAACATCATATGCATCTCTTTTGAAATCTATATGTGTAGGTGATCTCATCCAGATTGATTTGTATTCATATTCCTAGTTCAGCACACCATGAAAAGCAGTCATGTGCTAAGTGTAGTAACGGAAACCAAGGCAACTGACTGACAGGATGCAAGTGAAACTACTATTGATATACTGTGCTATTTTTTGCTTCTTCTTGTTTGCAAGTTTCATTGAAATTATAATTTTGATCATGCAGTTTTAGAATTCGGCTGTCTCTTAGGAAAATGATAATGGTTACCCTGCTGGAAATGTGTCTCTTTCTTTTGCTTCATTCACAGATGTTTGAGATTTAAACACATATGCCTCATTTGTGGACTACATTAGTAGCTGGACAGCTGCTTCTTCGGACTACTGACTGAATGGCACCCAAAATATTACCCCACGTGTTTAGCATTATTTAAAATATTTTTATTTGATTTAATTGTATTTATTTATAGGATTTTCCACAAATGAAAAAATATCAAACATTTTAGAATACTGTTGTACATTTTGACATATGTAGAGAGAGAAAGAAGATAAGCAGGGATCCAAGATGATTGGAACAATTATTGACCCCAAAAATATATTTTAGTGAGTGACGTGACATATACGACCAAGTATGGTGACCCATACTCTGAATTTGTGCTCTGCATTTGACCCATCCAAAGTGCACACACACACAGCAGTGAACACACACCGTGAACATGCACACCAAGCAGTGGGCAGCCATTTATGCTGCGGCACCCAGGGAGCACTTGGGGGTTCGGTGCCTTGCTCAAGTCCACCTCAGTCATGGTACTGAGGGTCGAGAGAGTGCTGGACATTCCTGCTGGACCGAGACTTGAACTCGCAACCTATCGATTACAAGTCTGACGCTCTAACCATTAGGCCACGACTTCCCCATATAATATATATATAAATATATGTATATATATACAGATACATCAAAAAAAATATATATAATATCTTGAAAAAGTTTCTTGTAACTTATTTCAAAAAGTGAAACTTTCATATATTTTAGATTCATTACATGTAAAGTAAAACATTTCAAAATACTTTTTATATTTTTTATTTCGATGATTAGAGCTTACAGCTCATGAAAGTCAAAAATCTGTATATCAAAATATTAGAATATTTACATTTGAGTTTCAATAAATGTGCATCCATACAGAATAAATTCTGGGTATCTCTTGTTCTTTGAAACCACACTAATGGGGACGACTGCTGACTTGGCAATGGTCCAGAAGACAATCATTGACACCCTCCACAAAGAGGATAAGTCACAGAGGGTCATTACTTAAAGGGGTTGCTGTTCAAGGAGTGCTGTATCAAAGCATATTAAATGCAAAGTTGACTGGAAGGAAGAAATTGGATAGGAAAAGGTGCACAAGCAATAGGGATGACAGCAAGCTTGAGAATACTGTCAAGCAAAGCCGATTCAAACACTTGGGAGAGCTTCACAAGGAGTGAACTGAAGCTGGAGTGAGTGCATCAAGAGTCACCATGCTCATACGTCTTCAGGAAAAGGGCTACCAAGCCACTTCTGAAACAGAAACATCGTCAGAAGCATCTTACCTGGGCTAAAGAGAAAAAGAACAGGTCTGTGGTCCAAAGTCCTCTTTTCAGATGAAAGTAAATTTTGCATTTAATTTGGAAATTAAGGTCCCAGAGTCTGGAGGAAGACTGGAGAGGTGCATAAGAGAGTCGCTTGAAGTCCAGTGTGATGTTTCCACAGTCAGTGATGATTTGGGCTACCATCTCATCTGCTGGTGAGAGACACCAGACCCAACAATGCAGATGACCAGAAGGCCGCAATCAAAGCAACCTGGGCTTCCATTACACCTGAGCAGTGCCACAGGCTGATCACCTCCATGCCACGCCTCATTGATGCAGTAATTCATGCAAAGGGAGGCCCAACCAAGTATTGAGTGCATAGAAATGAACATACTTTTCAGAAGCCTGACATTTCTGTTTAAAATATCATTTTTTATTGATCTTATGTAATATTCTTATATCTAATTTTATGAGACACTGAATTTTGGGTTTTCATTATCTGTAAGCCATAATCATCAACATTTCAAGAAATAAAGGCTTGAAATGTTTCACTCTATGTGTATTGAATCTATATAATATATGGGATTCACTTTCTGAAATGAGTGACAAAACATATTGACATTTTTCATGATATTCTATTTTTTTTAGATGTACCTGTTTTATACAAGAAAATACTAAAAATAATACACCCCCACCCCCAAAAACTGATTGTTGATTTAAAATATTATTAAAACAATTATTTAATTTGACATTATATTACATTATTACACTTAAATGTATACTCAAATATGTAAAGTGTGTTTACTTAAAGCACTCTTAGCCTTTTATGTAATTAATATCATATTATCTGCAAGTACAGTTTAAGATCTGAAGTACACTACAAATGCACCTTCAACAGAACCAAGCGTACTTCTTTTCACAAGGGATTTTATAAGGCTGTTTGGTTGACATACAGGAATTTGATTGATACGGATGTCAGGATGCGTGTCTTTCCCCCAGATTTCTTCTGTTTGCCTATTGAACTTACATAAAATTGTTTGATATGTATATAAGATACATTCTTATATACAGGCAGTTCAGTGATGGATAATTAATCAGACAGAATTGTCTATTGTCAGGGAGAATGTGTGATTGATCCAGATGGTTTAGTTTCCAGATGGGAATAAAATAAGGAATTCTCATGAGGAGTGAATGTACTGTTTTGTAGTAGATATCACTCTTTTTGATGGCTCTACAGGATATCTTATAATACATACTAATACTACACGACAATATTCACCTGTCGTATTTGCTTCATACATTTTGTGTGTGTGTGTGTGTGTGTGTGTGTGTGTGTGTGTGTGTGTGTGTGTGTGTGTGTGTAACTTCAAGTTGAAATATAATGGAAAGTGTGAGCTTTTGAGATCTTTTTTTCTGTATTATGGCATACATCCAAGTAACAGATTATTGGAAAAATAGGATATAAAGTAAAAATAAATATTGATAGATCATGTGGCTTTTCAAGGAGAGGTGTGTAATTTATGTTTCTAAATAACAAAATTTAATATTTTGTCTGGTGGATGATGAATTGGGCAAAACAAACCGAGAGACAGTGAAGGAAGGACACAAGTCAGATTTAGCAACCGGATAGCAACCTTAAAGGCATGATTAACTCAAAAATGAAAATTCTGACATTCTGTCATTATTTGAAGCCTATATGATTTACTTATGTGGGACACTAAATATATTTTAAAGAACATTGGGGTTTAAACCTCATTGCATCCCACTAAGTTTTATTGTATGGACACAAAAATGCGATGATGTTTTTCAAAATATCTTCATTATTCCTTGATGACAGAATTTACATTTTTGGGTGAACTGAACATTAGAAAATAATTGAAATAACATGTAAAATAACCAACAAATTAAATGTACTCACAGTCCATCCTAGATGTAGATGAGTTTGGAAGCATTTATTATGGACCAGTATTTTGTCCATAAGCAACAGTTTACAATTAAAACGCCATTATGATGGCTTTGTTTGTTACAAAAACGCAGCTTTTCACTTCACACGATGTTAACTGATGGACTGGAATGCGAGGATCACTTGTAGATTATTGTGATGTTTTATCAGCTGGTTGGACTATCATTCTGACATCACCCATTCACTGCAGAGTATGCAAGTGATGTTAAATCTTAAATTTGTCCAAATCTGTTCTGATTAAAAAAAAAAAAACATTACATCTTGAATTGACTGAGGGGGGAGTAAAATATCATAACATTTTCATTTTTAGGTGAACTATTCCTGTGACATATCCTGAAATAGAATCATAATTTGTACTGAATGATTTTATTTGGAATAATCTTCTCACAAGATAAATTATACTATAATGTCTGATTCTGAAGAATGACTGTTGATAGCTCGTTCTGGCTTTACTTATTGAGTACATAGGAGCTTTTATTTTATTTAATATTGCAATGAATTATAAGCAAACTAATGGTGAGATATAAAACAATTATTCGCACATTCCTACACTAACATCCTAACTTCATTAACACAGGCTCAATAGAAGCTTTAACTACATATTTTAAAGTAGAACCCCTGATGTTTGGCACATTGGCTTGTTTCTTTCATGCACTGACCCTAGCCGTTGGGATGAAGGAATCTGTGTCCCCTATATAAGCAGCAGCCAGTGACCGCCACTTTAAATTGGCTTGCCGCAGATATGCAGCGCTGCCCTGGTGAGCGACCAGTTTGTAATGTTGGAACAGCACATGGCTGCTACCCGATAGTGACAAACTCAGTCCATTTCATATGGTGTTAATGCAAAATTAATGTAATATTTGTTGAAGGTAGCACCTTCTTGTAAGAAGTGACAGACCAGCTGTTGCGTAACGCTCCAGTTGCACCAACACAGAGAGAGGCATCTAAACTTCCTTGCTTACCCCACCTGCAAACCACAGAGACCGCATGAGGATGGAGTAGTAGGTTCCGGAAGTGGTCCCAGGTCTGGACATTTGCATACAATTTGCATATAGTTTCCCCCCAAAGCCGGTTGGTAATGTCAAGAGGCCAAATTAACTAGTTTTCTGTTTGCATCTCATTTGAACGGAAGCTGCTTAACCGAGGTTGCCCTGCTAGGTGACCTTAATTGCCTTCGTCCTTGTGCAGGGAGAAAGCAGCCTCTGATTGCAATTAATTTAATTAAGGAAAGTATCATAATGACCCAAAGAATACATTTGCATGCTGTCAGGATGGGGATGTGCAAGCTGTTCCCAATCAAGTTGCGTTTTGCATGTGTAGATGTTCTGTCATACTTTTCATAAGGATGAAAAATTAGGCAGGCTATGATGAGTGTTGCCTTCATCAGCGCGATCAATCTCACTCAGAAAAGAAGCAGATGCATTCATTACATTAGCAGGGGTGGTTCATAGTTTTGCCTCGTTAAACGGTCTGCTTTTGCCACAGGTTAATGTGAAGGTCTAGTGTCTTGCACGTCCTGATTTTACTGAGTTAGATGTGTTCCTGGGTCAACATATATTGTTGACCCTGGGACAACATTTTAATCCAAAAATGTAATCTTGACCATTTCCCTACACCTAAACCTAACCTTACCCATGAGTAATCCCTAAAATCAGAGGAAAGGATAGATTAATGACACTGATGTACAAGCAACAAACAGTGATTATAAACCTAAACTTCACAAAAATTAAAAACTTGTTCTTCAAATCTGATTTGTTAATAACAATGTTGTTCCAGGGTCAACAAAAATGTTGACCCAGGAACATGTCGCACTTGGTAAAATCAGGTTCTGCTAGTGTCTTCACTGTCTGAAGATAAATCACATAGGGCTGGGTGAAAAGCAAATGAACTAATTTTAAATGTTTAGCGAGGACATTTTAAGAAAGCTTTTAGATTATTTAAACCTTTGTGTAAATAGGGGAATCCAAAAGTTTTATATTTTTTAAACCTATAATATACACACATACATACAGAAATAATATATGCATATATATATATATATATATATTGAAAAAATGTATTAATGACCAGGCTGGAAGACCAGCTTAAACCAACCAACCAGCTTAGACTGGTTTTAGCTGGCAGTTGCAGAGGAACGCAGGAACAAAAACGTTCAAATAGCGATTCTGCTCAGAGTGAACCGATATAATTAGTTTTTTCATTTTTAAGCCCTGCTTTATGCAATTGACCAATATTGGTATCGGTATCGGAATCAGCCAATAGCTGTTTGTTAAAATCATTATCGGCCCAAAAAAATCCTGTCCCTAATTTTTTTCCAAGAACAGACCAAGGACAACATTTTATAGTTTTTATATTTTTTTATTAATTAATACATTGTTAAATTTATTAAACCATTACACACATATTTATTTCATATAAAAAAATAAAATAATACAAAAACATATATATATATATATATATATATATATACATATACATATATATGTATATTTATGCAGATTATATATATATATATATATATTCATTATAAATGTATTTGTGTATTTTTTTAAGATTTTCACTGAGATACATTTATTAATTAATACATTTTATAACTTCACTCATATTATTATATTATTATATGATAACACATTTATTAATATATACTTTTTCATATTTAATATTCGTGTAATATAAATTGTATATTTATATATATTTATGTGTTTATTAATAAAAAACAAGTTATTCAACATTTTAGTGTTATTGTTATGCTGATAGCATTCTACAATTTATAATAATGCATAAAGTTCTTTAAACACTAAATGCTAATTCTGTGTAATTCAGTTTTTTACTGTATTACTTCTTGATTGTATACTACTTTGGTACAAAATGTGTTGTTTTTAAACATGGTTTATAAATAAATGTAAACTTGAACATACACACACACGCATATATATATATATATATATATATATATATATATATATATATACATTTGCTTTTTTAATTAGAAAAAGGCAATACTTATACTACAGTCTCAGACATTTAGACCTGCTGTACATAAACACTTCCCCCTTTTTCTTTTCTTAGGATTTTTTCAAATACTACAAACACACGCCACCAAGTTGAATGAGCACAAGACTGTGGGTGTGTGTGTGTGAGGGCTACAGAGTATATTTTCCTTTTCTCCTCAGGGTAGATTTGTAATTAAGCTTTTGGGTTGAGGCTTTTCTGCTCGGCTGGAGCTCCAAAAGCGTTGGAGAGAGAGAGAAACAGAGAAGGAAAGAGAGGGAGAGAGGGCGAGTGAGCACAATCATAATGACACTGCTCCTAGAGTGTGAAATTCACCTCCGAATCCATATGCCAATAGCATCTCTCACCAAGGCCCTGGTGCCCACAACAGAGCCTTTTAACCTCAACCTCTGGAAATCAGTTATTCATTCGTTCTCCACAATCGCAGGTCCTCTGATTGCTCTGACACCTCTAATAAACTCTCAGATTGGCTTTTGAGCGCCGTGGTCTGGAATGAGAATCTCTTTGCGTCGTTCCACAGAGACGCTTCCTTTCCTTCAGGGTGGAAACTTGTGGAAGCGGAACGTGTCAAATCCACAAGGGGGATCTGAGATGAAGGAGATGTGCAGGTCATACCTGAGGGGCTTCTGTTGATGAGAAGTGGCGCCTCAATAACACCGTTTGGAACACCACCTTTGAGAGCATCGTAACTCTGGTGCAACAGCGGTGCCGTGCAAGATTTACAGCTCCCGTTCTTTGTTGTCTTTATCTGTCTGCTCAAAATATAGATATGTTTTACCACCCCATTTGCCACGCACGTGATACAATAACTGAACCGAAGTGGCGAAATGTTCACGAGATGGAAAATCAATATCAATCCTTAACTCACAATACACCAAACTGCCAAGTGTTTAGTATCATGAAGCAACACTCAGATGTAAACTTCCATTGCTTGTGGTCATTATGATTAGCAGTAATTGCTACGGTACGCATCACTGTTGCGATGACTGGAGATTAGAATGAATATGCCATATACTTAGGGTTAGAGATTTGAACAAAATACTAACCCTAAATATTAAAATTAATGTTTATTTAGCACATATGTTTAGCATGCACAAGATTTTGGATAGAAACAAACATGAAAAAAAACATTCAGCTGAAGTTTTTTTCTTCACCACTCCAGCCAGTATGATATAAGTATCAATTCACATGTTCAGAGCTGTTCAAGATACAGATATTAAAGCTTTTTGTGCCACCATCCTTGTGAAAACGATATGAACTTTAAAATAGTTTACTTCTTAGCATAATTTTTATTTAGCACATTTTATTTCATAATTTTTATTTCATAATTGATTTTAGTCTTGAGTTTTTGTTTATTGTCTTAAAATATGCTAAAAGTGTAGTGCTAAATGTTATAACAAGCATTTATAGTAAACTAATATGTGACGCTGGACCACAAAACCAGTCATAAGTAGCACGAGTATATTGTAGCAATAGCCAACAATACATTGTATGGGTCACAACTATCGATTTTTCTTTTATGACAAAAATAATTAGATAAGTAAAGATCATATTCCATTAAG
The DNA here is from genome assembly GCA_003573665.1 of Oxygymnocypris stewartii. Classification (NCBI taxonomy): domain Eukaryota; kingdom Metazoa; phylum Chordata; class Actinopteri; order Cypriniformes; family Cyprinidae; genus Oxygymnocypris; species Oxygymnocypris stewartii. Next base: position 1,768,509 of record QVTF01001090.1, on the reverse strand, counting down.
ATATTATGTAAATTTCCTACCGTAAATATATCAAAACTTAATTTGGACAACTTTAAAGGCGATTGTCTCAATATTTAGATTTTTTTGCACCCTCAGATTCACCCTCAAATAGTTGCATCTCAGCCAAATATTGTCCTATCCTAACAAATCATACATCAATGCAAAGTTTATTTATTCAGCTTAATAAAAGCCCTGAAATGAATCAATGTGTTTGTGTAAGAAAAATATCTATATTTAAAATTGTATAAACCATAATCTAATCTCTAGCTTCCACTAACTGTTTTACACTCATTCACGAGAGAGTGGCATTCCAGCGAATGACGTGGGATGTACTAAATTTATCTGCATGTACATTTTTGTTTATAAACCTTTAAGATTTGAAGTACACTACAAGTGCACATTCAATACAAATAAGTGCACTTCTTTTTACAAGGACGGAGTTCCACAAAGGCCATCTTCCATCTTTAAGGTTCACACAGATTGAGCATAAGCAGGAAAATTACTCTATATAAAATATTAGCAGTTCACAAATCCTTTTAACTTCAGGCAAAACCTGTGATGAGTCAGTTTTTTGCATAAAATATTCCAACCCCCTTTTTTATTTCCTTTTTTTTTTTTTTTTACTTGGACCTGTAAGCAACCACTTGGAGCAAACTAGCGTTTGCACTAAAAACACCAAAAACTGAATAGCAATACCAGTGCAACCACCCATAACACCTTATAATTACTTTTTTTTCTTCAGAATCTTTAATATCTAAAAAATGCTCTATGATATTATGGCTTTCCTCCCTTTAATTCTGTCAGACTATTCTGTCAGACCCAGGAGACAACTGTCAAGTAATTAATAAGTAAACAGGAAACATATCACTGAGCAGCGCATGAATCATTGGCAGGTAAAAATAATCTGCTTCCTCCCGGTTCAAACCGACGAGAGGATGTAGGAGTCAGACTCCATGAGGAGCATCGTTCACGGATAATACACAAAGTCTCAACGGATATTCAGCTGAGGCTTTGGCAGTGCGCCAGTCCACCAATTTTCAGTAGCCTGCAGGTTTTGAAGGTTCAAGGAGTGCAGAAGCCAGGAAGTGTTGAAGGTGTGCAGTCGGTGTCGATCCCAGAATGCATATATAGCCCTATAGGGCTCTGGTACAGTTGCCGTAATGCAGCGTTAGTCTTTGATCTGTACGGTGCGCTGGTGAACGATCTCAGCGGGGCATATCCACTGCCTGTGAGCTTTATACATTTGCTTCCATGCAATGATGCTTTTTGTGTCAACACTCCAGGCTATTATAGTGCATGGCTATATGTCTACATAGAGCAACAAGCTTCCGGCTGTGGAAGTCAGAATGCATACAAATATCTTGAGCACTCGTTGAACTTTGAAACCCTCTGGGAGGATTGTGTGTTAACTCTCTTTAACCAACAGTGTGCCTTGTCAATGAATGCATGCAGACAGCTTGCTCAAACAGACAATTTTAGATGTGGCAGCTGACCTATGCATGTATTTCCTGCTCACTCTTTTACTGTATATCTTCATTTTTCTCTTTCGCCTCGCTCCAAATGTTAAGTAAGTGTCTGCAGTTGGCGTAGTGTCTTATATAAGTTTGTACAGAGGCCAGCATATTTGTTGTGAAATACGAAGTTGGCCCCTTACAGAGTGTGGCTTGTGTTCAGCCAATCTTGAGTGTCAGGACGCTTTACTGTGGTGGATGGTGTTATGCAACTTTTTTTCTCCCAAGCATATCTTTCAGCATTAACACAGGGCAATCAGCTGTTTTATTAACAGTGTTTAGTATTATTTATAGTGCTGGGCAATTACTAATTGCGATTAATCTCATCCAAAATAAAAGTTTTTGTTTATATATGTGTGTGTACTGTGTATATTAATTAAGTACAGAGCCTTGCGAAAGTATTCATACCCCCTCATTTTTTTCACATTATTTTTATGTTGCTGCCTTATGCTTAACTGCTTTAAATTGCCCTTTTCCCCAACACACTCCATACACCATATTGACAAAGCAAAAACAGAATTGTCACAACTTTGTACATTTATAAATAATAAGTACATTGCATAAGTACATTGCATAAGTATTCATGACAAAATATTTAGCTGAAGTACCTTTACAGCCTCAAGTCTTTTTTGTTTGATGTGACAAGCTTTGCTCATCAACATTTGCCAATTATCAGCCATTTGTCTCCTCACCTCTTCACCTCTCAAGCTCTTTCAGGTTGGATGGGGGCATATGCACATTTTCAGGTTTCTCCAGAAATATTTTATTGGGTTCAAGTCCAGACGGTGGCTGGGCCACTCGAAGACATTCACAGCGTTGTGTATAAGCCACTCTTGCTGTGTGATTAGGGTCACTCTCCTGTTGGAAGGTAAACCTTCTGCCCAGTCTGAGGTTCTGAATGCTCTGGACTGGGTTTTCATTAAGGCTTCATTAACATCAATATTTTGGTGCATTGAGCTTTTCTTCTATTCTAATGAGTCACTCAGTCCCTGCCGCTGAAAGACAGCCCCATAGCATGAGGCTGCTACCAGCACACTTTACTTTTGGGATGGTACTCTGCAGGTGATGAGCAGAGCTGGATGAAGCAGAATTTTTTTCTGAACTCTTCCCCAGATGTGTGGCTTGAGACAAACATGTTTCTGAGCTCTACAGACTGTTATTTTGACCCCAGGGCTTGGTTGTTGCTCTGATATGCATAATCAGCTGTTGGACCTTTTATTAAGACGTGTGTGCCTTTCCGAATAATACCTATTTAATTGAATTAGCCACAGGTTACCTTCACTCCTCACCTAGAAGCAATATGAATATGAATATGAATGATCCTGAGCTAAATTCCAACTGTCCCAGATAAGGGTGTCATGAGCTGGGTTTGTTCTCTCTCTCTCTCTCACCCGGGCCCTGCCTGTCTATTCTTCCCCACCTGTTCATCATTGCAATTAGCGCTTGCGCTGCTTCTCTGTCACACCTGTTCTCACTTGTCTCATTACTTTCTCTCTACTTCTAGCATCTGTCTCCCTTTGTTCTTTGTCGGATTATTTCGTGTGTACGTGAGTCATGCTTGTGTGTTATGCTATCTACATGATCATTTACCCTGTCTTGTCCTGCTTAAATCAAGTCTAGAGGAGTTGCACTCGTCTTGTGTGCTTTCGTGTCTCTGTCATCCTGCTGCATGTGACCTCGTACAAGGACTGTGATTCTGCCCTACGAGAAGTTCCAGCTCTGCTGTCTATCCTCAAGACAGGAGTCTTCCTTTACTGAGGAATTTATCTACTTTGTGTTTGTTCCAGTTCTGTGTCTTTGCTCGACAGACTGCCTGTGTTATTATTCAATAAAAGCCATTACAGAACTTACCTTTGCACCTGGATCCTCTGTTTCCTCTGACAGAATAATCCGACCAAGATGGATCCAGCGAAGGAAGGTCCTTTCCACTCGGCGGTCGAGTTGCAGGGGGTCATGCTCGGTAGGCATGAAGAGGAGTTGTCTGTCTCCAGACACGCTGTGGAGAGTTTGACGGCTCAAGTGTCTGATCTATCTGCCCAACTTCTTCATCTTCGTCATGAGTCGTCATCACAGAATCGTCTTCATTCCTCCGAACCGAGAATAAATAATCCTCCTTGCTACGCGGGTGAGCCCACTGAATGCAGAGCATTTTTAACCCAATGCGAGGTGGTTTTTTCCCTTCAACCTCAGACTTATGCGGTGGATCGTGCTCGGATCGCCTATGTGATCTCTTTGCTGACTGGGCGTGCTCGCGGTTGGGCAACGGCTGTCTGGGAGGCGCAGGCTTCCTGCTGTGGTCACTACGAGTTGTTCAAGGGGGAGATGATCAAGGTCTTCGATCGATCTGTTTACGGACGTGAAGCCTCGCGCCTTCTTGCAGTGCTGCACCAGGGTGAGAGATCGGTTGCAGATTTCGCCATCGAGTTCCGGACTCTGGCTACCACTTGTGAGTGGAATGAGCCTGCTTTAGTCGCTCGCTTTCTGGAGGGACTTAACATTGATCTAAGGGAGGAGATTTACGCTCGTGAACCGCCTGCTCAGTTTGATCAGTTAGTTGAGCTAGCCATTCGTCTGGAAAGATGCTTTGAGCAAAGGAGGCTCGTCCGAGGATCTGTTTCCAGACAGCGAGAAGCCCCACCTTCAGCTTTTGATTCATCTGTTTCCAGACCAGAACCCGAACCCATGCAGTTGGGTGGCATTCGCCTCTCTCCGACTGAGCGACAGCGACGTATCATTAATCGTCTCTGTCTTTATTGTGGTGCGGCTGGCCACTTTGCCTCTTCGTGTCAGTTAAAAGCCAGAGCTCGTCAGTAGACAGGGGAGTACTGGCGAGCGCAACTGTTCTTTCCTCACCGCCAAAGACTCGTACCACCTTTCCTGCTGTTCTTCGATGGGCGGGTTTCTCTGTTTCCTGTTCGGCGCTCATCGACTCTGGAGCGGAGGGGAATTTCATTGACGAGAGATGGGCTCGTGATCATGACATCCCCCTAGTGGATTTAGAAGACACTACTACTGTCTTTGCACTGGATGGCAGGGTGCTCTCTACTGTTCACCGTGTCACCATCCCGGTGAGTCTCACAGTCTCAGGGAATCATCAAGAGACAATTTCTTTTTATATTTTTCAGTCCCCTTTTACCCCTATTGTTTTAGGCCATCCATGGCTTACCCAACATAACCCGCTGATTAACTGGGACAAGGGCATAATTCTTTCTTGGAAACTTGCTTGTCATATTAATTGTTTAGTATCTGCTGTTCCTGCTGTCTCCTCTGTCTCTGTGTTTCAGGATGAACCTGGTGATTTGTCTGGAGTCCCGGAGGAATACCTCGATCTGCGAGCGGTTTTCAGCCGTTCCCGGGCCACATCTTTGCCTCCTCATCGACCGTACGATTGCAGTATCGATCTCCTTCCGGGCACCATGCCACCTCGCGGAAGGCTATATTCCCTTTCTGCGCCCGAATGAGAGGCTTTGGAGAAGTATCTCACTGAGTCTCTCGCCGCTCAGATCATTGTCCCATCCTCCTCTCCCGCCGGGGCGGGGTTCTTCTTCGTGAAGAAGAAAGACGGCTCTTTGCGTCCCTGCATAGATTATCGGGGGCTGAACGACATAACGGTCAAGAATCGGTATCCGTTGCCTCTTATGTCGTCAGCCTTCGAGATCTTGCAGGGCGCAAAGATCTTCACGAAGTTGGACTTGCGCAACGCGTACCATCTCGTGCGTATTAAGGAGGGAGACGAATGGAAGACTGCGTTCAATACGCCGGTTGGGCACTTTGAATATCGCGTTTTACCGTTCGGTCTGGTCAACGCTCCCGCCGTGTTCCAAGCCTTAGTTAATGATGTCCTGCGGGACATGATTAACGTATTCGTGTTCGTTTATCTGGACGATATTTAGATTTTTTTCACCCTCTCTCCAGGTGCATGTTCAACATGTACGTCGTGTTCTGCAACGTTTACTCGAAAATCGCCTTTTTGTTAAGGCTGAGAAGTGTATGTTCCACTCTCGATCGGTAACGTTCCTCGGATCTGTGGTGTCGGCAGAGGGGATCAACATGGACCCCGACAAGGTTCGTGCAGTCATAGAATGGCCCGTTCCGGACTCTCGCATTGCACTCCAACGGTTTTTGGGGTTCGCTAATTTCTACCGCCGGTTTATCCGTAATTTTAGCCAGGTTGCCGCCCCGCTGACAGCGCTCACCTCAGTCAGGTCTCATTTTACCTGGTCCGAGGTGGCTCAGAACGCATTTGATCACCTCAAGAGGTTGTTCACCTCCGCTCCCATTTTGATCACTCCGGATCCCACGAGACAGTTCATCGTCGAGGTCGATGCTTCCGACGTAGGGGTGGGGGCAATACTTTCCCAACGCTCCTCACGGGATGACAAGGTTCATCCATGTGCTTTTTTTTCACATCGCCTCACATCCGCGGAGCGTAATTATGATGTCGGTAACCGTGAACTTTTGGCGATCCGTTTAGCTCTGGGGGAGTGGCGCCACTGGCTGGAGGGGGCCAATGTTCCCTTCATTGTTTGGACCGATCACCGTAATTTAGAGTACATTCGTTCCGCTAAAAGGTTGAACGCTCGACAAGCTCGCTGGAAGCTATTCTTTGGTCGGTTCGAGTTTTCCATCTCCTACAGACCCGGCTCAAAGAATGGTAAGCCTGATACTCTCTCACGTCAGTTCGGCTCGACTGAAGGGGCTTCCTCCAAGGAGGTTATCCTACCACACCATTGTGTGGTCGGGGCTGCCGTCTGGGGAGTCGAGCAGACTGTGTAGAGGGCTCTTTCGCACGTGACGAGATTGCCTCGAGCTCCTGAGGGAGCTTTGTTTGTTCCCGAAGCCGCTCGCTTGGCCGTTCTACGGTGGGGTCATTCCTCTAAATTAGCCGTCCATCCCGGTGTTAGAGGAACGCTGGCCATCATTCGCCAAAGATTTTGGTGGCCTACTAGAGAGCGCGACATACGTCGTTTTGTAGCTTCATGTCCTGTCTGCGCCCAGACTAAGTCGAGTAATTCTCCACCCGCGGGTTTTCTTAGACCACCTCCCATTCCTTCTCGCCCGTGGTCGCACATCGCTCTGGACTTTGTCACTGGTCTTCCGCCGTCAGCGGGGAACACGGTAGTTTTGACAGTGGTAGATCGATTCTCTAAGGCGGCTCATTTTATTCCACTTCCCAAATTACCGTCCGCTAAAGAGACCGCGCAGCTGATGGTCGATCACGTTTTTAAGATCCATGGGCTTCCCACTGACGTCGTTTCAGATAGGGGGCCACAGTTTACCTCCCAGTTCTGGGGGGAATTCCGTCGACTGATTGGGGCATCTTCCAGTCTGTCGTCGGGATTCCATCCCCAGACCAACGGGCAGGCTGAGCGTACCAACCAGATTCTTGGTCGCATGTTGCGTAGTCTGACGTCTCAGAGTCCTGCTTCCTGGTGCGACCAACTTTCCTGGGCTGAATACGCCCACAATACACTACCGTCGACCGCCACAGGTTTATCCCCATTCCATGCTTGCCTCGGTTACCAGCCTCCGCTATTCACTTCCCAGGAGACCGAGTCCTCTGTGCCTTCAGTGCAGGCGTTCATTCAGAGGTGTAGGCGCACCTGGAGGAGGGTGAGGTCAGCTCTGTGTCGTTCCAGAGTGCGTACTCGACGGGCCGCTAATCGACACCGGGTTAAGGCTCCCAGATACGTTTGCGGTCAGAAGGTGTGGCTTTCCACTCAGAATTTACCACTTCAGGTTAGTTCCCGCAAACTGATGCCCCGTTTCATCGGGCCTTTTGCTATTGTCAAGGCTCTCAGCCCGGTAGCTGTTAAGCTCAGATTGTCGAACCAGTTGCGTCGGGTTCATCCCGTATTCCACGTATCCTGTATCAAACCTGTTATTCGTATTCCCACCCGCCCCACCCGTCCACCTCCTGCCCTGGATGAGGGGTCTTCCATTTACAGGGTACGGAGGCTGCTTGACGTTCGTCCTCGGGGGCGGGGCCACCAGTTTTTGGTGGATTGGGAGGGGTACGGTCCTGAGGAGAGGCGGTGGATCCCGGCCCGGGATGTCCTGGATCGCTCGCTCATCGACGATTTCTACCGTTCTCGTCAGTCTCCTTCTTCGGGAGCGCCTGGAGGCGCTCGTTGAGGGAGGGGTACTGTCATGAGCTGGGTTTGTTCTCTCTCTCTCTCTCACCCGGGCCCTGCCTGTCTATTCTTCCCCACCTGTTCATCATTGCAATTAGCGCTTGCGCTGCTTCTCTGTCACACCTGTTCTCACTTGTCTCATTACTTTCTCTCTACTTCTAGCATCTGTCTCCCTTTGTTCTTTGTCGGATTATTCGTGTGTACGTGAGTCATGCTTGTGTGTTATGCTATCTACATGATCATTTACCCTGTCTTGTCCTGCTTAAATCAAGTCTAGAGGAGTTGCACTCGTCTTGTGTGCTTTCGTGTCTCTGTCATCCTGCTGCATGTGACCTCGTACAAGGACTGTGTTTCTGCCCTACGAGAAGTTCCAGCTCTGCTGTCTATCCTCAAGACAGGAGTCTTCCTTTACTGAGGAATTTATCTACTTTGTGTTTGTTCCAGTTCTGTGTCTTTGCTCGACAGACTGCCTGTGTTATTATTCAATAAAAGCCATTACAGAACTTACCTTTGCACCTGGATCCTCTGTTTCCTCTGACATAAGGGTATGAGTACTTATGCAATGGAATCAGTTAAGTTTTTTTAATTTTTAATAAATTTGCAAAGATGTTAAAAACATTGTTTTTCATTGTTCTTTGCTTTGCCATTATGAGAGAGAGAGAATGAGCTTTATTGGCCAGATATGTTTACACATACAAGGAATTTGTTTTAGTGACAGAAGCTCGACAGTGCAACAGAATGACAGTAACAGAACAGGATACGGTTAACAAAAGAACAATATACAAATAGGCAATGTACAAAATGGCAAAAACACAATATACAATACAGACAATTATGTGTGAGGTCTGACATGTGCAAATTTGAAATGAAAAAGTAAGTGTGTGTGGTGAATAAATAATTGTATAATAGTGTTGTGTGTTCCATGTTTAATATCAAGTGTTCATGAGATGGATTGCTTGGAGAAATAAACTGTTTCTGTGTCTGGTTGTTCTGGTGCTCAGAGCTCTGTAGCGTCGACCAGAATTCTTTTGAATTCCACGTTCATCTCCACTGTTTTGAGTGTGTTAATCCTTTTCGATTCCTGTAAAATTAGCCTAAAACGCCTAAAAAAAGGCATACCCAAAGTAAATTGCATGCTGTTCTTGGACCACTTGGATGATATGCATGGTGTTGGTCACCTTTAAAAGGTGACACTCTGAGGTTTGTTTGTCAACAGTCAGAATCACTGTAAGTCTTACTGATATTGAGTAATAGCACTTTGAACACACTGAACAAAATATTTTTTTGCAAATAGAAGGCTGCAGATGACTGTAGCAGGGAGCTATGAGCTGGAAAATACAATGGGATCACAGAATGAAGCCTTACCAAGCCAAATTTACCATTTGATAAACAATATATTAGAAAATTCGTGTTTTCTAGGCGCTTCCCAAAAAAAGACACTTGGAGACTCCAAATGACCCTTTGTCATTTGTAAGCAACGGCACTTACAATGCTGTAATTCTTGAATGCTTTAATGTACAGTCATCTGTACATTTTGGGCTCTAATGAAAGGTTACACTTGGAGCTATTCAATTTCTCATCCAGATTCACTGTCAATAATTGCTGATACATAGTAACTGAAGCATAAACACATTATAGTGACATGTATACATGGAATCCAAAATGTGCACACTTTTAAAATTACATATCTATTTATAATTTATAATCTAATTAAATTTGTTTTCCTTTATTTACATTTCTGTACATAGTATATTATTTAAGTTCTGTTTTTTTTCTTATATTTGTGTTATATTCCATTCCTTCTGTGCTATTCATATGTATGTCTGCACTATCATGCATGTCTGCACTATGTATGTACTGTCTTCTACACTGGAAGCTCCTGTCATCAGGACAAATTCCTTGTGTGTAAACATACTTGTAATAAAGCTCTTCTGATTCTGCTTGTACAATTCTGCTGATTCTTTGCTTTGTTTTCCAGTAGGTGGAGATAACAGCGCAGGCTCCAATGTCACAAGCCAAAAACTCTTGGGTTCTGCATGGGTGTGCCTCACACGTCTTTAAAAGTGAAGCTGTGGGATCTTTGATCACCCCCTGGTGGCTGGCTGCGGTACAGGTCATAAAGCCCGCCCTTTCCATGTAAACGAATTGGACTTGAGTCAAAATAAAAAAAATAATTACACTTCCAATACAATTTCCCGAAATATGGTTTTGGACATTTAAAGATGTTATCATGCTTATATATGTTAAATTGTTCAGTTTTGGGATAAGTTTGATTTTAGCTAGTAATTTGAAGCATGTCGGCATGGTTGATTGGGTCTGCGGGAGTTTGGACGGGAGTTTGATTCCGTAGCTCCAACTCACAAACAAAATCCATGGCTCCAAACAAATCTCTACTGTGCAGACTCGGGCTACAAATGACGTCATTTACTCACGATGGCAGCAGCCATACTGAGATGCTTTGGCTTCACTTTTCTATAGTGGAAGGAAGCGGAGAAGCGTCGTCCATCTTTTTTTAGTCTATGGTTTCGCTGTCTACACAATAACACTGGAACCGTATTTTTTGAAAATCTTTAACCTGGCAGGAATTTTCAAAAATATCTGGTTTCAGTGATCTGGTGTAGCGTTTGCGTGTGGACAAACGGCCAAACCGCATATAAAACGCTGCAGTTTTGAAAATAACTGCGTTCGTGTGGACAGGGCCTAAGACAATCTCTATTCGTGCACACTCTAATGGCAAATATTCCCCACACCCCGTTGCACCCCATTGGACGAGGAATTGATTATAGCTATAAACACACACAAAAAAACTACAAACATGGGGGATACGTGAGACCAACGGACCAACAGAAAGTGGGTTGAGTGATAAATAATCAACGTCTAACCTGATTTAAAAAGAAATTGTGCTTTCAAAGTTAACGCGTTAATAACACATCTCTCTCTCTCTCTCGCTCGATCTCTGCATCTGGTCGGTTTCTGTTCATTTTTGTGCAGATTAACATCTTAGAAGTGAGAGCTGGTTATTTAGTCAATGGATCGCGTTTAAATCACTATTTCATATTCATTCCATCTTCTGATAACAGAAACAGTAAAATATAAAAATGAAAACAGTTTTATTGAGAATTTATCTGCATCAAAATACAGTATGTGGCACAGAGAGGCAAACAAATGTAATAATAAATAATATAGGATATGTACATTTTGCATGTTCAGAAGTGAGCTGCCCTGTCCTGTAAAAATGTAAACCGGTTTGTTTCAGTAAATTGCTCAGTGTAAAAAAAGAAAAGTAATAGGAACCCAGTATTTATTTTTATATGTGTCTAATATACATGAACCAGTTATTTTAAAAACATCTATGACCTTTGAAACATGTCTAGTTTTCATGCTCTAATAAACACACATTTGTATAAAGCATCCATATTGTTCCATGCCCATGTTGATTAGAGTAATAAAATCTAGAAAAGTATTTATTTAAGGTACATTTAGAACAAATAAAAATGTGCGATTAATCGCGAGATAACTCATGACAATCATGCGATTAAACACGATTAAATATTTTAATGGATTGACAGCCCTAAAAAATATGTAATGTTATCCACATTACATTTAATCTGCAACAATATTATGAACTTTTATATTGGTCAATGTTTGGTCAACTTTTAAATGCATCATTATGCAGACACCTGAGGAGAGTTCTCAGCATTGATAGACCCCGTGACTGGCAGATCAACATGCCTCTTCATTTCTCTCCAATACAGTAGGAAATTAAATTAAACGATATGGATCATATTAACTGTGATGAGATGAGTGAATGGGCAGTTTAAATGGTGACATGATACAGGTAACTAAGCAACAGACTAAAAGACGTAATTATGAAGAAGTAGTATGTCCCAAAGTTATTTTTGTTCACAAAAACAGTACATACTTTTCTGCATAATATAGGCAAATTGAGACGCAGCCTCTTCTGGGAAAAAAATAGTTTCTGAGGTTTTTTTTTGTCCAATCAAATGTTATCAAGAAGGAGAACCTCATGACATCAAACCCTTAGCAAACTGTGTTCACTGAAACAAGCAAATCTGCAAGATCCTGAATATTCATTACAGCAGCGTTTCTCTTGCAAGTCTTTAAAAGGCATTTTCAATTCATAAGATTAATCTTCTCTGAAAATGGATCAGAAGCTCTGATAACATCATCCTGCACTAGTCAGATTTCTATCCAATCATATTGTTACTAGGTAGTTCATAGTTACAGTTTTCATTTCTGTGCTGTATTCCAATACTTTTTAGGTGATTTGACTATGTTGATCATTTAGCATAGTTTGTTTTATGCAAAATAAATGTGTTTTATCAGATACTATGCTTGATACTGGCTGGATCTTTTCAGGTGCACATAATGGGGCCTACTGGTAAATATTTGTAAAAATAACCTTTGACATGTCCCGCCCCAAATTTCCTGTCTCAACAGGAAATTCCTCAAAACAAAATAGGCAACTGCAGTTATTGAGAAATGTAATGGGTCTTTAAGGCCCTAAAATTGTTTTAATTCTCTCATGCTTGGAAAACATGCGCATAGAATTTTCCAACACCTATTTTGTTTGCCTCAGCTGGTGTGACCTGAGTTTGTGTTCAGCGTTGTCTAATAGCGTGACCCTAAGAATATGCCTGACACAGTGGCTTTTTTGAAGAGCTGTATTAGTCGCACGCCTTTCTGAGTCACAGCAGGATAGTCAACCAAAGGTTCACAAGGTTAACATTCTTTTGTTTGTGTTTTGTGCACGTGGGTGTGTGTTTGCGAGCGAAAACCGAGAGGTTGATGGAAGAAAAGTTCCTACCCAAATTCTCCTGCAAAGAAAACAGAAAGCTTTCAGTGAACGTGCAAGATGGAGGTTATTAGGTTTAGGCAGTTAGTGTTTTAACAGCAGCCCTGGTTTCCTTCCCTGTGGTTACGATGAGTTCAGTGAGTTGGTATGGAGGCTGGCACGAAGGGTTTTCCCACATGGTTTGTGTGCCAGTCCATGTGCCCATCGGTCATTGTGGTATTTTGGGTGTTTTTCCCACATGGTTTCAGTGTGCCAGTCCATGTGCCCGTCGGTCATTGTGGTATTTTGGGTGTTTGTTTTACTAGAACCGCTTTATGCTTGCCAGGTGTGCACATACACGTGCACCGACTTTACTTGGCTATTCACCCAATGCAGTGTCATACACAAATGAATTGTATGTGTGTCTCACATTATTTGAATGGTATGGCTGGGAAAGATTCCAAAAATAATAAATTCCTTGATTCTGAGGCACTGGGAATCAATAAATAGATTTTAAAGGGAAGTCCCATTCAATTTTTTTTTTAGGCTGTGTACACACTGCAGCTAAATTCAGTTGTCCGTTCAGTGCTTAATCCTGTTCTGTACATGCACAGTTCAGTCATTTATGGGAGTAACAACCGTATTCATCACCTTTGCTGCAGCTGACTTCCGTTGTTATTTGTTTGTGGGTCTTTTTGCCTTTAGTTTTGTCTTCAGCAAGTGAAATCTATGCTCAGGTGGGTTGAGATAAGGAGATTGACTTGGTCATTACAGAATATAACTTTTTTTTACCTTCAAAAACTTGTGGGTTGCTTTTGCTGTATGTTTTGGGTCATTGTCCATTTGTAATATAAAGTGACCTCCAATCAACTGCATTTGTCTGAATCTGGGCAGCGAGTATATCCCTATACACTTCAAAATTCTTCCGGCTGGTTCTGTCACATCATCACTAAATACCAGTAACCGAGTGCCACTGAAAGCCATGCAGCTCATGCATCACACTGCTTCATGTTTCACAGATTGTTGTATGCTTTGTTTCATGAGCTGTTCCAAGCATTCTCCATACTTTTTTCTTCCCATATTTCTGGTACAGGTTGATCTTAATTTCAGCCATCCAAAGAATACTTTTCTAGAAGTAACATTGTTGGTTGGTCTGGCTTTTTTAGATGTTTTTTGGCAAAGTCTAATGTGGCCTTGTTTGCACCGTGTGTGAACCCTCCATATTTGCTCTCGTGAAGTCTTCTCTTGATTGTAGATGTTGACTGACACACCTATCACTTGGCTGGATGTTGTGAAAGGGGTTTTCTTTACCATGGAGAGGATCACTACCACTGTTGTCCCCCATGGACTTCTAGGCCTTTTTATGTTGCTGAACTCACCAGTGCGGTCCTTTTTTCTCAGAATGTACCAAACTGTTTATTTGGCCACTCCGAATGTTCCTGCTATCTCTCTAATCAATTTGTTTTGCTTTTGAAGCCAAACAATCGTCTGTTTCACTTGTATGGAGAGATCCTTTGACTGCATGATGTGGGTTCACAGCAACAGCTTCCAAATGCAAAAGGCTCACTTAGAATTAACCCCAGACCTCTTACCTGCTTAATTGATGCAGAAATAACGAAATAATAGCCCATGCCTGTCCATGAAACAGATTTTAAGTCAATTGTCCAATTACTTATGATCCCTTGAAAAGGGGAAGGCACACACTAAAGAGTGGTAATTCCTTAACCTTCCCTCCAATTTTGATTAGAATACCCTCATATTAAAGCTTAGTGTGTGCACTTTAACCCATTTTCATTATATAACCGTAACTTCAATATGTTTTGGTCAGCAGCTAAAATAATACAAATTGTGCCTGTGTCCAAATATACGGACCTAACTGTTTTTAAACGTGCAAGAACGTCTCAGGTTACGTATGTAACCATGGTTCCCCGAATGGGGAACGAGACACTGCGTCCCCTAGGGGTCGCTACGGGGAACGCCCTCAGCGTGACTCGTGTCTGAAGATACATATGTAAAAACACCACCTGTTGGCCAACGACAGCCCATGACGTCACTACTGGCACGACCACAATATAAGGGCCGCTGGGAGAATACATCATCAGCTTCTTCGTCTGAAGCTTGCGTCCGAAGCATGGCCCAAAGCCTAGGGGACGCAGTGTCTCGTTCCCCATTCGGGGAACCATGGTTACATACGTAACCTGAGACGTTCCCCTCCATAGGAACTCGAACTGCGTCCCCTAGGGGTCGCTACGGGGAACGTTATACCCACTTCACCATGCTGAGGGGAGTGCAAGCCAATTTTGCGAAAAAGGCGAGCACTAAGCCAACTCTACCCGGCTAAGGGAGTTGGCCCTGGGACGGTTGATGGCTGTCAGTGATATTATCCCCTTCGGCCAAAGGTCCGAGCTGCATACCCTAGTACTTACCTGCTAGGTGCCGGGATTACCGGACCCAGGGTAGAGCTCAAAGTCTTGGAATCAGAGAAAGATTCCTTTAAGGGGATATGGCCAAGCACCTGGTCACTAGGTCCTGGCCGATCACTCAGGGGCTACCACTTGCTCTGCCCAAGCTTACTGAGGGAACTGTCTCAACAGACCTCTTGGTAGCGTACACCCCGTTTTGTTTTTGTTTTTTTTGGACCCAACATATATGGGACAAGGGAGCGGGGCCCAAGGCACAAGCCGGAGCTTTGACCAACTCAAAAAAGGGCACGAAGCTGTGCGCGTAACCCTACCCTTACGGGATTTTTAGAAAGAACGCAGAATCTTTTGATGTGCGGACTTACCACTGAGTGGATTTTAGAAAGTGCCCAAAGTCTCGCGTGTGCACTTATTAGAAGAACGTTCTATGCCCTGGAGCGGAGAACTACTCATTCCTCAGAGTGAGAGGGAACTCAGACGCTCAGAAGGGAGCGGCAAGCTCATAGATGACCCTCTATGGTGAGGGGAGCAATGCTGGCTCGACCAACAAGGCGAGCGACCTATCACAGAGCTCTGGGGGGCGGAGAAACTCGGACGCTCAGAAGAGAGCGGCATGCTCATAGGTGACCCTCTGGTTGAGGGGAGCAGTGCTAGCTCTACCGACGGCGAGCTCTGGAGAGCGGAGAACTCATTCCTCAGAATGAGAGGAACTCAGCTACCAATGAGGAGCTCTAGAGCGGAGAACTCACTCCTCAGAGTGAGAGGGAACTCCAACGCCCCGAAGGGAGCGGCATGCTCATAGCAAAGCTAGCTCGACCAACCAGGAGAGCAACCTATCACAGAGCTCTGGGGAGCGGAGAACTCCTTCCTCAGAATGAGAGGGAACTCAGACGCTCCGCAGGGAGAGGCATGCTCAAAGGTGACCCTCTAATGAGGGGAGCAATGCTAGCTCTACCTATAACGAGCTCTGGAGAGCGGAGAACTCATTCCTCAGAATGAGAAGGAACTCAGACGCTCAGCAGGGAGCGGCATGCTCATAGATAACCCTCTATAGTGAGGGGAGCAATGCTAGCTCGACCAGCACGGAGAGCAACCTATCACAGAGCTCTGAGGAGTGGAGAACTCATTCCTCAGAATGAGAAGGAACTCAGACGCTCAGGAGGGAGCGGCATGCTCAAAGGTGACCCTCTAATGAGGGGAGCAATGCTAGCTCTACCTATAACGAGCTCTGGAGAGCGGAGAACTCATTCCTCGGAATGAGAAGGAACTCAGACACTCAGCAGGGAGCGGCATGCTCATAGATAACCCTCTATAGTGAGGGGAGCAATGCTAGCTCGACCAGCACAGAGAGCGACCTATCACAGAGCTCTGAGGAGCGGAGAACTCATTCTTCAGAATGAGAGGGAACGCAGACGCTCAGAAGGTAGCGGCATGCTCAAAGGTGACCCTCTAGGTGAGGGGAGCAATGCTGGCTCTACCAACCACGAGCTCTGGAGAGGGGGGAACTCATTCCTCAGAATGAGAGGGAACTCCGCCGCTCAGACAGGAGCGGCATGCTCATAGGTGGCCCTCTGGGTGAGGGGAGCAATGCTGGCTCTACCAACAACGAGCTCTGGGGAGCAGAAAACTCATTCCTCGGAATGAGGGGACATTCGGACGCTTCGAAGGGAGCGGCATACTCATAAGTAACCCTCTTAAGGTAAGGGGAGTAATGCTGGCTCTACCGACAGCGAGCTCTGGAGAGAGGAGAACTCATTCCTCAGAATGAGAGGGAACTCAAACGCTCAGAAGGGAGCGGCATGCTCATAGGTGACCCTCTAGGTGAGGGGAGCAATGCTAGCTCTACCAACAGCGAGCTTTGGGGAGCGGAGGACTCATCCTTCAGCGCTCAGAAGGGAGCGGCATGCTCATAGGTGACCCTCTAGGTGAGGGGAGCACTGCTAGCTCTACCGACAACGAGCTCTGGAGAGCGGAGAACTCATTCCTCAGAATGAGAGGGAACTCACCCTTTGTTTTTGTTATTTTTGTCCCGGCTTGGCAGGAAACTTCCACCTAACCTCGGTCAGGTGGAGTTTATGGGGTTACAGGAGAATTAGAGAGGAATGAGAGGGCTTGCCTCTCTCTGACCCGCGCCTCTCTCTCACCCTAGCCGCAGGAGGGGGAGGGGCATGAGTCGCGAGACTAGCCTTCTGAGCCCATCTCTGATCCTCAGACCGAGATGGGCTAGGACCCCTGGTTGTTCGGGCTCAGACCTGGACTTTATAGAACCTTATCCAGGACTTTCAGCAGGTCAGTCTGGTACGCCTTAGTGTGCAACGAAGCGACGGTCTGACCTGCTGCTGCATATGCCCTGCCATTTAAGCGAGATTCAGGGGCTTAGATGGCCAGGAGGGAGCCTTGAGAGAGGATGTCTCGCCACAGAGAGATATGCCTGCTTTCTGGTTATCATCTCTTGCACAGGGGGCATCCCCTCATAGCCATTTTCACGCATCCCCTCAGTGTCAGCATAACTAGTATGCTGAAACCTATGAATACGAGAAAAAATAGCTTTTTCCACTCCTTCTCAACCTCCACATCGAGATTTATGAAGAACGGAAGGCTCACTCGAGCTGGGGGTTTATTTTAGATTTATTTTTATGATCCATAACCTCCAAAAACTCGTTCATATGCAGCAGAGCACTAGCTGCTGAATCTGATGATGTCAGAAAGATCGCATCGTCACAATCCAGCAGCTCACTCTCGTTCTCGGCCGACGCGCGCGAAAAGAGGCGGTCCCTCTCTAACTCATCGGCCACATCCAACTGCGAACCCCACGATTTCATTCGCCTCCGTGCCTCGGCAACGGTGGGTCTTGAATCGCAGGAAGCAGACGGCTGCCCCTCTTTCCTCGAAAAGAGGGACAGGTGAGAGCGGAGCTTCCTCATAGAGAGCCGCTCCAAACAAAAGACGCAACAGTCGTGTGTGTCATCGGGTGTCAAATAACGAGGACACGGATCCACACACTTCCTAAACGCCTTGCTAGTGCTCGCCATAGTAGAGAGAAAACTGTTCTCTTACCAGAATCACTTTGCACGCTTCAAACAAACCAGTCAGTGAAGACGAAAAAGCTGATGATGTATTCTCCCGGCGGCCCTTATATTGTGGTCGTGCCGGTAGTGACGTCATGGGCTGTCGCCGGCCAACAGGTGGTGTTTTTACATATGTATCTTCAGACACGAGTCACGCTGAGGGCGTTCCCCGTAGCGACCCCTAGGGGACGCAGTTTGAGTTCCCATGGAGGGGAAACCATAGGGCATGTTTTGACTCATTAGTGTTGCCAGATCTTGCTAGGCAAAAGCTATGAACAAGCACATAATAAATTAAAATCCAAATGTTTAATACTGAAAAGAAGCCACATTATTTCAACCTGCACCTGCCTACTTTATTTACTCAATAAAATTGAGAGCTTTATGAGGAGCCCAAACAACAAGCCTGAAGATTCTTAATAAGCATCACTTATAATAAATGGACATGGCAACCCTTCAAGAGTGTGCTCTGCAAAGTATCCTTTTAAGCGAAAACAAAACACAATGGCTCTGTTGATGGTGGTTTTGTTTGTTTGTTGTTTGGTTGACATTGTGTAATTATGTCATTACTCTATTTTATCACCAAATCTTAGATTCAGTATTTTATCAACTTGTTTTCTTTCAATTAGCAAAGGTTTTGTATTTATTTTTGGAGTTTATTGGTTGTAGGCCCCATTAAAGAAATAGCTCACCCAAAACTGAAAATTATGTTTTTAATTACTCACGCTCTTGTCATTTCAAACCCATAAGACCTTCGTACACCTGCATCGTGATACTCTTTCCATAATGCGGTTTTCTGCTGCGGATGGGATGAGGAGGAGAATAATTGTTGAATAAAGTTGCTATTTTTATTTTCTTTGTACAAAAAAAGTATTCTCGTAGTTTCATAAAATTAAAGTTGAACACTGATGTCACATGGACTAAGTACCTTGCAACATTTCTGGGTCTGAGAACATTTCAGTTGCATTGTTCTCTGTCGAGGGTCAGAGAGCTCTTGGATTTCATCAAACATATCTTCATTTGTGTTCTAAAGATGAACGAAGATCTTATGGGTTTGGAACGACATGAGGGTGAGTACTTACAGAATGACAGAATTTTCATTTTTGAGTGAACTATCCATTTAATCTGTGCGTAAGTACCTCAATTTTTGAGTGAAAAGATATTCACTCATAAATTGAGGTGAATAAGCTCTGATCACCGAGGCCTACGGATCAGTCAGTTCCAAAAAGAAAAACAAAAGCTGTGCAAACAAAGATTGAATCCATAATTTGGTAATAATATAGAAAACAAATGTATTTAATTTTTTTTAAAGGCCACTCATTTTTGACTGGGAATGCCACAAGGTGAGAATGTTTTTTTTTTTTGTTTTTTTTTGTCCAATGTGATTACGTTAACTAGCATTTTGAGGAAAAAAGGAAATCCCTCTGCAAGTTAAAATGACCAGAACACAACATGAGGGTTAATTACATTTTTTTTGTCACTGTTTCATTCTGCGATCCAGCATGACAAATAGCATACGACTGACAGATATTGATTAGCCTACATCTTATCCAAGTTTCGTATATTTGTTTTGGACATAAAACATACAATATAGACACTGATGCACAAACGTGGAAGAATAAAGAATAAAGTTTTATAAACTCTATTATTTAGCTTAAAGGGGGAAACTTGCAACAATGGAAGATTTTGAGCACTAATCCATCCTACGTAAAAGGGATAATATAGGCTGAAAACAAACAATGAATGATAAGGAAGTTTAAAAGGAAGGTATGTAGTCACAGAGAGATTAGGTAAACATGCTCCTCCAATCTATAAAAATAATTAAAAACAACAGTGAGGAATCGATTCCAAAATTTCAGAATTGAACACCCCTAGAGCGCTGTTTGTGCCAGTTAAAATACAGTAATGTCAGCCATATGTGTGACCTCTTTGGCAAAGAAACACAAACCCACTGAACAGCACCAGGCTGCTGACTACTGCTAAAGCCCCGATCAAATCCCAGAATGCTCTGGCCTGAAAAAGCTAACAGGACAGAACCAATATATCAAAGATAGGTGTAACATCTCGGCTTCTCTCCAGCAAACAGGTGCAGAAGTTCTTCACGCTGGCAACAACATGCAATGTATCGATCGACTGTAAAAAGTCAGCAGTTCATAGAAACCAAGAAAATGTGGCAACTGACACCGTAGCAGAATACTTTTTTGCTCAAGCACACACTTTGAAGTGACCTTTATATGCTGTGTCACACCAGCGAGGAATAACAAAAAGCAGCCTGTGAACCGAGCACTTCAGCGCTTCCCACTGCTGCAGTACTGGCACCCGCACCGTAACCCCACAGCGGACCGAGGAGGAGTGGGAAATGACTGAGCGTGCTGAGGAACGGGAACACTGTGACTGACAAATGGGTAAATTTCTCGAAGACATCTGCCTACTGATAGGCTAATTGTCTGGGAAGTCACCTCACCTTTGAGTCAACACGCTGTGGGAAATGACGGATATTTAGGCAAAACGGGATTATGAAATAAAGCCTTGCTAAAGTAGAGATGGAGTCAAGGAAATCTAATTAGGATCATTTAATTAAATTAGTTCTCTTTCCAATAATGTGACTCAAGGGAGTGCTGTAGTATATCAGAATCACATGGTAATTGTCTCAACTTTATTCCCATCTCTTTGTGTTTCTTGATATATTTTCACTTCATCTAGGAATGGCTTATTGCCTGATTTAAAAAACACATCCACTTCGGGGAGTCTTTAGCTTTGCATGTGGCCAACAAAATTGCACATTCTGTGTTGCTCATCTTCTGTGTTTAGCATTAAACCCTGTCCTAATCAGGAACAACCCAACAAACTGATGAGCAATAAAAACTTCATGTTAAGCCAGTTCACACTGCCAGAATAAAATGAGTGTGTTCAGCAACTCAATAAAGTTTATGCAAATTCAGTGACAACGTTTTTAATGGTAGATCATTCTTAGAATATGACCTGTCCCTCAACTTCTGGACCTGACAAAGGGTTCAAATATGAAACTCCATTTAAAAGGACAGATTAAAAATAACAGTTTGTACAATAATATATAAAAGTTTAACTTTATATTGTGTTGTACATTTAGACTGACGGCTGAAGATCTGGAATATATGGTTGCATGTCTCCCGGAAATCCTGTATAATTCAACCAATCCGACGACAACTTCGACACTACTGAAGTGTTTCCAGATAAGTGTGCCATATGCATCAGACGTTTAACCAACGGTCCGTGGGCGTGACGTCTGAGGCTGAGTATAGTAAATAGGTAAAGTGTAGTTTATAGTAAAATCTTCACATTTGGTAAAAAAAAAAACATTCACACTTAATGTTTTTATTTTAATTTATTTACTTATTTGTAAGCTTTTTTTGTCTTAGACATTCTTACACAATCCCCACATACATCAAAACCTAATTGAATTAAAATCCTGCTGCTCTTGAATATTAAACATCTTGTGCAGATCCTATATAGAGGACATTGAGAGAACAATTTCTATAAGACAAATCCTTCAGGTTCCACAAATGAAACCATAAAAAAATGCTGTTTGAAAAAGGATTTTCACAATATCTTTTAGTTCTATACGGTCTACTTATGCAGTGCTGCAGGTTATAATAAATGTGCAAACAGAGAGAGATCGTCTTCACTGCTCTGACTGGCTGTTATTGTGTTGTTATGCACTGTCTGAAAAATAATTGTTTTGTCTACTGAAAAATGAGTTCCTATAATCTTGTCGTGTTAGCGTTTTATAGCTATAGCTTTCAGGTATAGGCTAATTTCGCAACATAAAGAATGGCTTGATAATAACACAAGAAGGCCTGTGTTGGTCTTGTTCCCAGTTGAGTATGTTGCTCTGCTCTCACAGTGACCTCTCACAATTGCTTTTTGTTGCTGGAGAACACACAAATTAGGCTTGACCCTTTCAAGCAAACCCAGGGTGGGGGGCGACATGATGAGAGAAAGGGCAAACGTGTGAGGATGACGGATGGAGAGATATTAAAGAAAAAGCACTCCTAATTTCATGTCATGTGAGGACAGCTCTCTTACCACAGAAAACCACAGAATTTGTACACAACTCAATTTCTTCTCCTTGATCCATTTTCAAGCCTAGCTAATGTGAGCTAGCTAAATTAATTCTACTGTACAGTTTTAAAGGCTTCAGTTTCTCTCTTTCTCAAGACCTCCACAAGCTTTTCCTCTGGAAATTTCCATTCTGCATTTTTTTTCTGTGGCTAGAAATTGTTCTGTGGCTGGCACATTGGACAAGTCCTGAATCCAACACATGCCTTAATGTGCCTGCACTGGGATACAGCAGAATTAAGCTAGAGGCCCTCTAAATGATTTCCCACCGATTTGCAGATGTTAACCTTCTTTGGACAAGCGTTCAGAAAATGAAGGGTGTTGATACACATGACTGTATCTGCATCCCCACCAACTCTTCCCTTAGTTAACCATCCTGCCAACTCTCTCTATGGCCTCTGGAAACAACGAGTAGCCTGGACTTTCTCTGTGGCTTTTGGCAGTGAACAATACATTTCTGGTGTAAATGCAAAATAAAGGCTGTGATTGTTTTTTTTTCAGTTTTTTTTTGTGAAAGTGAAAGTGACATACAGCCAAGTATGCCCGTACTCGGAATTCGTGCTCTGCAATTAACCCATCCAAAGTAAACACACACCATGAATACACACCCGGAGCCATTTATGCAGTTGGGGGTTCGGTGCCTTGCTCAAGGAAAGGAGTGGGAGAGTGATTCGGACCTGAAGTCATGGATAATGCCATCAAAATCGTCTTTCGGATGAGGAAAAAAAACATCTTTCGGATGTTTTGACGTTTAACCGAGGTCCTGACTCTCTGTGGTCATTAAAAATCCCGTGGCACTTCTCGTAAAAGAGTCGGGGTGTGACCCTGGTGTCTTGGCCAAATTTCCACAACTTGCCCTTGTCAATCATGGCCTCCTAATAATCCCTATCCATTTGATTTGCTCTATGACTCTCTCTCTCCTCTCCACCTGTAGCTGGTGTGTGGTGAGCGTACTGGCGCCGTTGTCCTGTGGCAGCCATCTCATCATCCAAGTGGGTGCTGCACACTGGTGGTGGTTGAGGAGAGACCCCCCACATGATTGTAAAGAACTTTGGGTGTATAGCAATACACAATTAAGCGCTATATAAATGCATCATTTATTATTTCATTCATTCAAAATTGGATGATAGCAAAGCTCACTGCAAATTCTTGGACACGGAAATAAGGGCACACTTAAAGGATTTGAAGGACCATGCCAAAACTAAGAAGCACAAGATGCGGTGCCTGCCCACAATTAAGCCGTTTATAGTGAGTAAAGCTAACTTGAATAACATTACTATTGGTGATGACCAGAAGCAACGTGAACTCCGCATAGCAACAGATGTTGCTTGCCACACATCAGTTAATGCTGTGGATGAATTATCGGACATACCGAAGGATGAGACCAGAGCATTCCAGATACACAGAACCAAATTTTCAGCTGTCATTAAGTCAGTTCTGGCACCATATTTTAGAGATGAACTTTGACAGGTCATTGGTAACTAACATTACTCCCTTTACTTGGACGAAACAACCAACATTTCTGTGAACAAGTTATTTTTGTATATGCATAAAATATTGTTTAAAGAAACACACTAGATTTGTAAACACTTACTTGGGACTGGTCGAACTTTTGGACGCTGATGCTAATGGGAAGGTGGATGCCATCATCGGCTTTCTGCATGCCAATATGCTGGACATAGCAAATATGGTTGGCATAGCAACGGATGGAGCAAGCGTCATGGTGGGGAGACAACGTTCAGTGTATACGCTGCTCAAGCAGAAACAGCCTAATTTACAGTTAATCAGATGTGTATGCCATTCTCTGCACATTGTAGCTCAAAAGGCAATGAAGCAGCTCCCTAGCAATATTGAATACATGATCAGGGAGACGCATTCATCTTAGTGCCAGAATGATAACCGAACTTTATGAGACCGTTAACAACGGAGGTTAACCTTTGAAAACGCTTTCTCCAAGTTCCACCCGCTGGTTAGTGACAGCAGATTGCACTGACCGAATTCTCGATCAAGAAGATGCAGAAGATGCTGTGGAATCTGTAACTCCTATGTCCCGCTTCTGTTGTGTCAAACAAGTCACCGTTTTGTGAGTTGCCTAAGGAGTTATTTCCAGGCTCACCAGATTTACTTGAGACTCAGTGAAGAAATGTTGCCTCAGCAGGGTTCTCACCTCACTTAACCATAGATGCGTTTTGGTTGGAGGTAGAATCTTTTCAAGATGCTGAAGGAAACCACTGCTTTCAGGATGTAGCACTTTCTGCAATTTAAATCCTTACTCTCCCCATATCCAACACTTCCATTGAAAGAGCATTTTCGCAAGTCTCACTGCTTAAAGATGACACCAGAAATAGAATGGGATCGTCGCTCCTTTCAAGTTTAATTCATGTGTGCTCAGGGCTCGCACGGAATGGATGGACATTGGCTACATTCCGTCCTCCCCAGGAGCTGCTAGGGAAGTTTGACTAATCCATGCACTAGACAGCTCAGCCAGACTGTACATAGTTCGGAAAAGTTGCATTCAGATGTTCAGCTGTGTTCTTCAGCATCCTATGAAGTTACAACCAAGAAATGGTTACAACCAGAGAAATTTGGGCACTGGTGACCAGCTATGCAGTGCACCAGCCTAGGCTGATGTGAGATATTGTGTAAGGAATTTTCAGCAGAATATTCCCATGATATTCCTGTTCTGCATTTAAAGGTGAGCCTAAGATCTCTCGCTCTCTCGCTAAATCCCGTCTGTCTCTCTCGCTCTCACTCACGCACTTTATCAGAAATGAAATATAGTAATAATAATTATTATTATTATTCTAATAGATGTAATTTTAATACACATTCTTGAATTTGTTATGAACAAATTGGATATTATCTTATCGTGGGAATTTAAATCTTCTCTGTAAAAGCGCATTGTGTGGCTGGGGCGATGTGAACGGGTTATGATATCATTTTGCTTTTGTGGTTCTGTTACTGCTGGTGTTTGTCGTTAGCTACAGTATGGTACATTAAGTGCGGCAGTTAAAACAACTAGGCTAAATATTGATCAAATTGAAACTAACATTAATCAAATATTTTGGGCTGTTTTGTGCATGTTTGGGTGGGTGTTGGACAGTTTTTGGGCGGGAAGCCATCAACTCTATCTGGCAACACTGTTGACACACATTCCATTTTCACCCACCTGTTTACGTTCACTTAAGCCATAACTGAATTTATTTCCATGAGATACTCTACAGAAGTGTTTCCCAACCTTTTTTTCATTGGCCCCCTTATGTACACATATAGTAATCTGAGCCCCCCCCCAACCCCCGGATTATATTTATACACACTCATATATATATATATATATATATTAGTGCTGTCAAAGTTAACGCGTTAATAAAGCTTTAACGCAAATTCATTTTAACGGCACTCATTATATAAACGCGCGATTAAAGCAGTGCGTATTTTCAGTTTGACCCATGACCCAACCCGTAGTTGGAGAAATGGAGATGCACAGTTGCCAACTTAGCAGCATTGCTGACACCTTTAGCGACTTTTTTCCCTTCACAAAAGTGCCCAAACCTAATTCAGTCTCTGATAAACGCCGGTACTGCCGTGCGAGTGCGAGGTCTTGCGATATCTTACTCTCTATCTCTCTCACTCTGCATCTGCTCAGCACTTTAATTCAATTAAACACAGTTTTTATATCGCTGTTCAGCGCTTTAATTCAGTTAAACACAGATATTATGTTGCTTGCTTCTCTAATTTTACATGCAAGTATAGTCAAAATCTCAGCACAGCTATTGTCTTTATCTTATGTGTATTTGATTGCATAAGACGACGGCTCGAATATCAGGATTTGGTATCAGGAGAGCTGGTTATGTAGTCTTAATGGGTCACTTTTCAGTCATTATTTCATATTCATCCCATTGTCTGACAACAGAAACAGTAAAATATATCAATGAAAAATTATATTTTCAAGAATTTAGCTGCATCAAAATACAGTATGTGAGCACAGAGAGGGAAACAAATGCAATAATAAATGATATAGGCTATTATACATTTTGCAAGTTCAGCAGAACTTGTCCTACAAGCTGCCCTGTCCTACAGAAATGTAAACAGGCTTGTGTAAGCAAATTGCCCAGTGCAAAGAAAAACAAGTAATGGGAACCCGGTATTTCATTTTTCATGTGTCTAATAGATATTAAGAAGTTCTTGTTTTCATGTATTTCATGTATTTCATATGTTGACTATGGTTTCAATAATAATACACATAAATTTGCATAAAGCATACATATTTATTCATGCCCATGTTGATTAGAGTATTACAAACTTGAAATGTATTTATTTAGGATGCATTTAGAACAAATACAAATGTGCAATTAATCGCGATTAATCGCGAGTTAACTCATGTCAATCATGTGATTAATCGCGATTAAATGTTTTAATCGACTGACAGCTCTAATATATATATATATATATATATATATATGCAATAATTATATAATTTTTTGTCTCTTAGAAATGCATATTTGAAATTGAGTTAACAGTAGTAGTTTGAGTTTGCAAATCAGTAACATCTGTAAAAATTGCAACTACCTCATTTCTTATTTGGTGAAATTTTACTTTTCTGACTGTTTGAGTTTTATTAATTACAATCCAGTACTCCTTTAATACATTTAATACACGTATGTATTTATAATCAAATGTATTATATTAATGCATACGTGTATTAAATGTATTAATCCATGCATTAAATCCATGGTAAACGATGGCGATTTGTAGATTGAAAAGCCTTCTGACTGTGTCGTTGCACACAGTGTTTTTCTGCTGTTTGTCAACGCTGTTTTATCCGGATTTAAACTAGTTTATATGAGTTGACTGATACTAGTTTATACCAGTCATTTGTGTTCTTCGCTGAATTCAAGCGTTTCTCATTGGATCTCACAGCGCTGTTTAGTAGTTGTGTGATCGGTGAGTAAACACTTCTGCTCTAGTCAGCTCGCTCTGTGCTGCGCTGCTGTTTGAGCCGGGTGGATATAGACCATTTGGCGCTGTTTTGTTTCCGCTTTCGCTGCATAAACATTAAGTAGAACATTTATCGAACTTGTTTTAGCAAGGAAATGATATCACTATAATTATAGTTATCGTTTTATCGCCCAGCCCTACCTCAAAGTATATATGCTCCCGCGCCCCCGCTGTGAACTCTGGCGCCCCCCAGGTTGGGAACCACTGCTCTACAGGATAGACAGTTGGACTGCTGTGTGTGTATTTGAGCTCTGAGAACTAAGAACTGATCGTGCGCTGTATGAGACTGAAGAAGTGGAGTGTGCGTGAGAGAGAACACCTATCGCGCCTTCACTAACTTTAAATTAATCGACAACGAATTGTGACTCCCAGGAAAAAACGGGACATCTGGTCACCCAGTCCCTAACCCTTCGGTTGCTGAGGCAATAATTTCAGGTCGCTAGTATGCGTTTTGATAGCCTATCCATCCTCTGCGGCTGCCATACTAAGACTAGATATGTGAACGTCCCTAATCCGATTGTAATCCAATTACAGAGATGCACACTTTGAAAGACAAGACAGTTAATTTAGCCTATAGGATGTATTTTGAATGTCTGGTAGTCCTCAAATAACATTTTAGTCACATTTAATTTCGTTAATGAAGGCGCGGCATACATTTAGTCATAGTTTGTATCATCAGATGTTAATTTTAGCTCGTCAATGTCTTGTCTTAGGCACAGAAAAAAAGTTTTGTTGATGAATATTTTTTGTTGCCGTCATTGACGAAATTAACACTGCACTGCAACTATACTAAAAGTGAACTTATAGTTGTACTGATAGTTTAATAATTAAATACTTTTAGAAGCTTTTTAGTACACTTTGAAGTATAGTCTCAGTAAACTACTAGTTCAGAGTACCCCTACCATATAACAATGAAAACACAGATTCTTAGATCACAAGTATAGCTCAAATATAGTTAGACTTTTTTTTTAAGTATAAGTCAAGTATACTAAAATGTAATTTTAAGTATAGTTCTGAGAAGTACATAAAGCCAATTTCTGAGAAGTACATAAAAAGTAGACTAAAAGTACACTTTCCTATTTTTTGTTTAAAAGAAGTATACTAATTGTACACTTGAATAAACTTATTTTTCGTAAGGGACTACAAACCCTTACAAACTCACAAACGACTCTCTGGCTCAACTTTGTTCTCAGGGTTCCAGGAGGCCAACTAGAGCTTTCACCAGGAGACTTTGGGTCAGGTCAAGTGCTCTTGAAGCAGAAAGTCACTATTTCACATTTCCCACCGGACAGGCAGCGAGTTTCACCCCTGACCAAAGAGAGCATGAATAAATGAATAGAACAACAGTCTCTGGCACACATTAACAGCAAGGCAATGCAGTATTCATGACTGGAATACCCAGAACATCACTGTCTGTTGTGAGATATGGGTTCACCTAATGCACATATGCTGTTTTCTTTTTTCTCTCTCTGAATGGTTCTTAAGCTTCTTTCTATCATCTCCTTGCTGTTACCTCTCTGTTCTTCACTAGAACATTTTGTCAGAAGCAGTAAAGTTAATAAATATCTGAAGCATGAAACAAAAAACAAGAGAACACGTAAAGGGGACTCTCAGAAACACTAAGACCTGTTCAGAGATAGACCAGCTCTTACCTCATCACAAAACGTTATGGTATTGTCATATGCATTTAGAGTATAATGGCTGCTGAATCTCTTATCATGGGAATATTCTGCTGAAAATTCCTTACACAATATCTTACATCAGCCTAGGCTGGTGCTCTGCATAGCTGGTCACCAGTGCCCAAATCAGGTCAAAAATATTTTTTGATTATCCAATTGAGAGTTTTGGTTAAAAACTGGGGATGGACAGCCAAAATTTGGAATCAAAAACATACAGCGCATTGAGAGTAGTCTGTTGCCAAACCAATGACTCTTATGAGCCAAATATTTTTAGTGATTTAAAAAGCGTACAATGCAACCAGTGTAGTCTGATTCCAGAACAAATGACTCTTGTGGGTTGGTTCTTTAGAGTAAATCAAAAACATACAGCGCAACCAGTTAATGTGTATTTAATAGGGCTGAGTAAAAATATTTAATTCTCTCCATTCTCTATTTTAATCAATTCTAATTTTTATGAAACTATATTAATTATTAAATCCTAAAAATCAATTAGTCTAACCTGTTTTCAGTTAATGAACGGAAGCATTAAGAGCACACCTCCCATCCAATAAATCACAATAAGCTTTGTGCTTTGTTATTTTTTATATGAAACGAAGTCTCAAATTTTTAATTCTGTCAATTTTATTTCAATATTCAAACAATAAATGCCGTGTTGGTGATGTTTAATGTCGAGTGACAGATCGTTAGTGCAGTTTAACAGAAGCAGTATAATTTTAAAGCGAAACTGTTTCGAAGCACACTTGAACCGATCATCTCCTCTGCTTTAATACAAGTTTCAACACAAAATAAACATGAATGCACATCTTAAGGTTAGTTAAGATAAAGAGTACAACTTACCGAAATCCGTGTGCCTGTGTCATGCAATCGCTCAATCAGTGTTTATGTAAGGTAACGTCACATAAATTTACATAAGAGAAAAAACAAAAAACGGTGACCATAAACTCGTTTGTCAGCTAGAAAAATGAACTCTAGAGAGGTGTATTTTGCTAAATATATGCACCATATAACATATTCAGTATAATTTTTTGACTGTTATTCAATGTTTAATTTTTTTATGACAGCCACTATTTAAGTGTTTATATGTTTAAAAAAAGAACTGGAGTAATATTATGTAATTGTAACTTTATTATTATAATAAGTTTATTGAGTGTAATTTAAGTGTTTTTATACAAATCAGTTAATTTTAAGCTTCAATATTATAGTAATGTAGTACCAACCAGTCATGTATATTTTACAACATTAGTTGAGAGATTTCTAATACATTTTGAATCATATCGAATCGATTTGGTAATCGAGACAAAAATGCAAACTTGTGAATGAGAATCGAATCGAAATCTTCAATACCTCACTTAAATTCTTGTAAATGCATCAAGGTGTTTCTCGCTGGCATGTATGAATTCAGCTCGACTGAATGACTTGCTTCGTACATCAAGGCTCACACCCAAAAAAGCCATTGGGAGTCTTTGTGCGTCTGGTGCGGGGCATGAGCTACATTGAAAATGAAAATTTCCTTCTGAAAAGGCACACAAACTCCCTCAAATCAGAGAAAGTGGCCAGGCTTTCAAAAAGCAACCACGTTTGCTTAATTTTGAATAGAACTCATTACAAGGATCCGGGCTTGATTTTGAATGAAAACACATTTCCTGTGCAAAACTCCTGCACTGGTAACGTCAAATCTCTCTCTCTCTCCCTCCAATTGTTAATTCTGATTGTTTCCTCTTTGTCTTTTGCCCCTCTTGAGTGCTGAAAATACAAAAAAAAATTGAGACAGCAATGAATTTTAATTAATTCTAATGAATATGCAAATTGCTTGGAATCCTCTGGATAATGTGGTCTTTTCCGTTTTATTTGATTCAATATTTAGAAAGGGTGTGAGTGTGAAAGCAGCGGCATGCAGGAAAAATACATCTTCCCTTGTGAACACAATCAGCACCTTATCCATCTGCAAGGCCACAGACAAAAGCCAAGCACTTCCTATTTCTTTATTTAACATGCACTTGTGTGAATATATGCTTTGTGGAATACGGTGAGGCTATTATTATTATTATTATTTATTATTATTATTATTATTATTTAATTTCTTTAAAGGAATAATTCATCCAAAAAATTGACATTTGCTGAATGTTTTCTCACCCTCAGGCAATCCAAGATGTAGATTATTTTTTTCTTCATCAGAACAGATTTGGAGAAATGTAGCATTACATCACTTGCTCATCAATGGATCTTCTGTAGTGAATGGGTGTCGTCTAAATGAGTGCCCAAACAACTGATAAAAACATCACAATAAACCACAAATAACCCACATGACTCCAGTCAATCAATTAACGTCTTGCAAAGCGAAAACCTGCATGTTTGTAAGAAATGAATCCAGTCGTGTGGATTACTTGTGGATTATTGTGATGTTTTATCAGATTTTTGGACTCTTATTCTGACGGCACCCATTCACAGTGGAGGATCCACTGCTGAGCAAGTGACGTAAAGCTAAAAATCCTCAATGCCTGTTCTGATGAAGAAACAAAGAAAATCTTGGGATGACTTGAGGGAGAGTAAATTTAATCTTTGGGTGAACTATTCTTTTAAATACAGTGCTGTATATATAATATTAATTCCAACACTCAAATCAAATCACTCAGTTGGTAAAAAAAAATGGATCTCATCATAAAAGATACTTAGGATCTATAAGATCTGCACAACACACGATTGATTGTTCTCTGTGTAATAGCTCTTTTTGATTATCAGCAGCATTGAAAGCTTTGGGTAAAAAGGGGTTCACAGCATGCATGAGATTTTCTAATTATTTATTTAATTTTTGTCTGCTTTTCACTCACTCACACTGGAAGCTTGAGGGACTGGAATGTTTATTACTTGTGGAGATAAGGGAACCTTGGAGGCCTCGGGGGTGCTTTCTGCTGCAGCAGAGGGGTGTGGGTTAATTTTTCTTCAATAAAGGGGGTAATTATTTCAGCACGGATGGGGACTTTAGCTCGATTTTCGCTAGACAGGTTAAGAATTAACAAGCAGCTTTTGGTTTTGATTCGGGAGGAATGCATGACGAACTGGTGTCTGTGCAAAGATTAAGAGGCATGTGATCAAAGGCCACTTATTCAAGCCTGACGGCATGTTAAATTTCCCTGCATGGCATTGCTAGGATGGAGAAAAAGTACTTTCGTGCATCCGTACCTCTGCAGAAAACAGGGTATGTAGTCTCGGGCTGAAGGAAATGTTGGGCAACATGTATGTGTTAACATGACTCAGTGGTGGTGTCTAGCGGTCCAGATTTGCCCTTGTTCTGTAGCAAGGGAGCAGTTGGTAGCCTGAGGAGGCAGAGTTTTCACAAGTAAGGTGTGAACAAACTGCAGTGAAGTGGAATTGTGTGTGTGTGTGTGTGTGTGTGTGTTTCTACTGGTTATGTTAGGAGCAAAGATTGTTAAGTACTTTTTCTTCCTACTTCACTCAGTTCGGAAGTGAAAATGAACATGCAGATAAAAAAAAGAGAACGAGTTAGAATTTGAATTTTTGTGCAGTCTCTGTTAGGGCTGCATAACTGATAAAAAATATAACCGATAGTATGACTGCAGCTGGCACGAACAAGCTTTACAACAGTAAGTGATGCACTTTGCCTATTTAATTATGAGGTCAAAATGAGCCATTTGTCGAGAAATGCAATAATAATAACAACAATAGCATTTTATTTTATGATATTTTTGGGAAAAAGTCTCAGCTTTCAAACTGTCAATTTTAGTACAAAAACAAATCATATTTTGTAGCTTTGCATGAGAATGAGTGAACAGATCATCCAATGTTGCAATATGTAGCCTTTCAAGTGTAAAGAATGTTTTAAGTTGGCACACACACGGAGCAGTGGGCAACCATTTATGTTGCGGCGTCCCGGGGAGCAGTTGTTCAAGGGTCTCATCTCAGTCGTGGTATTGAGGGTGGAGAGAGTGCTGAACATTCACTCCCCCCACCTACAAACCCAAGACTCGAATCCGCGACCTTTGGATTACAAGTCCGTCTCTCTATCCATTAGGCCATGAATGCCCCCAAAAAGATTTCACATTCAAAAATATATTTTTTGTCATTTTATAGTTTTCATTATTATTAATATTGATTTTCTATGCAGATGAGCCAACAAAATTACTCCACTAGTGTGATTTAATGTTTTCCCTGTATTTTTTTCAAAATCAAAAAAAAGAATATCACAATATCAGTTTTTTTCCACTGTTGCACAACCCTACCCTTTACTACCAGTATATCAATAGCCCCTTTTACACAAAGGTAAAATTGCCAGAGTGACTTTACTGGTACAAAAATGTGCTGTTCACACAGGTAATGATGTTCTGTCTTTTTTTTAACCGGTAAAACACTATTTACACATTGGTTTTGTTGTGAACTTGGTTCTTCTAAAGTGTAGGAAACTCAGAAGAGAAGACCAGGAGACTTCGGATTCGATCGTAGGATTCTTTATTGAAAAACCCAAGTTGATGGTAGCTGTAGTCATCGAAAATCTCAATCTTAAGTAATTTTACATGGTGTCTTATAGGCATTTTTGGAGGAGGGACTTTTGGAGGTGGAGCCAAATTCAAACAAAGCAAGCACATGTTGGTTTGTTACCAGACTTCCCGTAATCAAATGCATAGACACTAATCCAATCAGCCTAGCGATTCCACGTCTGGGCCAGAAAGCCAGGAAGTCTGGGCCAGAAAGCCATTTGCAGAACAAACGTTGAAAGCCTCAGTAGTCTGCCTCATTGAACTTACCATTATCATAGAGACAAAGGCCCAGCTGTCTCAAGCTCAATGGTCAGGAAGCGATCTCAAGCACCTGAATTTGCCTGACACTTCTTAGTCAGGAAGTGAATTTAAATTAAACATTTAAATAAAATTTGTAATCCCACAGTTTCAAAATACTGGTAAATTCTATGACACCATTAACCAGAAATGTCTTCTATTACCTCTACCTCTACCTATTGTGTTGTGTTTGTAAACATGGAGGGGTATATGCGGTCAGCGTTTTTGATGATGTTTTCATTCTTGTGTCAAATATGTCAGCTGTTTAATGTCTTAAATATTTTTGAATAAATGTACTAATTATGTAGAAACAAAACATATAGGGTGTATTTGAAGATATATAACAGTTTTTAGCAAAACATAACTTAATAATTAGGAATCTGAGACTTTTATTTTTTGTTTCCCTCACACAAACTAAAACAAAATGTGTTACTGAGAAACAATTAATCAAATTATGAAGCATACAGGTTAGTAACTGCAGAATGCTGTGATGGACCAATCAGAAATACATATTCTAAATCATTGCAATATTAACTCTATCTCCTGTTAAACACAGATGCACAGATCACTCAAAATGTCAACATTTACTTTCATAATCACACACCACAAAAAACACATATATCCAGGCAGTCTCTCGGGAGAGTAGATATTTATACAACCATTAATCACACACAGGAGTTAGTCTCCCATTGCACATTTACCCACTGCTCTGATGTTGTCCAGATCATCTCGTCTTTAATTAATGAATCCTGCTAATTGATTCAGAACCAATCAACAAATAATTTGCATAACAAGAACAAAATGATTGATTACTCATTCAAGGTCCTGTGTGTTATCCTTATGTCCCATTTGGAGCTCTCCTTCTTCACAAAGAGCTCAGGCAGGCATGTTAGCCAAGTGCCAATTAACAACCAGGCTTTATGAGAATATGAAAATGAAAGAGGTGAAGTTTAGAAAAGATGGTTAAGTAAAAACAGAGGGCGGCCTCACATGTGAGTTATATCGCTCTGAAAATTAGCAATCATGCTTGTTTCTGTATGACTCAATTGGTCATCATCATAATAACTATATTTTAAGTTATTTTTTACCTCCCCATTTCGCTGTTTAAAATCTTATTTTGCGACGAGAAAGTAAGCTAATTTCTGTGAATGTGTGAGACTTCCATTTCATTAGCTGTTATAGGAAAATAAATAGAAGAGTAAAAAAGTGCATTCAATGATAAAATTGTGCTTCAAACCTGTTCATAATTACAATAATAGATTAAAACTATGGGATAAATACCAGCTTACAATATCAAGTGGCATAACCTACTGTTTGTCTTGTATATTGTTTTCATTAGATCAGATAGAATTTTAAACTGTTACAACATGCCCCTCACATGTTAGTGTACCCCACCTATCGGGCATGTTGCCACATTTCAGTTCCATTTTTGAGGGGAAATAAAGAAAAACATATTCAGTGTAATTATGAACCAAATTGGCACATTTTTACAAGATAAGTGTAAAATTACTGTGAAAAAAAAAATATATAGATATATTCTGAACCCCATGTGGATTTCCACAAACTGAGAATGTCAAAAAAGTGTTACGTTGTGCCCCGCTCTCTCCTACATTTTCAGTAGTGTACTGCGTGACAGTAGTTTAGCTATTCTCATTGAACTTACTAGTAACAAATTATAACCCATCGCTGTTTTTAGGGAATATCTGTAGCAGGAAGCAGGGAGTGGTCGGATGGACTTATCTGGTTCAAGATGAGAGGTCGTGGCTCTCTTGCAGGAGTACGGAGCAGGGGCTGGAACAGACAGGCGATCACGGAGACTGGTAAGGGCAGTAGCTGGAGACATGGAGACTGGTGGCAGGAGGAACAGGTGAGTCTGAAGATCTCGACGATCATTACCAGACAAAGGTGAGTGGGGAGTGCTTGTGGTTATATGCAGGTGGTGATCAGGAGGTGCCAAGTGTGCGTGGTTAGTATTCAGGTGATCGTGTATGCTGAGTGTTGGGACCTGACGAGGTTGATGGTTCGCTGACAGTACCCCCTCCTCCACGGGCGGCTCCTGACGACCGCTGCCGACGACGTGGACGGCCGCGTCCTCTGGGTGCTGGTTTATGAGGGTGAAGCAGGTGGAATTCTGCTAGGAGAGAGGGATTTAGTATGTCATCCCTAGGTACCCAGGACCTCTCCTCCGGCCCATAGTCTTCCCAATCCAACAGGTATTCGAGGCGGCCACCTCGACGTCGGGAGTCTAGGATGGTGTTAACCCTGTAGATAGATTCCTCGTTCTCGATTTCAGGAGAAGGAGGTACTTCCGACTCATCAGACCCTGGGGAAGAAGGAGACAAAGGATCAGTGTGAGATTTCAGTAAGGAGACGTGAAAGGTGGGTGTGATGCGGTATGTGGATGGTAGATCCAGCTGGTAGGAAACCTAAAACCGATCCACCACAACGAGGACACAGGTGTAGGAGTCTGACCTGCCCCGACGTGGGACCAGGGTCGGCGAGGTATGGGCAGTGGCACCAGTTTCCCATGAGGTAGATGACGGGGGGGTCTTCGAAATGGCGCAGACTGAGCAACCCTTGACAAATTGGGAGGTGTCCCGGGCCATGTTAGGCCACCAGTAGCGACGCTGGAGGAGTGAGAGGGTACGGTCGTTGCCTGGATGTCCAGAGCCCAGAGATGAATGGAGTGAGTCCAGAAGGGAAAAGCGGAGAGAGGTAGGGACGAAGGTCTTCCCTTCTGGACCTCCCGGCGCAGCAGGTTCTGTGAGTGTGGCTAGTCGGAAATCTTCATCCAGAGACCATTCAGTGGGGCTTACGAAGAGAGCTGGAGTGAGTATGGCCTCTGGGGCGGTCAAATCCTGTGAGGGCTTGGATAAATGAGAGAGCGCATCGGCTCGGGAGTTGAGCACCCGGTCTGTAGGTGACGGTGAAGTTGAAACGGGTGAAGAACAGCGCCCAGCGGGCCTGTCTGGGGTTGAGACGTTTAGCATCCTGGAGATACTCCAAATTCCTGTGGTCAGTGATGACTTGGAAAGGATGAACAGCTCCCTCCAGCCAATGTCTCCACTCTTTTAAGGCGAATTTGATAGCCAGCAACTAACGTTTCCCGATGTCGTAGTTCTGCTCCGCCGGGGAGAGCTTGCGGGAGAAATACGCACAGGGATGGAGTTTAGGAGACTCTCCGTGATGTTGGGATACTACCGCCCCTACACCTACTGTCGAGGCGTCAACCTCCACTATAAATGGTCGCTGAGGGTCAGGATGGGCTAGGGAAGGAGCGGTGCAAAAGGTTTCTCGCAGCTGGTCAAAGCTTCTACTGGCCTCGGATGACCATGACAGATTATTGGGCTTCTGGCGGAGCATAGAGGTAAGGGGTGCAGTGATGGAGCTGAAGGCTCGGATAAATCGCCGATAGAAGCCTAGGAACCTCTGGAGTTCCTTCACATCGATGGTATGGGCCAGTCTCTGATGGCTTGGAGCTTATTATTGTCCATCTTCACCCCTTGGGGGGAGATTACATACCTGAGGAACTGGATGGTATGACGGTGGAACTCACACTTCTCCAGTTTAAGGTATAGATGGTGTTCTCTCAACTTCTGAAGGACCTGCTCCACGTGGTGGCGGTGTTCGGCCTGGTTCCTGGAGTAAATGAGGATGTCGTCAATATAGACGATGACGAACCGATGGAGGAACTGTTGGAACACCTCATTCATGAACCCCTGGAAGACGGATGGAGAGTTAGCCAGTCCATACGGCATAACAAGATATTCATAGTGCCCAGTAGGGGTGATAAAGGCCGTCTTCCACTCGTCTCCTGGACGGATAGGAATGAGATTGTAGGCGCTTCGCAGGTCCAATTTGGAGAAGATGCGAGCCCCACGGAGTTCCTCCAGGGCAGCTGGAACTAGAGGTAGAAGATATGGGAATTTTACGGTTTGAGAGTTCAGGATACATGGTCTTAGCCCTCCATCTTTCTTACTGACAAAGAAGAAGCTTGACGCAGCTGGAGATGTGGCTGGACGAATGAAGCCTTGCCGGAGAGCCTCCTGAATGTATTCCTTCATGGCAGCTTGCTCTGGGATGGACATTGGATATACTCTACCTTTCGGAAGTTTAGCTTCAGGCAGCAGGTCGATGGCACAGTCCCATGGCCTATGTGGGGGTAGCTTCATAGCGGCTTCCTTACTGAATATGTCCTGGAACGCACCGTACTCGTAGGGTATGGTGAAAGGTGCCTCTGGTTCGGGACTCTCCATGCTGGTGGAACAATTTTGGAGGAGTGAGTTGGTAGGAGGAGATACTCGGAGAAGACAGTGTTGTTTACAGTAATTGCTCCACTGAAGAACCTCATCGCTTCTCCAATCCATTTTGGGAGAGTGTTGCGTGAGCCACGGGCATCCCAGAATGACATCCACGGTGGGGTGCTCCAGCATCAGAAATGACAGGACCTCTTCATGCAGACATCCGACCCGGAGTGTGATAGAGGGGGAGCAGTGTTTGACCTTGCCCCGACCCAGTGGTTTCCCTTGGATGGTTTGGATGTTCAAGGTCTGAGAGTGAAGCTTCCGTTTCAGATGGAGGCAATTGATTGTTTCTACTGAGATGAAGTTCCCCGACGACCCAGAGTCGACGAGAGCTTGTGCTGGGATGGAAGTGTGAGGAGATATTAGTTGAATGGTCATACGGGTCAAAGTGCTAATTTGTGGGTTCAATTGGATGGTACTCACCGCCGGACAGGGAGGACGTACGGGACAGGTTTGTAGTATGTGACCTCTCTCCCCACAGTATGGACAAAGTCGGGAGTGGACCCTCCTTTCCCGTTCTGCGTGGGTGAGAGGGTTGAAACTGACCTGCATGGGTTCTGGTACTGGAGCTGGTGATGGAACAGGTAGCGGTAGAGCAGGTGGTAAGTCTTCTTCACAAACCTTGAGATGTTGAGAAATGCGAACAGCTTTGGAGATGAAAGTTTCCAGCCCGACCATGTCGTCGAATATTGCCATCTGCTGGCGAATGCGAGAATTCAGTCTACGACGAAAGGCGGTAATGAGGGCAGTTTCGTTCCAGCCGAAAGAGGCAGCGAGGGTGCGAAATAGAATGGAATAGTTCCACACCGAACTATTTCCTTGATTGAGACGGAACAGACAATCTTGTACAGATAGCTCTGAGTTTGCCTGCCCGAAGACTTCCTTTAGGTGGGTTGTGAAGGCGTCGAGAGTGTGCGTCACTGGGCTGTCAGAAATCCAGAGGGACTCCGCCCACTGGAGAGCGCGTCCGGTACGCAGGGTGATCATGAAGGCTATCTTCGAGCGTTCAGTGGGAAAGGCTCTGGGTTGCATTTCAAAATAGAGCAAACATTGTAAGATGAAGCCGCTACAATTCACAGTGTCTCCCGAGAATGGAGTAGGGCGGGCCATGGGACTGGCAGAGGCGGAAGTGGCAGTAGTAGTGCTGTATTGATAGCTTGGATGAAATCCTGAAGGGTGAGCGGGTTGGGTTGATGTGGATCCATGCTGTAGCGATCCTTCTACGGTCTGGTAATCTGTCACACAACAGAGGAAGACCACTCGGGGAGAATGTGGTTAACAGAAGGAGGTTTATTGAATTAAGAGAGATGGCTGCGGAGCAGCTGTAGCAGGAAGCAGGGAGTGGTCGGATGGACTTATCTGGTTCAAGATGAGAGGTCGTGGCTCTCTTGCAGGAGTACGGAGCAGGGGCTGGAACAGACAGGCGATCACAGAGACTGGTAAGGGCAGTAGCTGGAGACACGGAGACTGGTGGCAGGAGGAACAGGTGAGTCTGAAGATCTCGACGATCATTACCAGACAAAGGTGAGTGGGGAGTGCTTGTGGTAATATGCAGGTGGTGATCAGGAGGTGCAAGGTGTGCGTGGTTAGTATTCAGGTGATTGTGATCGTGTATGCTGAGTGTTGGGACCTGACGAGGCTGATGGTTCGCTGACACACATATATATATCATCAATTTTGTTTCTTATTTTTGTGATCAGTAATGTACATTAGGGTGTTTTGTTAAATTTTAAGCTGCTTATCAAATGTTTATTACATTATTTTAGTGTCATACCCTGATGTTGTTTTGTCTTCTGTACCCTATCATCCCTGTACCCTATTTTACCACACTCTGCTATCTAATTCTTTTTAGTGAATGTTTTTTTTTTTGCTTATACTTTAAAAAAATGAACTCTATTCTGCTTCTGTCCTGTGTAAGCATGCAGGATTACACAACTACACAGCCTACATCAGTTCTCTATCACATATTTAGCACTTATGCTCTTTGTGTGGGACAGGGTGATGTGATGGGTTTGCTCCTATCTCATCACACTTCAGATCCTTTCCTGTGCCGAGTTTTCATCTTCTCAGTCATTTCTCTCCTTATCTGTGGGGCTGGATGGGGTTAAACTGATTAAAGATGAGATGCCTCCATCATGGGTCAGATATACAGCATTAGCAGTTTATGAACATCATCTCTCTGCCCTGATCCACAAAAGCCTGACTTCTCATTTAAATTGGTGTATCCTCTAGGGGAGCTGATAAGAGAATGTGAAGAAAAATTCCAGCACTACTTGTGATAAGGAGATATTTGATTATAATAATTCCACGCGTTGGTCATTATTTAATATTATTATAATAAAATATCTCCTTATCACAAGTAGTGCTGGAATTTTTCCTCACATTCCTGTTTTTAGTTGTATTCATGCACCTTGTGAGCTGATAAGAGAGGCATCATATTCCTCACAATTCATTCATTTCGTTTTGTATTTATTAACCAGCCACCTCCATTTTAAGTGTCCGGGGTCTCAGACGAGTGTGTCAGGGGTTCATAGATTGTAGTTCCACTTCAGGAACACGAGCTGGATCCGAGAACGCAATGGGGACGCCTTCACTGTTGCGACTTTTAATCGCAAAAGCGCTTTTAATTAGAAGCTGATTCCGGTTTCACTGCACGTGTCTTTATACCAGCTGCTCATTACATCACCTCGCCCGTGACTTCTCGCCCATCCATTGGACAGATTACACTTGTATTCAGAGCCGGTCACGCTGAAGGCGTCCCAAATGCATTCTCGGGCGCAGCGTCTCATTCCCTCGAGGAACTAGGGTTACATACGTAACCTAGAAATGTTTTTCTCAATACCCAGGTGATTTTAGATACGCTTATAATGGCAGTTCCTCCATGATTTGACCACAGACTGTCGTTTATATTAACATGACAGGTTTTGATTGGGGATTGACAGGAAGAGAACAGATAGGAGGGTAACCTTTAGCTGGATTAGGTGATTTATGTGGGGTATAGCGATGGGGCATGTTTGTGGTACTCTGATGTTGTACTCTTTTGGTCAAACCATTGATTTTTCTAGCTTTGAATTTCAGTGGAAATGTAGAGAAATGCTGTTTGGAATGGAGCTGGTTGAAGATAAAATACTTTTTAACAAACTAAGGGGATTAACTGGTTATCAGTGCAGGAGTTGGATTCCCTTTGGCTTTGGGAAAGATTTGGCCAGAGGCTCTGAGACCCTCACTGGGGATTAGGAGTCCTGGGGTCTCCTGTTTACTTAACATACAAGATCGGTCATGGTGCTAAACTCACACCAATGGGATCACATTACTATATTTCTCACTGACCTGGTCACAACGTTTTACCTTCACAATCGTATTGCTGTCTTTCATAAAAAATAATCATAGTGGGGTATGTTTGGTTAGACCTTTCAAAAATATACGCTAAAAACTATGTTTCTTACTCAAACTCACACAGTCCTGAACTATATTGTCCTGAAAAAAATGTATAGCTGCATCTCAATAAATTTCAAATGTCGTGGAAAAGTACATTTATTTCAGTAATTCAACTCAAATTGTGAAACTTGTGTATTAAATAAATTCAATGCACACAGACGGAAGTAATTTAAGTCTTTGGTTCTTTTAATTGTGATGATTTTGGCTCACATTTAACAAAAACCCACAACTTCACTATCTCAACAAAATTAGAATACTTCATAAGACCAATAAAAAACTAAATTTAGTGAATTGTTGGCTTTTTGGAAAGTATGTTCATTTACTGTATATGTACTTGTGACGAGTGGGGCGGGGCCGAGAGCCGTGGGAACGGAGCGAGGCCGGTGGAGTAAATGATAATGAACAACACCTGCGCCACTCACCGGTCTCGAGTCCCACGGAGGAGCTTCGGAAGGAATAAAAGGAGGAGTGACGACAGTGGAAGAGAGAGAGGACCAGGCCTGGAATTTTAGTTTGTGTTTTGTGTGCGGCAGTCGTCCGTGAGGGGCTGCCGCTTTTCATTTGTGTTTGGTTATTTGTATTAAAGTCTTTAAATGTTCGCCGGTTCCCGCCTCCTTCTTCCCGTATCTAAGAACTGTGTTACAGTACTCAATACTTGGTAGGGGCTCCTTTTGCTTTAATTACTGCCTCAATTCGGCGTGGCATGGAGGTGATTTGTGGCACTGCTGAGGTGGTATGGAAGCCCAGGTTTCTTTGACAGTGGCCTTCAGCTCGTCTGCATTTTTTGGTCTCTTTTTTTATTTTCCTCTTGATAATACCCCATAGATTCTCTATTGGGTTCAGGTCTGGTGAGTTTGCTGGCTAGTCAAGCACACCAACACCATGGTCATTTAACCAACTTTTGGTGCTTTTGGCAGTGTGGGCAGGTGCCAAATCCCGCTGGAAAATTAAATCAGCATATTTACAAAAGCTGGCCAGCAGAAGAAGCATGAAGTGCTCCAAAATTTCTTGGTAAATGGGTGCAGTGACGTTGGTTTTCAAAAAACACAATGGACCAACACCAGCAGATGACATTGCACCCCAAATCATCACAGCCTGTGGAAACCTAACACTGGACTTCAAGCAACTGGGGATATGAGCTTCTCCACCCTTCCTCCAGACTCTAAGACCTTGGTTTCCAAATGAAATACAAATTTGCTCTCATCTGAAAAGAGGACTTTGGTCCACTGGGCAACAGTCCAGTTCTTCTTCTCCTTAGCCCAGGTAAGACGCCTCTAACGACAACTGTAGCCAAATTCCTTGACACGTCTGTGTGTGATTGCTCTTGATGCCTTTACCTCAGCCTCAGTCCATTCCTTGTGAAGTTCCCCCAAATTCTTGAATCGATTTTGCTTGACAATCCTCATAAGGCTGCGGTTCTCTAGGTTGGTTGTGCATCTTTTTTCTTCCACACTTTTTCCTTCCACTCAACTTTCTGTTAACATGCTTGGATACAGCAGTCTGTGAACAGCCAGCTTCTTTGGCAATGCATGCTTGTGGCTTACCCTCCTTGTGAAGGGTGTCAATTAATGTCTTCTGGACAACTGTCAGATCAGTGTCAGATGTGGCCTAGGTGAACCAAACTGAGAGACCATTTTGAAGGCTCAGGAAACCTTTGCAGGTGTTGTTTTGATTAGCCGATTGGCATGTCACCATATTCTAATTTGTTGAGATTGGTTTTTGTTAAATGTGAGTCAAAATCATCACAATTAAAAGAACCAAAGACCTAAACTACTTCAGTCTGTGTGCATTGAATTTATTTAATACACGAGTTTCACAATTTGAGTTGAATTACTTAAATAAATGAACTTTTCCACGACATTCAAATGTTTTGAGATGCACCTGTATATGCTAATATTGACTTCTTTAGCCATGAAAGCCTTAGAGAGGGAAGTTAAGTCACAACTTATCACAGTGACAGGTCATAAGTTAGATTCTTTGCAGTTTGCATATCGCACTAAAAGAGGTGTGGATGATGCAAAGCTTTTCCTCTTAAATACCATAAATCAATATTTAGAGAAGGGAGGCACATTTGCTAGAATGTTGTTTGTTGATTTCTCCTCTGCGTTCAACACAATGAATCCTATAATTTTAGCAAAGAAACTTGTATGTGAATTTGATGTAAGTCATGGTTTGGTTTTATGGATCTTAGATTTTTTGACATGTAGACAGCAAAGAGTCAAGTTGAATGGAGTGCTGTCAGATACGCTTGTTACGTTAATTGGATCTACTCAGGGATGTGTACTGTCTTCAATTTTTTATACTTTATACAAATGAATGTCGCAGCACTAAGGATAACTGTCATGTAGTTAAATATGCTGATGACACAGTTTTTCTATCCTTGTTAACTAGTGCAAAATGTGATGACAGTAATGAGCATAATGAGTTCTTTGAGTGGTGCAAAACGGCTGAACTACAACTGAATATTAGTAAAACAAAAGAGATGGTAATTGATTTTAGGAAAAATGCTTCAAAGGTGAAACCTGTGTACCTTTATGGAAAAGAAGTTGAAAGGGTAAAGGAGTATAAGTATCTTGGAACTATATTTGATACTACTTTAAAGTTGCAGCAGAATACAGAGGTCATTATTAAGAAAGTGAATCAAAGAATGTATGTTCTTAGGAAATTGAACTCTTTCTGTGTACAAAAAAGATACTGAGAACTTTTTATTCTACCTTTATTGAGAGTGTCTTGAGTTTTTCCTTTTTATGTTGGTACTCATCACTCTCTCTTAGGAACAAGAATCGTTTGCAGACCTTAGTTAGGACTTGCTAAAAAATTATTGGTGTGCCTTTACGGTGTCTAGCAGAATTCTACAAGCAACAAATGTTAAGGAAAACTCGGAGTATCATGGGAGATGACTCTCATCCCTTGAAGGTTTTCTTTGAAGTACTGCCCTCTGGAAGAAGATTTAGAAGCATTAAATGCTCATCTAATAGATATAAATGTACCTTTGTTCCAGAGGCTATTCGTTTTTGCAATTCAAAGTCTTAAGTGTATTTTTTTAATTTTTTTAATTTTTATTATTATATATATATATATTTTTTTTTATGAATTTATTTATGAAGCATGTTGGGTTGTGTTGTTACTTATAATTCTTAATTTTTTTTCTATGTGAGGTTTTGTGTCTGCTATATGATGCTGCTACCCTGCCTGAATTGCCCCTTGTGGGATTAATAAAGTTGTTAACTTAACTTAACATAATATAGTTATTTCTGTTAGAGTTTGGTTATTTATCTCCTCTTTTGGTTACAGACTTTCATAGCCATCTCATTATTGATTTTCCAGAGCTCAACCATCCAACATATATATATAAAAGTACCTGATTGACACAACTATCCTTTTTTTTGGGGGGGGGGGTTACATGTTTTAAATGTAAAACCTTCATAAATGCTACAAGGTAATATGAGAGGATAAGCATAATATGAATACATTACACATTAAAATATTAGTACCTGAAAATACCCAATATTAATGAAAATAAACTATTCAAAAGATGCAGCACTTTCAATGCATGGTTCTCTACACTCTCTCTACACACAAAATAGTAAAAATAAGGCACAATATACTTTATAATTTGAAGGAATCTTTCCGTATTTGTTTTTTACAGGTGTTTTACCAGTATTTAGAATTAAACACTTCATTGCATTGTGTTTTAGAATAAACAGAAATGTCCGTAAATATAATGGATAATGTTGTGTGTAATTGTAATGAGAGGGG
Source organism: Oxygymnocypris stewartii (assembly GCA_003573665.1). Taxonomy (NCBI): domain Eukaryota; kingdom Metazoa; phylum Chordata; class Actinopteri; order Cypriniformes; family Cyprinidae; genus Oxygymnocypris; species Oxygymnocypris stewartii. The sequence goes on along the minus strand of QVTF01001090.1, from coordinate 1,723,518 downwards.
TCAGGGCGTTGAGATCCAAATGCAGCTTTATTAATATAAACAAGAGGAGATCAGACAGGCAAAGTTCAGTGACAGTAACAGGTGTAACGTAGGCAAGGCAGACTCATCAACAGTGGCAATGCTAAGGTCGGGGCAGGCGGCAGACAGAGAATCCGAAGGGCAGGCAGGGTCAAAAGGGCAGGCAGCAAACGGTCAGAGTCGTAAGAACAGTCCAGGTAACAAACAGGGAAACACACTAGGTAAACGCTCGGAAATGTCAGACGGGGCTAAACAAGACTTCGCAATGAGAGAGATGAAGTCCAAGGCTTATAAAGCGTGCCTGACGGAGTGAAGCTGTGTAATTAGTGCAAATGAGTGATTGGTGACAGCTGTGTGATTAGTGCAATGGTGGATGGGAAATGCAGTCCTTGTAGTGTGGTGCAAGAGATGTGGTGAGTGGGCGTGAGCTCATGAACCGGATTCGTGACAGAGCCCCCCCGCCCCCCCAAAAAGCGGCTTCCAGACGCTCCACACATAGAACAATCCAGGAGGGCGGTGAAGCAGAGGTGGAACCGGGGGAGGGACGAAGGGCCAGGTCCATGAGGAAGTGCCAGGAACCGAGGCAAAGCCGTCAGAGCAGCGTACCAAGGCAGAGCAGACCGGACCGGAGTGCACCAGGGCGGAGCAGATGAGACAGGAGCCCACCAGGGTGGAGCAGACGAGACAGGAGCCCACCAGGGCGGAGCAGACGAGACAGAAGCCCACCAGGGCAGAGCAGATGAGACAGGAGCCCACCAGGACACAGCAGGCGGGACCGGAGCCCCCCAGGGTGGAACAGGCGGAACTGGGACCCACCAGGGCTGAGCAGACAAGACAAGAGCTCACCAGGGCGGAACAGGTGGAACTGGAGCCCACCATGGTGGAGCACACGAGACAGGAGACCTCCACGGCAGAGCAGACAGGGCAGAAGATCTCCACGGTGGAGCAGACAGAGCAGGTGCCCTCCAGGGCGGAGCAGAGACCCATGGCAGAGACTGGGACATAGAGGAAACTGAGACACAAGAGGCAGAGAGAGCACATATAGTCTCAAGGACCGAGGCAGGGAGTTTAGGCGGCCATGGTAGATCCGGGGTTTTGGGCAGCCATGATGGATCAGGGGACTCCATGGGCCATGGCGGGTCTGGGGTCTCTGTGAGCAATGGCGGGTAGCTCCCCCCAAAAAAGTTATTGGGGAAATCCACTACCTTAGGGAGGCGCTCTGGAGGCGCGAACATCAGGGTGCATTCTGGAGGTGCTGAGTCTCGGGGGCGCTCGGGAGGTGCTGAACTGGAAGGAACCAGCGGAGACGAAGGTGAGCCGGACGGGGCCAGCGGAGACAAGGGAGAGCCGGACGGAACCAGCGGAGACAAGGGAGAGCCGGACGGAACCAGCGGAGACAAGGGAGAGCCGGATGGAACCAGCGGAGACAAGGGAGAGCCGGACGGAACCAGTAGGGGCTCTGGAGCGGGCTCTGGATGATCAGCAGAGACGGGAAGTGACTCTGGCGGATCAGCGGAGACGGGAAGTGACTCTGGAACTGTCAATGCTGCGGCCCTGGGAATGCCAGCTGCTTGCATCGACACCAGTGGTGCGTCCAACACACAAGCAATCAGTCCTGGCCAAAGAGTTGCATCCGCAGGCGTGGTGGCCATCTTGGCCGAGGACTCAGGCGTGGCCGACATGACGCGAGCAGGCCCTGGCTTGGTAGGCATGACATGAGCAGACTCTGGTTTTGCAGGCATGTTGTGAGACTCTGGGAACTGATGGTGCGTTGTTGCCTCCGCCATTTTGTGAGTGCATTCTGGTACGTCCGCAATCTTCGTTAAAGATGCGGTGTCGCGTTCCTCCTCCGCGACACCCACAGTAAATGAGGAGCCAGCATACAACAAGGCACAGTCCATGAGGCCCCTCAAACTGCCATTAAACTCTCCTCCAGGAAAAAGAGATTTGTGAAACAGGGATTTGATGTCTATTGAGTCCGAAATGAAACAAGTCTTTAAACAGAAATTCATCATACAGCGGTACCTGAAATGACAGCTCACAGAACTGGTGAACATACTCCTCAATGGACAGGCCTCCCTGGCAAAGATGTAGGAGTTGGTCTATTGAGTCCATGGTTGGGCTGGGTAGCCGAAATAAAGCCGCTGGATCTGAGGTGGCAAAGTCTTCTGTAATGAGAGGGGTCAGGGCGTTGAGATCCAAATGCAGCTTTATTAATATAAACAAGAGGAGATCAGACAGGCAAAGTTCAGTGACAGTAACAGGTGTAACGTAGGCAAGGCAGACTCATCAACAGTGACAATGCTAAGGTCGGGGCAGGCGGCAGACAGAGAGAGTATCCGAAGGGCAGGCAGGGTCAAAAGGGCAAGGCAGCAAACGGTCAGAGTCGTAAGAACAGTCCAGGTAACAAACAGGGAAACACACTAGGTAAACGCTCGGAAATGTCAGATGGGGCTAAACAAGACTTCGCAATGAGAGAGATGAAGTCCAAGGCTTATAAAGCGTGCCTGACGGAGTGAAGCTGTGTAATTAGTGCAAATGAGTGATTGGTGACAGCTGTGTGATTAGTGCAATGGTGGATGGGAAATGCAGTCCTTGGGTGATGTGCAGCTGTAGTGTGGTGCAAGAGATGTGGTGAGTGGGCGTGAGCTCATGAACCGGATTCGTGACAGTAATGAGCTGACAGTACATTTTCTGTTATTTTACGGATTTAGTTTTTACAGAGTATGGAATCTAAAAATGGCTTTAGTAGCACTAAAAAGGCTTCTGCCAATGTTACAAACCAAAGAACCCTACTGTAGCACATTTTAAAAATAAAGGGGTTTTATTAGCATTCACTGTAAAAAAAATAAACAGTTTCAAAAAACTGTTTCATGAAATCTTTGATGATGAAAATCCATAATGTCATTGTAAACTTTCTTCACAGGTTCTTCACTGTGGAAAAAGTTTATCTTAATGCTTAGCAAAAAAAACAAAAATAATTCTCAGTTCGCTGCTTTATAGATCCAGACAGCCACATTCTTTATATAAAGAACAAAATGTGATTTCCAGAGGCCACACAGCTCCTGTAATTGTGTTTGATGCTTAGATCCCGCTGACCTGAAGAGTGCACAGCCGTCTGCTGCAGTGACCATTTTATTGATAAAAGCAATTCTGAATACTTCACTTCATAGAGGACGTTCCCTATGTAGTGAGGATTGTGGAAAAAAGTAATATATTTCCCTTATGTTATTTCAATACCGTGTTATAATTTTCATAGGAAATGTGTCTCGGTGCCTGATTCTGTGTAATCAAGTGTTTTCTGCTCTAAATAAAACATGATTTGTTATGGCATAATAATAAAAAACAGGTACAATACATTAGCTGAGATGTTATTGATATATCATGCTGTTGCCAGCTCTGCTTGCATTCTCTCACATACATATTTTGTATTCACAAAACATAAACAGCACCAACTGCCTCGAATGGAAATACATTTCACATCAAATGTGTCATTTACAACTAATGCAACACAGATTGTAAATTACAGTTGGTATATTTAATTTATTCCCCCACATTTTTTCAGATGATATCCATTTAGCATGTGCTGATGTGATCTGTGATTTAGTTGTATAGATCAGTGGTTTAGTTGTATAGCATGCATCCAGTTTGTTCTAGAACCTTTTTTAAGCATTTTAATTTGGCTTTTTGACTTTTCTTCAGTTCATGCTTTTCCCTCAAATTGAACACACGACCTTGGAGTTGCTAGCGTCATGCTCTACACTTTGAAGACAAAGACTGGACTATGAAAGTAAGGAGTATCAATTTGTGTGACCTAAACATGCTGTATTTAATTTATAATGTTACAAATTGTCACTCCAATTTCGCAGTTTTCTTCTTGTACCCAATTTAGTCAGAAACAATCTTGTTAGAAAATGTCTTCTCTAATTTATTTAAGAGAACATTTCATTCACGTAAGACAAAGTACTGCTATTGCATCCCTAAAAACTAACTCTCTGTCAAATATCAGTCAACACTTATTCAATTAAAAAAGACAGTAATCAAATATAATTAGCTTTAGAAAGGGAGATCTAATTAGCAAGTCCAGTCCATATCTAGTTAACTATATGCTATAAGTAGCCTCAGGCACTATTGACTTGATTTTCAAAACATGTAAGGTAAACAAATCCATAAAATATGTCAAAGTAACGCAAATATTTTTTTTCATACATTTTGATTGAAAGTAAAACTATTTGAAACTTGCACGAGCCCAAATATATGGATGTAATGTGTATCGCAGTGCTGCATTGATGGACATTTCCCATGAAACTGGTTCTTTGGTATTGGTTGTAGTGTGGAACATGAAACTAGCCACTAATTATTTTGTCGGCTAATTCGATAAAATTAACAATTCAATTACAGCTATCAATTCTGTTTTCATTAAATCATCAAATTATAGAAACAGACTAATGAGCTTTTTCAAACCATACGGTGAATAAAGTGACTGCTTTTGTCTGTATTAGATGGATGAACAGAGAGATGGATGATGGATGGACGAAAGGATGGAGAGGATGGATGATAGATGGACATGGATATAGGGATAGATAGATAGACAGATAGATAGATAGATAGATAGATAGATAGATAGATAAAGATGCACTCATCGCATTCTCATTTTAATAAAGTGTTTACTTTATATTTTCGCAGAAAATCATATGCTATAATTGAAAAATTCTCAATGATATAGTGAGCCATGCATTCTGTGGTTCTTCTTTCACAAAAGCATCCGTTGCTTTGTGGAACATGAAACCAATCACATGAAACTAATTATGTGGTTGGCTTATTCAGTAAAATGACTAGCAAAATCAATTACAGTTATTAATTTTCTTTTATTAAATCATCAAAATGTGGAAGCGTAATTATTAATTATGAGCTTTTCCAAACCACATTGTCAGCAGGACGACTAGCAGTTTTAACTGAGATGGATAGATACGCCTAAACAGAAAGGCGGACAGACATGATAGATTGAATTCTAATGTTGTTTAATATGGCCTAGTGTATATCTCTTGACTTTCTATCCTAACCTCTAGGTCATGGAGTACACTTTTTTCACATGAGTACAGACTTATAGAAATATACTCACAGCCTGCAGCTTGTTTAGGAGCAAATATCAGCACACAAGGGCTGTGTGTGTGTGTGTGTGTGGGTGTGTGTGTGTGTGTGTGTGTGTTCATACATTTCATACTCATCTCTAGAAGCTTTTTTGAAAATCATTACTGTTCTACTAAATCTCGTATATATATCGTTTTTCCTTAGCTGCTATTAACCACAATATTATAGGTCATATTGTTTCCTCGGAAGCTCACTCCAAAAGCTGCCGGAAGAATATTAATATGTTTCATCAAATACATATTAGCCAGACGTGTCCTGTGCTCCCAGTGCCAGCACCACTGCTGCTTTCATGAGTGAATGAAAACAATCAATTTAAGACTTTCCTACATTTCCTACTTTCGCATATTTCGCCAGCTGTTTTTCTTCAGGTCTTGGCAGAATATCCAACTGTGCTAAAGAGGTCTAATCATGCCTGCGGTTGTTCCAGTCATTCACAGAAACTGATTATTGTTAAGATAACCTTCTTCTGACTAAGTCACAATTATACCCAGTGCAAACATTGAAAAGCTATCATTCTTTTTGTTGAATTAACGAGACAATGTGTTGGCAGCTCTAATAAACTGAAGCAAGATACTTGCTATTGTACAAGGATACTTTTTTTTCAGTGTGTTTAATTATGTTTTAAAAGGCATAGTTGAATGGCCATTCATTGTAAATGTAGGAAGATTAATTAAAATGGCTAAAAAGTATCAACAAACATATTGTAAGATTAAACTATTATACAAACTAATCAGTTTTAGCACGCCTTTTAAACTGGATCTTGGCAAACTATGAATAACTCAATGTCTAGCTATTTTAAAGTGATAATTCACCCAAAAATGAAACCTTCTGTCAGAATATATTCACCCTCATATCATTTTCAAACCTGAATGAATGTCTTACTGCTGTGGAACATAAAAGTTATTTTAAAAATGTATGTTTTTTTATGACCATAGAACCATATATATATATATATATATATATATACTGAACAAAATTTTAAACGCAATACTTTTGTTTTTGCCCCCATTTGTTATGAGCTGAACTCAAAGATCTGACTTTTTCTATGTACACAAAAGGCCTATTTTGCTCAAATAATGTTCACAAATCTGTCTAAATCTGTTAGTGAGCACTTCTCCTTTGCTGAGCTAATCCATCCACCTCACAGGTGTGGCATAACAAGATGCTGATTAGACAGCATGATTACTATACAGGTGTGCCTCAGGCTGGCCACAATAAAAGGCCACTCTAAAATGTGCAATTTTACTGTATTGGGGAGTCCGAAAACCAGGCAGTATCTGGTGTAACCTCCATTTGCCTCACGCAGTGCAACATATCTCCTTTGCATAGAGTTGATCAGGTTGTTGATTGTGGCCTGTGGAATGTTGATCCATTCCTCTTCAATGGCTGTGCGAAGTTGTTGGATATTGGCAGGAACTGGAACACGCTGTCATATATGCCAATCCAGATCGTCCCAAACATGCTCAATGGGTGACATGTCCGGTGAGTATGCTGGCCATGCAAAAACTGGGCTGTTTTCAGCTTCCAGGAATTGTGTATAGAATGAGAACAGAACCTCAGAATGAGAGGGAACTCAGACGCTCAGAACGGAGCGGCATGCTCATAGGTGACCCTCTAGGTGAGGGGAGCAATGCTAGCTCTACCGACAACGAGCTCTGGAGAGCGGAAAACTCATTCCTCAGAATGAGAGGGAACTCAGACGCCCAGAAGGGAGCGGCATGCTCATAGGTGACCCTCTATGGTGAGGGGAGCAATGCTAGCTCTACCGACAACGAGCTCTGGAGAGCGGAGAACTCATTCCTCAGAATGAGAGGGAACTCAGACGCCCAGAAGGGAGTGGCATGCTCATAGGTGACCCTCTATGGTGAGAGGAGCAGTGCTAGCTCGACCAGCAGGGAGCTCTGGAAAGCGGAGAACTCATTCCTCAGAATGAGAGGGAACTTAGACGCTCAGAAGGGAGCGGCATGCTCATAGCTGACCCTCTATGGTGAGGGGAGCAATGCTAGCTCGACCAACAAGGAGAGCGACCTATCACAGAGCTCTGGGGAGCGGAGAACTCATTCCTCAGAATGAGAGGGAAACTCAGACGCTCAGAAGGGAGCGGCATGCTCATAGGTGACCCTCTAGGTGAGGGGAGCAAAGCTAGCTCTACCAACAACAAGCTCTGGAGAGCGGAGAACTCATTCCTCAGAATGAGAGGGAACTCAGGCGCCCGGAAGGGAGCGGCATGCTCATAGGTGACCCTCTATGGTGAGGGGAGCAGTGCCAGCTCGACCAGCAAGGAGCTCTGGAAAGCGGAGAATTCATTCCTCAGAATGAGAGGGAACTCAGACGCTCAGAAGGGAGCGGCATGCTCATAGGTAACCCTCTAAGGTGAGGGGAGCAATGCTAGCTCTACCAACAATGCTCAGAAGGGAGCGGCATGCTCATAGGTGACCCTCTAAGGTGAGGGGAGCAATGCTAGCTCGACCAACAAGGAGGGCGATGTAAGCGGAGCATGAAGAGGCCTAACAACCTGAGGCTGCTGATTGACAGCTCTGGAGAGCGGCCAAAACTCACTCCTCAGAGTAAGAGACTCAGTAGCTGGTCCCACATGACTAGTGAAACCCTCCACAGGAGGCCCCTCGTGGCCGGAGACTGTAAAGGGCATCCCAGTTCTGATAAGGACCTACGGATCCGGGGATTGCAGTGCTGACCAGAATAACCCGAAGACCAAGGAGGTTCCCACAGAAACCTCCGAGGAGGCCTCAGGTCCGGACCATCAGTAAGGCAGTTTCGATGAACATAGAACCTGACCGAAATCATCATAGGTCCAGTCTGACTGCAGTCTTAGGTTCCCACCTAACCTCGGTCAGGTGGGGTAGATGGTGGTTGAAGGCGAATTAGAGCGGGGAAGCTAAGGGCCGATGATAAAGCCCCCAGAGGGATGGGAGTAGATGTTAATTTTTACTCTGGTCCAGACTAGAGCGTTGTTGAGAACGTTTCGTCTGGATCACCTCCCTCAGGTCTTGCCTACCTCTCTTTGACCTGTACCTCCCTCTAGCCCTACCCGCAGGTGGGGGAGGGGCACAAGCCGCAACACTAGCCTTCTGTGCCCGTCTCCGATCCTCGGACCAGGACGGGCCAGGACCCCTGCTTTGTTCGGGCTCAGACCTGGACCTTCTTGGAATGAAGGTTTTAAAGGCTGCTGAGCGCACCCTCGCCTCCATAAACTTCTCGACCACCATCTCGACGGAGGTACCGAAAAGCTTAAAAGGCGAGATTGGAGCATCGAGAAGAAAGCCCTTCTCTTTCTTCCCAAGATCTGCCAGATTCACCCACAGATGCCTTTCTGTTACCACCATGGCTGCCATAGACCTGCCCATAGCAGTGGCAGCCTGCTTGGTGGCACAGAGGGCCAAATCTGTGGTGCGGCACAGTTCAGCTACCTCTTCAGGTGACAAGCCCTGACCGTTATCCAGGTCTTTCAGCAGATCCGCCTGGTACGCCTGAAGCACCACCATTGTCTGCAACGAAGCAACCGCCTGACCTGCTGCTGCGTACGCCCTGCCATTTAAGCGTGATGTATCCTGAAGGGGCTTAGACGGCAAGGAGGGAAACTTTAGAGAAGCCGTCTCACCCATAGAGAGATAGCTATCTAGCGTCTCTTCTACAGGGGGCATCCTCTCATAGCCGCTTTCACGCATCCTTACAATGTTAGCATAACTGGTATGCTGGAATCTATGGATGCGAGAGGAAAACAGCTTTTTCCATTCCTTCTCAACCTCCGTAGGGAAGAAACGGAAGGCTCACTTGAGCTGGGGGTTTATGGCCAGAAAGGTATTGCTCATCGAGACGTCCCCGCGGCGCCGCCATCTTGGTTCACTCCCACGGCAAGTCAAGCCTCGCCGTGGCACGTTCCATAACCTCCAACAGCTCTTCGTACGCAGGGCAGGAGGTTTGAGAGAGTTCAGTCTCAACTTCCTCACCCTCAAACATCTCCTGCTCTTCCTGGACATAACCCAGCAGAGCACTAGCCGCTGGATCGGATGATGTCAGAGAGATCGCATCATCATAATTCAGCAGCTCGCCCTCGTTCTCGACCGACTCGCGCGAAAGGGAAAGCTCCCTCTCTAACTCATCGGCCAGATCCACCTGCGAACCCCACAATTTCATTCTCCTCCGTGCCTCGGCAGTGGTGGGTCTCGAATCGCGGGAAGCAGAAAATAGAGTCCCTCCTTTCCTCGAAAAGAGGGACAGACGAGAGCGGAGCTTTCTCATAGAGAACAGCTTACAGTGCACGCAGATTGCCCCCTCAAGGACATTGCATGCATGCTCCTCACCCAAACAAAAGATGCAACACTTGTGTGTGTCATCGGGTGTCAAATAACAAGGACACGGATCCACACACTTCTTAAACGCCTTGCTAGTGCTCGCCATGATAATAAAAGGAAAACTGTATTCTTACCAGATTGCACGCTTCAAAACAAGCCAATCAGTGAAGACGAAAGAAAGTGGATGATGTATTCTCCCGGCGCCCCTTATATTGTGGTCGCGCCGGTAGTGACGTCATAGGCTGTCGCCAGCCAACAGGTGGTGTTTTTATATATGTATGCTTCAGACACGGGTCACGCTGACGGCGTTCCCCATAGCGACCCCTAGGGGACGCAGTTCGAAGTTCCCATGAAGGGGAACAGTTATTTTAAATAGTGAAAATATTTCACAATTGTAGGCTACTGTTTTGCTGTAGGCCTACTTTGGATCAAATAAATGCAGGCTTTCTGAGCAGAAGGGAATTCTTTAAAACACATTACAAATCTTAATGTTCAAAAACTTTTGACTGGTACTTAATTGGCTTAGAAATCATTGTCCAGCAGTGTATCTAACTAATAAGTTATTAGTGCAGGGGTCAGTCGTGCCCTAATAGATAGAGCGTTGGACTTGTAACCCGAGGTTGTGGGTTCGAATCTCGGCTCCGGCAGGAATTGTTCACGACTGAGGTGAGACCCTTGAGCAAGGCACCGAACCCCCAACTGCTCCCGGGGCGCTGCAGCGCTGGCTGCCCACTGCTCCAGGTGTGTGTGCACTTGGATGGGTTAAATGCAGAGCACAAATTTCACTGCTGGTTATACTCTGTATAATTGTGCATGTGACAAATAAAAATATATATATATATATTTGTTAATAATAATGATTTGTTTATATACTGCAAACTTTTTTATCACAAAATAAGGTAGAATAGTTTCTATACTACAATGAATGTCAATTAGCACTGCATTGTTCATATACTTTATTTATTACCTGGAGATGACTTGAAAAACAGAAATAAACCATATATTGTAGCCATCGCAATTCTAAACTCCTTCTGAACTATTTAGTAAAACATATTAGGAATTTCCTGGTGCAACTTTCTGTGCGAGAGTGCCCTCCGGCGTCGAGTATGAATGAACACACAATGCATGTAATGAGTGTTTAGTGCTCCGAGATGTTCATCTCGCCGCATTCTGGGTCTGAATAAAACATCAGGTCATGCAACAGACTATCCTGTCTCTTTGAATTTAAATCTATATTTATTCACAGCGGCTCTTGAAAAGTGCGGGGGACGGATTTACATGATATTAAAAGTGGGGGGGGGGGACACATCCTCCATATCCCCCATGTAATCTATGCCCCTGCATAAGATAAAAACAATAGCGTACTGTGATTTCAGCTATAATTGGATGGAAAATTGGAGAAGCAACATAATATCTGTGTTTAACTGAGATGAAGCGCTGCTCCTCTCTGCTGAGTGCTGAACAGAAACATTCAGTTACGACTGTAACCTCGGTTCCCTGAAGAGGGAATGAACGTTGCGTCAATTTTGGCGCTAGGGGAGCGCTTTGCGTGATATGTCTTGAAGCACATGTGCAATCAATTCAAGGTGTAATGGGATGTCAGAGCGGGTGACGTCACGAACCAGGAAGCTATAAATCCTGCCCAAACGAAGCTGTCGCTAGCTTAAAGTCTGAGCAAGTCGCCTACAGGCACGAAGGAGATATGGCAGGGGACGCAACGTTCATTCTCTCTTCAGGGAATCGAGGTTACAGTCATAACCGAACATTCCCTTTCAAGGGATTTTGACGCTTGGGGAATGTTAATATAACACCACCATAGAAACAAGTGCCTGTCCTGTGTGAAATTTAAAGAGCAGCACTAGGACGAGAGCACTTGGGAACCTGGGGTAGAAGTCCAGGTCCAAAGAAAAAAATCTGATGAATGTGTGCAGTGAGGACCAACCTGCCGCATCACAAACCTCTTGGAGAGCAACTCCTGATATAAAGGCATTAGAGGCCGCCATACTCCTGGTCGAGTGGGCCCGGACAGCCATAGGAGAAGGTTGACCGGCCGACTCATAAGCAAGTGAGATGGCCTCGACCACCCACTTGCTCATCCCATTTTTACACCACAGGGCAGCTCTTTGCCACACTGGGCAAAGCAAATTGTGCCTTTCCTGGTCCGCATTCTGAAAAGGAGGAGGACAGAAGGCTTGCAGCATAACCAACCTCACCAGATTAGCGGGGACTTTAGGAATGTAACCTGGTCTAGGATGAAGCAATGCTTTAACCATGCCAGGTGAAAATTCCAGGCACGAGGGTACAACCGACAGTGCTTGTAAATCTCCTATCCTCTTAAGAGATGAAATAGCAAGGAGGAACAATGCTTTTAAGGTCAAAATCTTGGCCGGCACCTCCTCTAAAGGCTCGAAGGGAGCCAGGGAAAGGCCTTGCAGGACAATGGCCAGATTCCATGTCGGCTCCCTGGTGCGAGCTGCAGGCCTCAGCCTCAAAGTACCATCATGGAGGAAACGAGATACCAGGCGGTTTTCCCCAATGGCATTCCACCCAAAGGAATGTGGTAAGCACTTATGGCTGCCACATAAAACTTTCAAGTGGGCGGGGCTAAAGTGTGCGGGGCTCTTGAAGGAACTCCAGCACTGTACCAACTGGGCAATTTATACTGTATTAACGACTTGTCCAGCGACCATTAACATCAGTATATCTTTATCAATTTCGTTTCTCTTGCCTCGTGGCCAACGATAACAATAAAACAAGATTAATAATCTCTCAACTTTGAGCGAGGTAACGTTATCTTTTTGGCATGAGTTTGAACTAGAAAAATCCCATCCCAAGAGACAATTCTTTATAAAAATGAAACAAGTTTATTAACTGCTATTCCACTAACATGGACTAAAGTACTAAAAACACAAACATACACACACACACGTACATACAGGAGTTTTGCGGGTAACCTCAGAAGGTTAAAATAGCCCTCTTTGCTATTTCATACTTAAACCAAAAGGGAGGTTCACGAAGGAGACATTGCCCCTTTCTGGATTCAGATCTATTCACCAATTCAGTTAGGATAGAAAACGTTGCTTGTATACTTGCATTCACTTAAGTTTCCGCAGGCTAAACTTTGGTCTCGTTCCACGTGGTGTTTTCACGGAAATGTCCGATCCTTTGTCTCGGATGCCACGTGGTTTAGTTTGTGTATCTTCGTTGGCTTTGTTTGTGAGCACGTGGTTCCTTTCTGCTGCGTGACGTCACCGGGAAGCTGTGTTAGAGCGCGGAGGCTGTTTGTTGCTGGTTCTGCTGTGTTACGGCTTTACTAAGTCTTGGATGGTCTCTCCAGCCGATGGTGAGGCGAGAGATCTGCGTCCAGCTTCCGGATTGTAAGCGAGCAGCAAGTTGAGGCGCGAGGATCAGGACGAAGAAAGAGAGCGATCTAGCACTGTTGGCCAGTTTTAAACAGACAGATTGTACCAATCAAATTGTTCTTGCGGGTTCATGCTTACGTCATCTGATATTTAATTCATCCCATGAAAGATATCCTTACAGACCTTTATATGTGCTGTAATCATACATTATGATGCTAAAGTTTAACAGTCACCTATACCCCTTATTTACGGATGATGATAGCATTTTTTTAGAGACTAAACACTACATTTGACACACCAAGTATATATATACAACACAGTTTAAGGCACAGATTAAAGAAAAACATTCCACATTCTAAATAATTCACATTTACACCAAGCATATGAAAGGCAGAGTACAACATTAATATCCATATGTTTCTTGCGTAGATGGTTTTAATATTCAAGGCCATTAGAGTTATTTTCGAAATCCTTTGTAGATTTCTCTTTGTTCTCCGACGAGAAAAGGCGTGCGGTTTGCTGGATGAGAAGGGGGGAGGTGATTTTAAATTAAACAATAGTCAGTGACGTAGCTCGGCTTCATCTGGATTTCATTCTGTGCGATGATTCTCTACAGTCACAACACCATGAAGTGAAAACTCTCCACTTCAAGGCATAAAGTTTCCTCGTGCAGGGAGCGCTGGGGTGGAGAATGGTCTCAACAACCTCGGTTGAGAGACCTGAGTCTATGAGCTGGGCCCCCTAAGAGGACATGCCCACAGTTACCTCAGTTCTGGTTGGGGGGGAAATATCGAGCCCCCTGCTTGGGACAGAAAGTCCCTCCTAGCCCGTCGAGAAGGGATATTATATCTGAGATCCATACTCTGCCTGGCCACCGTGGGGCAATGAGAAGTAGTAGAACCCGGTCCCGGCGAACTCTCTCCAGGACTCCCAGGAGCAGAGCGATCAGCGATCAGCTTTTGGCTCTTTTGGAAGCTTTTGGAACTTTTATTTTTAAGATTTAACATTCACCCTGTTTACTCATGCTTGCTATACAGTATAGCAAAAATCCCATTCATTTTTTTTGTCTCCACAAGTTCATATTACTTTATTTTTATTTTCTAAATCTGCTGAACTTAAAAACAGATATCATAGCCCGTATATTTGCTTAACGTTCAATTTTGTCTCTGTAAGAAACAGTTTTTGTATCTATATATGTCATTGAGAGGACGGATATCTGCAAATGTCATCATTGACCACATATTTATCTTTCTCTGCTGGTCAAAATGGCTCAAGAGCGGCCTCTGTAGTTGCGGATTAATGGTAGAAACATCACAAGAGTGTTTTGCTGCTCAATGCTCATCAAACCCAGAATACTTTAATTGAAATAGACATGAATAAACATGATAATCGATCAATATTTCTCTAAATAGGCATACTTGAGGATTAAATGGTTCCAGTGGATGTTGTTTGACATGGAAAATGTACCAGAGCTTGCATGCAGGGGCGAACCAGCCAGGGGGGCCCAAAGCACAAGCCATGTAAAAATCACATAAAAATGGCACTACACAAGTGCCTTGACAACTCATCTCTCTTTTTATAAATAAAAACCACTGATCAGAAAATACTTGTTCTCAACTTTGATTGTCCAAACAGACAGTGTGTGTGTGTGTGTGTGTGTGTGTCTAGTGAACTTTTAGTAAAATAAATGTAATGTTCTGACTTTCACCTGTTGCTGCAGATAGATAGCTGCTGGTATAGTCCTCACTGGCCCTCTCTGACCTGCTAATTTGCTGGCCAACTTGGCCCTGCCGAATGGATTGGCTCTGACCTGCACTGCACTGTATCTACCTGTCTTTGATATGGTTTCTTCTCTAAGAAACCTTGAATGTATTGCTGCTGTTGTCCCCTTTTATTTTTTTATGCAAAATTCTGAAAAAAAACTCTTACTTAATCATCAATATTACACAAATAGTATATTTAATATCCATATTCTCATCTGATTAAAGACAAAATCATTTAAATGTGAATCTGTGTATCTCTTTTCTTTCTCCTGCTTGTCTTGGAATTGTCTTTTGATATTTTAAGTCTGTTGGTGTAAGCACGACCTGGTCATCAGGTTTCTTGGGGGGGCGAGACGGTTAAATTCCAGTGAAAGGGTATGCTTTTCCAGTGTTATCAATAGTCTCACTAAATGGGTTTTGGGGAACAGCAGTGATCGACACTCTCTTTTGTTTTGTTTGCCCTGTCCCACCGTCGTTAAGCAAGGGGGTACAGGAGGCTTGCTACAGAGCGCTGGAAGGGGGCAGCTCCTGTGGCGCTTTGGTAAGGATTCCTATTCGTCGGTCAGTCTGACGTACGTCGAACGTGACCGACTGAATGGGAGCGTCTAGGTTACATGGGTAACCCTCGTTCCCTGAAGGAGGGGAAGCAATGTATGTCCCGTCGCCACAGTCGATGCCAAAAATAAATAAATAAATAAAATAAATAATAGAAATCAGACTACATTTTAACTGATAAGAGGAACACATACTCATTTGAGCTAGCATGGCTGTATTAAGCTTACATTTGATTTACAGTTACTACTATCATACATATTACACTCATATATTGTAGGATTAAAATTCTACATGTCACATTTAATGTCCAACAGCAAATATTTTAGCAGAATGCATATTTTATTCAGAAATATTGTGCTATTATTCTATTCTGCTAGTGCTCATTTGCTCGCGTGATCCTCGCCCATTTGTATGTATGTGTGCATGACTTTCTAACATTTACAGATAAAAAATATACATATGACGTGTCAGTTATGCACTGAGGAAAACACGTTATTTTTTTATTTTGATGATTAGAGCTTACAGCTCATGAAAGTCAAAAATCCATTATCTCTAAACATTACATTATTTACTAAGATCAGTCAAAAAAAGGATTTTCAAAACAGAAAAATTCAAGTTCTTTAAAGTATGTTCATTTATGCACTTATGCTTGGCTCCTTTAGCACAAACTCCAGCATCAGTGAGGTGTGGCATGGAGTGATCAGCCTGTGGCACTGCTGAGGCATTATTGAGTCTTTAGCTCATCTGTATTGTTTGATTGTTTGATGTTTCTCTTGAAAATATCCCATTAATTTCATATGGGGTTCAGGTCAAGCATGTTGGCTGGCCAATCAAGCACATTAATATCATGATTAGCAAACCACTTGGAAGTGGTTTTGGCACTGTGGGTCCTAAAGTCCTGCTGGAAAAGGAAATCATTATCTCCATAAAGCTTGTCAGCAGATGAAAGCATTAAGTGCTCCAAAATTTCCTGGTAGACGGCTGCATTGACTTTGGACTTGATAAAACACAATGGACCGACACCAGCAGACGTCACGGCACACAAATCATCACTGACTTCTTAAACTTCACACTGGACTTAAATCAGCTTGGATTCTATGCCTCTCCAGTCTTCCTCCAGACTCCAGACTTTGCAAATCAATTTCAATTTCCAAATTAAATTCAAAATTTACTTTTAACTGAAAACAGTACTTTGGACCACTGAGCAACAGTCCAGTTCTTTTTCTCCTGAATTTCTCCAGGTAAGATGATTCTGTCGTTGTTTCTGTCTCAGAAAGGGTCTTGGTAGCCCTTTTCTTGAAGATGTCTGAGCGTGGTGACTCTTGATGCAGTCACTCCAGCTTCAGTCCACTCCCTTTGAAGCTCTCCCAAATGTTTGAATCAGCTTTGCTTGACATTTCTTACCGTCATTTCTGATTAGTAATGTGCATTGCTTAGAACTTAATTTGGACAACTTTAAAGGCAATTTTCTCATTATTTAGATTTTTTTTAGATTTAAGCTCCCTCAGATTCAAGATTTTCTAATAGTTGTATTTCTGCAAAATGTTGTCTGATCCTAGCAAACCACACATCAATGGAAAGCTTATTTATTCAGCTTTCAGATTATGTATAAATCTCAATTTTGAAAAATGTACACTTAAGACTGGTTTTGTGGTCACATATGCAACCTGTATTTAGTTACTTAGTAAATTTGTGTAATTTGATGTGGTCTCTGCAGGTTTTTGCTCTTACAAGCATTGATCACGTTATTTTCTGTGTTTTTTAATTTCCGATAAAGGTGAAGCAGGTGATTATGATACTGAAGGTGGGATATTTTATTGTAGGCATGGAGGGCTAACTCTCATTAGTAAGGATAACGCGTGATTTATAGACTGCCAGAAATAACGGCAGTAATTAAGAGTACCTTACATCTTACACTCACTTTTACACACACACACGCTTACACACTGCTCTGTGCCTGTTAGCGAGATCACTCCTGAGCTGCCTTTACCTTCCCTCAGTAATGGTTTCTAGGCGACAGTATAGTCAGGATTGTTGACTGAAATGAGAGCGTATTGTACAGTATGCGGGGGGTGATCTGATGTGAGTTGAGATGGTTGGATCTGAATCATTTAACACATATGGGAACCGTAGAATGAACAGCTACTCATCAGAGAGTAATGCTGTGCTCTCATCTGCTTTGTGTGTATGAAAACACACACACTCACAAACTCAAATTGTGACCCCTGCAGTTTCAGTGCGCTATGTTTTTGTGGCAGAGGATCAAGATATTAGTCCTGCCTCTGAAAGCTAGGCTTTCTGCTTGGGTTGCTATTCAATTGAAACTGTTAATCAAATGACATGATATACTGATTAATTGATCAAATTAATTGAAATGAATCATACTAAAATGCATTAAATCAACAGACCTAGTTTTTGTATGCATTCACTGTACTCTCAAAAAAGTGCAGCTGTTTTTACCTAATTTAGCCCATAAACATTCAATTTGTTGGTATGTATCATTATATTTATGGTTGATTCAGTCATATTAAATACTATTTTGGGTTTAATTAAATCCACCCCCCACCCCCACTCCCTCCCCCTCCCTGAATTATCTTCTTTGACCATTCAGCTTTTCTCTAGTTGTATTTTCAAGGTGAGCCTGTTAGGTGCTCCTGATTAACTTGGTTTTAGTAAGGTTTCCTGGTAGGATTCCTCTTACACCTGGAGGTGAGCACAACCTGTCCATAGGAACTTAGTCAAATTGTCAGACCATGAAGGAGATGTGGAAACAGAAGGAGAGAGACAGAGAAAATAGAAAAGGGAGTGATGAAAGGCACTACTTCTCTCCCTTCTCCCTCCATGTGTTCTGTACTAAAGCTACTCTGTACAAACCACACCACAGAATCCAATAAGAACAGTCTATGTTTTGAATAGCATAGTACAATTAAACCATAGAATACAGTACGTATACATGCTTTACACATTATGCATGGAATGCCTTGCCTACTGTACGGAATGCCAAAATGCAGTCTGCTCAGCTTGATCTTTTATCTCCAGTATATGATGAATGATGACGTATTACATTTGTGTTAAAACTACACACACGCACACACACGCACACACGCGTTTATATACATTCAAATATGTATTCATTTAAATTTATAAAGAAAACATTTAAAATAAATAATTTATTTATTTTACAATTAAAGGAACAACAGTCCATCCATTCATCCATCCATCCATCCATCCATCCATCCATCCATCCATCCATCCATCATCAACGTCTTCAAATCAATAGTATTGCTTCATGCAAATGTAGTACACTGTTTTGTACCTTTGTCCTGTTTGTTTAATGTAAATATATTTTTTAAAGAAACATATACCCAACTTGACCTAATATAACAAAAGGCAATCCAAAAAAAAAAATAGCTGCTAAGAACCAATAAGGAGCCTTTATGCATTTCAAACTAGATTGTCAACAAATCTCCAAGAACATGCTTGGATTGCCTACAACAAGTCAGGAAGACCCATGATGCTCCAGTTGGCTCAGTTTGGATGTAAATCTCCTTGAACATATGGTACAGTTCTTATAAATCCCCACATTAACATTTTTCAGACTCTATCTTCGGCTGGGCATTCATCCATTTTTTTTCAGACAAATCCCACTCTTTCTGCCTCATCATGTCATCCATTTAAGAGCAGGGTTGAATAATGCAGGTGAGATCCACGGGCCAAAGAAGAATGCCTATAATTGGTCTGGATGAAGATAATTGAATCCTCTCTCTGCAGGAATAGAGTAGAGTCACAAACGCTGCTTTCACCTGACCTTCCTGACACTTCAAAGTGTCATTATCCCGCTCTCCTGTAGCCCCGCTCCTCTCATACTCCTCTACATTAAAAAAGACAGTGTGATGAGATAATTTTAACGGGTCGCCGTGTCACCTGGTCTTTTGTATGTGAGCGTGTGTGTGTGAGTCCTTGTGGAATGTGATGCAGTGGCATTACTGCAGGGACTGCTGGGTAATGGAGGGTAATGATTCTGAATGGTTTGGAGCATTGTTGAATGGGTGATTGAGATGAAGGGTCAAGTCACTTCTGCAGAGCTCTCGTAGCAGAAGGATCTTTTTGAGACAATTACCTGCTGGAGAAGTTCTCACTGTTCAGTGTGAAGCCAATGAGACTGTCTACAGTAATGCAGCCCAATGTGTCCAAAATCACTCTGGTAAACGTGATCCGCTATTCAGATGATTATTTCAAAGTCTAGAGAGGATATGATGAGGTTTTAGGAAGGTTTTTTTTGTTTTGTTTTGCTGACAAACTTTTGGATTTTTTGTTCTATTGGAAGGTAAACTAAGATTATTATGTGTTTGTAGTAGTCAAGCGATTCCTGTAGTGTTGGGGAATAGTTAATTACAAGTTACACAATTAAAAAAAATAAAAAATAAAACACCTTCCTACGTGTACTGCGTTAGGCTAACCAGGACTTGTAATAGCACTTGCATGTTGTTGCTCTTTTGTTGGTTTTGATTGCGTCTATAATGTCCTAATTTTTAAGTCGCTTTGGATAAAAAATACGAACAATAATAATTAACCACATTTTCAATAGTGTGGCATTAACTAGCTGTGTATTTATGCATGGTCACTGCATCCCTGAAAGTCATGCTGAAGTTTTAGCTAAATGAGTCATAAACTGCCTTTATTTTTTATTTTACACGATAATGTTATCAATATTTTTACATAAAAAACATCGCAATTTAGAAGGAATAAGCTATTTCATGTCCTGTTTTTAACTCATCAAAATACAGCATTTTAATAGGCGTGGTGGACTGAAGATAACACACTTGTGTGTTGCAAAATTACTGTCGGATCCAGTATAATAAGCACAGCATTGTCTTTTCCCGTGTTGAATTGTGCCTTGTTTGTAAACAAATCTGCGGTAAAATGAAGTGAACAAAGGACTTTAATTATTCTTACTGACTGAACAAAGTTTTTACTGATGCAGTCTGGGTCTTCATTAAAAATAAAGTTCATCCACTCTTTTCTAACGTTGGGATCAGATGGAAGGCAGCGCAAACACTGTTTTTCCACAACTTGGAATGACTAACAACAAAGTTTTAAGTTCTGAAACATACAGGAGGTTTTAATAGTACAATGACCTCTTATATGTCATATGTATTTCTCAGTTCATGACCCCTTTAACACAGTAACTATTCTGACAGATTCATTGAGATAATTAGGCCAGTGAAGGATTTGCCAGGTAGATTCAAACTAGGAACTAATTAGTCTTTTTGAATGATTATTTATAAGAATCAGCTCCTATGAGTAATTTGGACTATCCTAGTGGTGTTGTATGCTTTTGATTCCATCAAAAGATCTGACACAGAGTAAGTTTTGTTGTTCAAATGGTGTAAACTGGTTGCGCTGCCTTTGATTGACTAAAAAGAACCATCTTATAAGAGTCAGTTGTGAACAAATATGTGAACTGTTCTAAATTGTGTTGTGTGTTCTTAATTCACAAAAAAGGACCAGCTCATGGGGGAAAATTATTCACACAACTATAATATTAACTGATTGATTGATATATTTGTTTCTTCCAAAATCAATATTAATTCAAATTTTAATGGATTTATTTTAGCCCCTGCTTATAGACGAGGTGGAGAAAAGTTTTTGTTCCAACAGGGGGCCGAATGTCTTGTTATATATGAGTGTTATGTTATCTCTTTTAAGTGGATGTGAGAAAGCAACGTGAGATTACCCAGCGCACATCACATGACACACATCACAAAGTCAATTACAATCAATTGTTTTTTTACTCTGCAAAGACATGTGTCCTTAAGGCATTGTGGAGAATCCAGATGAACTCTCAATTTATTTACGAACTCAAGAACCGGCTAGTTGTTGATGATGCTATACTGTACATTGCAATATCAAATCACAATACTTGTAGATTAATAATTCTAAAAAATTGCATTACTTGTCTTATTGGCACCCAAGTATCATGACAGTATCGAACCAGCTTATCAGAGTCATTAACCCAAATTACTTTTATGAGCTAATTCAAAAACATACTTCACAGTTCAGACCAGTTCACAAACAAAATTCACTGAACTTCACTGAGGGAACTCACTTAAACGGTCAGGAACATTGAAGGGATAGTTCACCCAAAAATACAAATTCTGTCATTAATTACTCACCCTCATGTCATTCCAAACTTGTAAGACCTTTGTCACAACGTAAGATATTTTTTATAAAATCTCAGAGAATTCTGACCCTAGACAGGAACACAATTGACATGTTGTAGTAAAAATACCAGTTTAATATGGAGCTATTGTTTCAGCTCCGGCAATTAGTTATTAAATATTTAATATGCTCGATTAAGCCCTATTAATATTTCTTTACAGTTTACACCTTATTAAGTGCTTGTCCAGCAATCACTAAAAAGTACATTCTGTTAATCTAATTAAAATCTCGCTTACATTCCCCGTGGCCCCAGGTAATGATGAACGAGATTAATAATTACTCGTTTTGAGCTAGGTTGCGTTATCTTTAGGGCAAATAAGGATAAAAATACTTAGAATCACATTCCAGAGACACTTGTTTATAAAATGGAAAAGGTTTATTCGTGATATTGCTATTCTAACATAAATAACTTAACCAACCAGCCAAAAGATCACGAACAAATACGTATGTTTTGTTACTGCATTCAGATCATATTTTAACCAGTTCAGTCAGGATTAGGAATTCAGTTTGTACTTGCTTGGATGGGTTTAAAGCAGGCTCGGAGTTGGTTCGTTTTCCCGCGGGAGTTCTTTGTTTCGGGCGTCACGTGTTCAGCTCGGGCTCCTTCGGTTGTTCTCGTGTGGAGACTTGAGATGGCTGCGTGACGTCACCGGGGAAAGCTCTCCTCCGCAATCGTTGAATTCGTGGTTCCGTTACGGCTTTGGCACAGTCTTAGACCCCCTCCGATGGTTGGTTTCATTGGGAGAGTCCAGCGGGCCGGCTTCCAGGTCAGCCTTGCGCGCGTTTGAGCGCGCCGAGTTCAGGAGCACCAGAGAGTTGCAAGAGGGAAGAGAGAGAGGCGCGCCGCTCGCGCGTCGTTTTAAACAGTCCGTTTTTTTGGACATCCCCAAAGGCGGCTGGCCCAATCAGAGCGTCGGTACGGGGCGGAGCCCCGCCTGCACGGCTGGTTTTTGCAAGGCATTTTCAATGGAGAAAAGAATAACTTTTGATCCCTGTATTAAAACTTTTATCAAGTTTACACATTTATAATATCACCACATTCGTTATCGTACTGATTCATGAAATTTTGCAACCATTCATAAAAGTCTAAACACTACCTAAACATTCCAGCTTAAAGTATGATTAGAAATTAGCCCACGTTTTCCTAACTTAATATTCATATTCCACAAGCATATGAGAGAAAGAGTACACATTAATATCCATATATTTCTTTGTGGATGCTTTGAAAGTCATGAAATGAACGAATGTCTTTGAGAAGCATTCTCGCTACGTTCCTTTGTTCCACAACAGGAAGAAAACGCGCGCTTTTGCGCTGAGGCGGAGGAGGGGCTTTTAGAGGGCTGCTGATTCTTTAGCTGCCCCCCCCCCTTCTGGTGACTTGTAGAGTTGAATTCCTGCCGATATATCTTACATATCCCCCTCGGGCTTGGTGATGTTCCCCTGATGGAACATTGTCAGGCCCTGGAACAAGAGGCAGGAAGAACAGGCACATACAAGACACAAACATCATTCCTATCACTGACTAAAACCTGGTGCAGGGTAATTTGGGAAGGAACAGGTTAGAAACTTGAGAAGACATAGGGATGCATTGTTTATCATTATTGACAATTGGGTCATTTTTGACTGTTTTAATTGTCAGGGGCTCGACGAGGCGGTATAGGCATGATCTCAGTCAGGTTGTTCAAATTCTCGGGTTCGGGGTCTCGGTCGGGATTACCACGTCGAAAAAGGCGAGGGACGCCTGACGTGCATTTGTTGAGAGACTCTTGGACGACGTTCACTCGCTTGTGTAGGAGGAAGGCCAGTGTCAAATTCATAACATATCCTACGCTAGTAGAGATACAAAGCGCCGTGTCAGCGGCAGACCAGGACCGAATAATTGGCGCGCCGGCGGGCGGAAGGCGAGCGATAGCTTCTAGCGCTGTCAGCCGGTGTCAATTCAATAAGAGATTTCGATTTCAACCTGATATTCATCGTCGGTGAGGTGATACAATGCTAACTCGTCAATATGGAGGATCGCGCCCTTCGGGACAGTGATCCATAACATTTGGTTGGGCAAATTAATGCGCGTGGCGTCGTGTTAATCGCATGTGAGGGTGGCTGTTCGTGCTGGGGTACTGACCAGCCATCGGTTTCTGATGATTTCGGCTTGCGTTACCTCAACTTGAGAACGTGGTGTTGTTTCGGCGGGGCACTAGTGTCGGGTTTAATGGATTCTAAACCCCGGATGCCCCTGGTATTATCGCGTACGCGGAGTTTACTCGGGTAGGGGGGAGTGAATGTCCTAAGTGAGCGTGCCCATCTTTAAGTTTGGGGCCGGATACAACTGTTCGTTGTTATCGTAATACGCCGCGACTTTAGGAGCGTGGAATTTGACATAGGTTTTCCCTTGCCGTAATCCCACATTCACAACGTCTTTGAGCCGGTAAACATTATTAACGTCGATAATGGGCAAACTGAAAAGACAACTAAATCACCTGTTTCCGGGTTTGCGTATATGGGAATAGCGCTACCGGGAAAGGGGCGAGATGGGTTTGGATGAGACTAGCGGGGCCCGCAGTGGCCGAAGTTACAACGTTTGACCAAGGCTAAGAGGTATCGTGTAGCACGGAATCCTATTCATGGCTACGTTGTCAATCGAGGAACTTACATCGTGTATCATGTCGTTCATGATTTTGGCGGGTGGCCTCGATCGGTCGACAGCGGTTCTCACAGCGAGTTACAACGACTTTACTGACGGAAGTCGATCTCAATTTCAGGACCTGGATTCAAGGTTTGGTTAAGGGGTTCAAAGTGAAAGAGAGGAAAGGAAACACAAAGTGAGACACGAGATAAAGAAACCAAACGATAAAATAAATTTTAAAAATAAAAATTTAAAAAAATTTAAAAAAAAAAAATTATACAAATAAAAATTATATGATAAAAAAAAAATTGAGAGTAACTCCTCTCTGCTAGATTGGTCCTAGCAGTGCTGCGGAGGAGAGAATATGGGTTGTGTCTAAGCATGGTTGCTATATGTTTTCCTAAAATGACAATAATTATGCTTGTGTGGTGCATATGGTTGTCGGTCTGTGTCAGTGGGTCGGATCCTCCCCCTTTTCCTGTCGGTGGTTTGGATTTGCCGGTTGGCACTGGCAACCCATCATGGTGCATCGTGTGCGTGTGTCCGCGTACTCCCCCTCTGGCCGTGAGGTACTACGAGCTGTGGCGCAGTGAGTGGCTCAGGGACATACGTGTGGACACCGTTTAGCAGATGCAGCATGTAGTCGACAGAGTGGAGCTTGCGGAGCTCGGAGGATGTGTTCAGGTCCGTATAGGAAATGGAATGTTCAAATGGGTTTGACAGGTGAGCTGTCAAGGTTCGTAGTGACGAATCCGCCTGTGAGGGTGAGGAGATCGTCAGCAGCGAACTGAGGTGTTATGGTAATGCAGAAGGGCAGGGGTGTGCTCGCCAGTGGCGTGCTGGCGGCGGGTTACTGCTGCCACTGTAGGGTTGGGTGGGAGGGCATGAAAGGTCCAGGACTCTTCATGTGATGCACCTGCTGTGGTGAGGGCATCGTTTTGGTCATTTGAGGGGCTGGAGTTTGGGAGGAAACATTTAGGATGTCAGACCTGATCTGGTGTTCTCCGGAGGAATGGCAGGTGACTGAGACAGCACTTTCAGGAACTTGAGGAGTTTCATCAGCAGGTGTTTGTTGGATGCTGCTGTGATTTGGAGTATTGGGTGTTGAGTTAGTGTTTAACTCTGTTGCTGGGTTTTCAGGTGGGGTTTCATGTCCATCTGAAGTTAGGGTGTTTACTGTTCTCTGAGAGCAAGGTGAAGCGGTGCTGTTTTCTGGGGCTGATTTGTTCAGCTTGTCACTGCCGTTCCGTCTGACAGCTAGTCAGTCTGACTCTGGTTCCTCTTTCTTTTCCCACTTCCGGTCCTCCTCTTTTCGTTGGAAGAACTCTTTCACCATCATTTCCATCAGCTTCTGTGAGTCAAAATGCGGTGGTGTTTCTTGTTCTTGTGTGGATTCAGTTTGAACTCGGTCAGTTTGGAATCTTGGTGACTTCTTTCGTCGATTCCTTGGGCTGACTGCTCCAGGGTGAGTTTGTCGCTTTCCCTTGGAGTTTCCATACGAGCTTGGCTGGTTCCACGATCTGTCCCATGGGCTCTCATGAGGCCCTGCCTGGTCCCATGACTTATCCCAGTGTCGTCCAGGTGAGCGTTGACGTCCACGCGGTCCATCCCATCGGTCATACCTCTGTTTAGGTCGGGTGTCAGCGTGTGAGTATCGTTCTCTGTTGGACGGGGGTGCATTCCACTTTCTGTGTGGTGGCTTAGCGCTGTCTTGGCGTTGGGTGCCCTCTAGAGCCAGTTCATGGTGTTGCGTGTTGAAATTAAGAACTGCTGGGGTTTTTGTGCTCTTTTCTGAGGCCATCTTTTGTTTGTAGTAGGCCTTTTGCACCAAGTCTCGCAACTGCTGAGTGTTCATCGTTCGTGGACATGCGAGAACGCCAAGATGGTGGCTTATGCCAGGATGAAGATTCCTGAGGAAGAGAGTTTTAAAGTTCAGTTCATCTTCCATGTCAGAATCATTGCGAGTTCCAAAATATGCTTGTCTGAGTCGACTATAGTAAGCTTGAGGAGTGTCGTGACGTCCTTGTCTCGTCTCCAGGGCAGCCACTAAGCCTTGATCGGACTCAGGGTCGGCGAACTCTTTAATAAGGGCTTTTCGCAGCCGTTGATAATCAGTCTTTGTGTTAACCGGCTGCCGGTCCAGGAAGCTGCGTACTTCAGGGCTGGATGTCGTTCGGAGTAAATAGAGTTTATCTTTGTCCGTAACGTTAGGTCGCATTTCCAGATGGAAATCAATATCTTGCAGATACGCTTGGACCGTTTGGCTGTTTGGCACGCTGGGGTTGAATTTGCCAACGTTTCGGGCGAGCTTGTCAAGGTCTTTTAGGTCCAAGCTGTGCGACGATCTGCGGCTGGCTACAGCAGATTCTTCTGGTTCTGTCGTGATATAAAGTTCTTCAGACGGCGCTGGTGACTGTTTTAACACCACCCCCTCTGTCTTATGTTCACGTGTCAGTCCAGGCACAGGTGACTTGGTCCTGCTTGGCAGGGGTGCGGTTGGTGCACGTCCTGTCCTTGACGGCTCATGGCGTAGTTCGTAAGCGTGCTTGAGTTCCTCTTGGAAACTTTCAGACTCCTCTGTGACGTAGTCGAGCTGTTGTGTTAGGCGGCTGATCTCGTTTCTTGATTCAGCCAAATGAGCTTCGAGGGCCTTGATTCTGCTGTTTTTGTCCCTGAAGTCAGTCTTTGCCTTCTCTAGTAGCTTCTCTGCATACTGTAGCTTGTCTGCACGATCAACGACGTCCTCTTTGAGTTGCTGCATTTCGTGGCTGGTAGCTGCTAGAGTTTCTTTTAGCCTGTTGATCTCCGCATCGGCGCCTTGCTCCACCTCATCGGTCCCTTCCTGTCGTTCACGTTCCAGCTGCTCTATGCGTCGTTGTGCGCTTGTCAGCTCCTGCTGGCGTTGTGCGGCGTGCTTGTCGCTCAGTTTGAGGGTGGCGATGAGTGTGTGACTTAAGCTTGAGGTGATCTTGGCTAATTCTTTGTGACTGTAGTTTTGACTTGGGTCTTGTCTCATGATGCTTGTGATGTTGTCATCTAGTTGGTCCTGTGTCTGATGTTGGAGTGCTTCAGCAGCTTTAGGGAGGATGCTGTTTGTTGTAGCACTTAGCCACATTTCCAGTCCTTCCCAGTGACCGACATGTTCTGGCTGGTGATACATGTTCTGGCGGTGATGGGATCTTGGACCGAACTGACACAGACCTTGGATGGGAAACAAAGCAAAACAAAAACACAAACAAAACAACAGGGGTGTGAATGTGCACAGTGTAGTGTATGCTAGTGTTGAGTGTGATTCTGTTTCTGTGGTCCTCTGTGGTGGGGTGCGTGTAATTTGCAGCTTCTGCGTAGAAATTGCGCCCACGTAGAGGCAGCACTGTTGGGAAACAGAAAGAAAAGCACACTAACAGAATGAGTACACAGGGACAATAACACTAGACCGATCTCTCTTTTAATAGCAGATTCTCTCTTCGCTTTGTTAAGTCTGATTTAGAAGGACGCTTCTAATCAGAGGATTGTAGGCGAGTTTTCTCTTTTGTAACAAGACTGGTATTGCTATTCCAATTTTCTCCTTGATGGAGGAAAACAACAGCAATGACAGTACTTGTCCCTGAATGGCAGGATTTTACACCGCAACGCTGGTCAGCGTGTGTCACGCGTGTAAAACTTTTGCCGATGTCTATCTTCTCATTGCGCCTGCTTTAACCGGGGGAATAGGATTTCACAATAGCGGGTAAATGGTAAACAGTTTTGAATGTGGTTCTCAAGTTTCATACATCTGTTCAATGTGACATTTCGGCGTCTATCGTGGGATCTTCCCTTGGTTAGCTTTAAGCAGAACAAGTCAAATTAGAAGTTGTAACAGGGAGAAAAGAAAGAGAAAATTAAGATTTATTTCCCAAAGATTTAAAACTAATACGTGGCACAAAGGTGTGTGCTGTTGAAGTCGCTATGCTAAGGTTACGTTTCATGCTCCAGATTGGTTGAGAACTGACTTGACTGTATGGCTGTCACCCGTCTTGTTTCAGGGCGTCACGTGTTCAGATCGGGATCCTTAGGTTGTTATCGGGGAGACTTGGATGGCCTGCGTGACGTTCACCGAGGGAAAAGCTCTCATCCGCCAATCGTTGAATTCGTGGCTCCGTTACGGCTTTGGCACAGTCTTAGACCCCCTCCGATGGTTGGTTTCGTTGGGAGAGTCCAGCGGGCCGGCTTCCAGGTCAGCCTTGCGCGCGTTTGAGCGCGCCGAGTTCAGGAGCACCAGAGAGTTGCAAGAGGGAAGAGAGAGAGGCGCGCCGCTCGCGCGTCGTTTTAAACAGTCCGTTTTTTTGGACATCCCCAAAGGCGGCTGGCCCAATCAGAGCGTCGGTACGGGGCGGAGCCCCGCCTGCACGGCTGGTTTTTGCAAGGCATTTTCAATGGAGAAAAGAATAACTTTTGATCCCTGTATTAAAACTTTTATCAAGTTTACACATTTATAATATCACCACATTCGTTATCGTACTGATTCATGAAATTTTGCAACCATTCATAAAAGTCTAAACACTACCTAAACATTCCAGCTTAAAGTATGATTAGAAATTAGCCCACGTTTTCCTAACTTAATATTCATATTCCACAAGCATATGAGAGAAAGAGTACACATTAATATCCATATATTTCTTTGTGGATGCTTTGAAAGTCATGAAATGAACGAATGTCTTTGAGAAGCATTCTCGCTACGTTCCTTTGTTCCACAACAGGAAGAAAACGCGCGCTTTTGCGCTGAGGCGGAGGAGGGGCTTTTAGAGGGCTGCTGATTCTTTAGCTGCCCCCCCCTTCTGGTGACTTGTAGAGTTGAATTCCTGCCGATATATCTTACAATGTTCAAGGTCCAGAAAGGTAATAAGGACAAAGAAGACAGATACTGAAGAGAATAAAGTGTCACCAAAATGAACTTGCTTACAGCAGTAATTTGTAACTCAGAATAAACTAATTAGGGTGTATTTTTATTCATTAATAGTGCTTTTTTAGTAGTTAAAAATTATTTCCCTACATACTGCTGTTAATCACAATCCTCCGTCAAGTGTCAATGCCTCGTGTGAATAAAGTAATTTAGGCCTATATAGTATACGTTTTATTCATTATGGTGTTCATTAATTTAATTTTATTAGTAGTAGTAGCATGTTTTTTAGTTTTAAGTTTTGTGTAAGGTTTGTTCTAATTTGATACATCAATCAAAATTAAACCCTTCATTTTGTCAGGTTAATTCTTGCTGTGTTTTAACGTGCTAGTTCAATATCAAAAGAGATGTAGAAGTATTGAACCTTGAAGTAGCCTTTAATCAGTGTTGTGTTTTTTCAGTTTCTTGTTAATAGCTTGCAGTGTTGCTATGTACTTTATAAAAAGGCTTGACTGCAGCTCAATTATGTTAAATTATGAGTGACATAACAAGTATACAGTTTCAAGTATTTTCTTCAATAATGCTTCTGTTTCCTTTCCAGCTTAATATGAGCTTTAACTTAATATGAGCCCATTTTAGAGAGAAAGGAGAACGAAGAAATGTATTTTCTTTTATTTGTTCCTCTCTTGTGAGTAATGGTTCATCCAATAAACTGATCTGTTAATTAGTCATTTCCTGTTATAGTCAAACAGAGATGGAGGTGGACATGTGGTGCTTCCTTTCCAAAGCCGGCACGTTAATGCTTGGTTAATTCCTCTCCACGTGAATGCTTCTTTACATAAAATTTGAACTTAATTCAGTTTTGGTAAATGTATATCTTTGTTGTAATTTTTTTTTGTGTTGCCCTATTTGTTACAATATAGTTAAGTATTCATTTACCCCTTTCTTCTCTTTCTTTATCCTTCATCTGTGTTATTATGAGCTCTTGTAATAGTTCATATACTGTAGATATAAAATACATATGAAGGTTAATTGAGGTCTCTTTCTTTGTGTTGCGGTTATAAATAGATTATATTGAGGAGACACCTTGAGACTCGCTAATGAATGATTTGTTTTTCCTTGTTTTAATTAACATGGTGATTACTTCAGGGGGCCTTGCAATGCTTGGAGCCCAACATCCCCCTCTACTGAGAAATGTCATTCATGATTAGACTTCAACACAACAGATCTTTGATAAAGCAAATAGCAATGATGGCTATTAGAGTCTGTGATTTTGTGATATTATTGCCTGAATGGATTGCCGTATTTATATTTTATAAATTACATTTTCTAATGTATGCAGGCAGTAGTGGGTAAAAGGCTGGTTTTTCATGCCATTCAAAGCGTTTCCATGTAAACGCAAGTAAAATATTCTGAAATGGTTTCAATTATAGTCATTAGATCTCTCACAGAAGAAGATCTATCTATCTTATGAGTGAATCTCAGAAGGTGTGTTAACAGTCTACAATCAGTCAGTACATATTACTATAAGACAGCACGTTCAAATATTTCCATGCATGAATATTATGAGTTTGAATATTTGGAGTGTCTTTGTTTCTTTTATGTTTATTAAGGATGGAATACACTACATGATTTAAAATCTGAACATAACTAGGTTTTATAAATGACTGAGAATCACACACACTGAACACAACTGATCACAAACTCAACACAGTAACAAGCATTTGGTAACTAGGAGACGTGTGACAAATGAAAACAATATGTTTTCTTAAATCAGCTAAAAATATCAAGCAGGTCTGAAATCTTCCGATTGGATGAATTCATAGTCTGAAACAAACAAACAAACAAAATAAATAAATAAATAAATAAATTCCTCCAACTAGCCTTGACTATAAATTGTGGGAAAATCTGGGCAAAAGTTGTTTAGTGCATTCCAGCCTTTAGTTTAATGCAATCAGTGTCATGTATTCGAATCTAATAACATATTTACTGATATATCATTACAGACATACTGATTATGATTAAACTTTATTGGAGTAGGCCCTACTTCTTTTGCACAATGCACATTTCTTAATATTAAGCCTAAAATGTGTTTTAATGTCACCATTGATGAGTACTGTATGATCTTTGAATAATATCAGTCTTTGAATGCAAGAAATTTAAAGTGTACCTGAAATATACTTGCAATAGTTCCACTTTAGCACAATCAAATATTCTTCAGTTCAGTATATGTTTAGTTGGACTTCAGCACTACTTTCGTACAATTAAAGTGACCTAGGATGGTGTACATAAAATCATTTCTGACACTCGACAGAGCAAGATACGTCAAAAAGCTGAGCCGTATTGGGTCGGACTGTCCTTACGTACAGTATCTGTGACAGAACAAACAACAAATGGCCAGAGGCGTCGTTTCCCGAAACTTTTTGTTATCCTGATTGAGTCTCCAGGCAAGAGACAGCTTACTACAATTATACACTTGATGGCTTGTGAAAGTAAACGTTTGTCGTTTTGTTTTGCTGAATTTTAATAAAGTGATAAAGACTAGAGTAAAAGCTTGTCATACTTTTTTATTGATATATTATTTTATTATTTTTACATTGACAATAGGTAACATTTAAGGTCCATTGAAGTGCCTTGAAACGCACAGCATTATGTGGTATGCTAAACTTACAGTATAGCCTAATCATTTTCACAAATACATGCCGTAAAATAAAGACATAAAATAACATGAAAATATCCCTTACGAAAATTAACAGTGGTTACAACCAAAAAACATAGCAAACCATGGTAAAAACAAATTAAACATGGTTTGCTATTTTAAAATTGCTATTTGCTAGTTTAACCATGGTATTTGTAGTAAAACGTTGGTTACAGGCTTCAACTGGTAATAAAAACGCCCCCAAACACCTACTATAGCCTACTTTTACTATAATAGTACAATAGTTAATTTTCGTAATATAATATATATATAATAATATTAAATAAATGTTTAAGAGATCATGACATTTACATCACAAAATATCAGGGAGTAACATTTGTTTGATGTGAAGGAGGGTTGCTGTAAGCCCCATTAGAATGGGACGGGAATAATAACAGGTCATTGAAGGGTAAGTAATCTAGCCTATCTGGAGTGCATATAAATATGAATATTAAGTTTGATATGTGTCATATGTTGTATATCCGTAACTGCTGTCGGAGTTCTGATGTTTTGTGTTACCCCCTAAAATTGTGCAATTAGGCAGTATATACATCTTCAGATCGGGATAAAAAAAACAAAATACGTATTAGAGATACAGAGTGCCACACAGCAGATTTTTAGCATTGCACCAGGCAAAAATCAATCGAAATAATAGCAATAAGTAAAGATCATGCGCCTAACAAGGTCTCCGTGCATTCATTTGCATGGGTTGTTTCCCCCCACGGCATAAATAGATATTACGTTTTTGTGGGCGTTCCCAGCAATGCCAACCAAGTCTATGGTGAAGTTCTGGCAATCACAGAATAATTTTTGTTGTTGTTGTTGTTGTTGTTGTTGTTTTACTGTAAATGACCTAAAAACTGCACGTCGGAGAGCTGCACGTCGGAGAGCATAGCACGATTCTTTGTACTCGCTCATGTTTCCCGACAGAAGACCGGAGTTGTATGCGGCAGTGTGAAGGTTAACCGCATCACAGATTGTTCTGTCCACCCACGGTTTCTGATTGGAGAATGTCCTTATAGTTACAGTTTCAGTGGCTTGCTCGGTTAGTGTGTTGACAAAGCTTAATGCTACATCCGTGAATGCGCTGACATCAGATGAACTCGCCCGGAACATGTCCCAGTCGACGTCATCAAGAGCCACCTGTACCATAGCTTCAGAGTGGGAGGACCAGCGCGTCACTTCTCTCTCCACCGGGGGTTCCTGAACGAGTCTTTGTTTATATTCCGGTGTGAGGAAAATGGCAGCATGGTCCGATTTGCCAAAAGCCCATAGAGAGCGGGCATTGTCGGCCTTTTTAAACGGAGTGTAGCAATGATCCAGTGTATTCGGTCCTCTAGTTGGGCAGGATATATGTTGATGAAAGTTCGGCATGACCTGCCTGAGGTTGGCTTTGTTAAAGTCCCCTGTGACGATAGAGGCAGCGTCAGGGTGTTTGTTAGTGTATCCGCTGAGCACATCGTGGAGTTTGGAAAAAGCCAAGCTGGTGTCTGCCTGTGGTGGAATGTAAACAGCAGTAGCAATGATCGATGAAAACTCCCGGGGCAGAGAGAATGCGCGGCAGATAATGGAGAGATATTCCAGATGAGGCGAACAGGAACGCGACAGAATGGAGATGCTCCTGGGGTCACACAATTTCTTGTTGATCATGAAACACACTCCACCACCTTTGGTTTTACCGGCCTCGGCTGTTCTGTCCATCTGTAAAACAGAAAAGTTATCAGACGGCGTTACAGCGTTGTCCAGGACCAGGGCGTGAGCCATGTTTCAGTCAAACAGAGGATGTTACAGTCCCTTATGTCCCATTGGAAACTTATCCTGGCTCTAAGATCGTCCATCTTATTCTCCAAGGATTGGACATTAGCGAGCAGAATACTCAGTAGAGGTGGACTGTGAGCCCTTTCCCTCAGTCTGTTGCGGATTCCAGCATGTTTCTCACGGTGTTTCTTTCGCCTCCTGGGATTATTCTGAAGAAACTCCAATGGTCACGTTGGATTTGTGGATAAAGTGTCCTGAAAGCAGGTTAGTGTAGCGGTGTCCAATGTCCAAAAGTGTTCTTTTGTCGTAAATAATCAGTTCAGACGTTATGCGTGTAAAAATAGAAAGTAAAAATACGTAAATAGAACTCAGAGCTTCAGGACCTCAGAACAACTCTTTGTCTGTTACAGAGGACAGAAGAAGGGGAAGGCTGTCTCCAAGCAGAGGATGGCCCACTGGATAGTGGATGCTATTACCTTGTCCTATGAAGCACAAGGTGCGCCCTGCCCGCCCAGGCTGAGTGCTCGCTCCACTAGAGCTGTCGCATCGTCCTGGGCCCTGGCTCGTGGTAACTCGCTAGCAGACATCTGTAGAGTTGCGGGCTGTGCGACTCCCAACACGTTCGCTAGGTTTTATAGCCTACGTGTTGAACCGGTTTCCTCTGGTTTCTACGACATTCTAATTTATTGAGATGCACCTGTATGTGTCTGTTCAAGTGCAAGGAGATGCGAAAGAGGAAATTCATTCATCATTTATATTGAAATCATTATTCTGGATCCCTTTCTAATACTGTGTCCGGAAACATTTTTGAGTACTTTTTGTTTGAGTAGAGCTCCTGCATTACTGCATCACTTGGTTTGCAGTTTGTTTGTATAAGACCGAATGTTTGAACGATTATTACACACTCTGCTTCTGAAATTAATTAGCGCTGCGATTTGATGAGCAAATTTATAGTCTTCATGCTGTTCTAGACTGAGAGTCACACCAGCTCTCTTCTTTTACAATAGACCACGAAGCACTCACATCTTCCCCTGATCTCTAACTTTCCTTCTACCTCTCCACCCACGCAGTCAGCAGGTCTGAATATGAATCAAAGATGGCACCCTATAATCCCAGGACAGATAAATTTGAAATCCCCAGAGAAACATGGCGTTCTTTTCACAGAGGCCAGATGGTGGTGCGAGCATTAATGCTGTATCTCCAGTGTGTTATTTGGAGACAGAGAGAGGCAGAAATCCCATAAAGCCTGCTTTCAGCTCTTACTCGCTCATTCCATCACTTTTGGATTTCACTTATTTAGTTATTGCCTCAGACCTTAAGCCTCACATATGATCACATATTTACCTATTTATCACTGTTTGTCCAACTGAATGTGTCTCTGGGGCTTAAGGGAGCTTTTATCTGACCCCATTTGTTACCTTTTCTATGCTGTTGGACTGGTTATAACCGCAGTGACAACAAAAAGACAACAAAAATTTCCACTGCGGTTATAACTGGATTGTAGTTTGTTTGTCAAGGTTAGTCACAAGTGTGTTAATGTTTGAGTTTATCTTTCAAGATCAGCTCCTGCTGAAGTGTGTAATTTTTGAGCCAATAGATGAGAGCTGAGCTAATGTCGCTGTGTTGGGTTGGCTTGGATGCTCAGAGCAGTCTTTTGATATTGTCAAGGTGTTTACACTTTAGGGAAATCAACCTGTGAATTATTTACTTTACCGATGTCTCTGCATATTAAGATGGCATATGTATGGAAGCCTGTTTCCACATCAGAGTTAAAAAAATGGTTTATGGAATAGAAACTGTAATTTGGAGAAAGACCCAACTGTGAGATAAAAAGTCTCAATTATGAGAAATATTCACAATCGTGAGAATTAGACATAGTTGTGAGATAAAATGGCCCAATTAGGAGGCATATTAATTAGCAATTTGTGAGAAAATGACATTACAAGATGCAATTATGAGAAATGGTCGCAATAATGAGAAATAGTTAAAATAAATAAAATGGCACAATTATGCAGAATTTAAAATTGCAATTGTGATATAACGTCATATCTTCAATATACAAACTTATAATAGTCACAATCATGAGAGACAACTACATTTGTTAGATAAAATTACACATTTAAGAAGAAAGTTAAATCACAATTGTGAGGAAGTCACATTGTAAGATGTAAAGTAACAGTAAAATTGTGAGTTTCAAAGTCACAGTAATAGTCACAATTACTGAGAAATAATCACAATTGTAAGATAAAATTGCACAACGAGGAATGTTAAAATCACAATTACAAGATGACGCATCTGTGAATATTAAAGCTGCAATTATGAAAAAAGAGAGAGGGAAAGTAACAATTGTGAGATATAAATGACAACAATTAGGTTGTGCAAATCCCTTTTTACGACTTATCTCTTGCATATTTTGCATGTGAAGGTTTATGTACACTTTGGTTTTATGAAGCACTTTGTCAAGGTTGTAGAAGTTGTTATATAAAGAGTTCTAGTAACTAAAACAATTATCTGTTTCTCTCTCACTCCCTCATGTCCTTCACATTTTTTTGACTTCTCAGTGTTTCCTCATCTTTGTGTGTGTATGCTTATGAGAGTCAAACCTTTCTTGACTCTGGTGATGGCAGATGCAGGCTCTTGACGGGAACTCCCGCACCGACCGGGTGGCAGGGTTGGAATGTGGTGATCTAGAGAGCCGCAGTGGGATAAGGAAATCTACATGGCACGTTCCCCTCACATTGGAAAAGATGCACAGAATGTCAGCACTGACGTTAGTCTGGGGGCTGATCTCTCTTTTAGATTTAATTTACAAGTTTTTGGCTTCTTTCTCTCTTGCTGGAGCGTGTGGGTGTAAGGAGGCGGAGGGCGGGTGAGGTTATGTAGGGTTGGGGATTTCAGCCAGAGAAAGAAAGACTTGTCTGTATACACCAAGGCTTGCTATGTGATGTGGATTTTTTTCCAAAGTGTCGTCATTTGTTCAAACTTTAAAAAATAGTTGGGATTCAGAATTATTGTAATGCACACTTACTCGCTGCCCAAAAACCACAGGCCATGACAGCTGCTCTTGCCTAACATATTTCCATCTGGTCATAAACTGACAAACTTCATTACTCTTGTTTATGTATGGCCTGGTCAAGAGGCAAATGTCTCTGTGCTTAAGAGATGGTGATGAGAGATAAACATGGTGGTTTAGATTATGAGACATCATGTGTTTGTATGAAACAACCAATGTAATCCTGGAAAAGCATAGTTTATTACTGTGAAAGGGTAGCCTGAATCAGATTAGCACTGTCTGTAATCCTACTTTAACATGATAGACTGAAATATGTGGTGATAAATTGTAAAACTTGGACAGTTTTACTCGGTGTTCGAATTGTGTCAAAGCTCTTGGGGGTCCCCCTAACTAGACCCCCCCCCCCCTCCCCCCGATGCTTGTCTATGTTGATTTAGACAAAATATGATATATCAATATTTTCTTGTATTTTATCGATAGCAATGATCAGACAATCTTTTCCTGAGTGTGTCGCTGCAGGACTGCCATGGACAGCTGACTCCTAAAGTATTTGATAGCCTATTCTTCATATTCTGTGTGGTCAGTCAAATTCTTATATTGAATCAATAAAGTCAATTAGAATAATAAGACATTTGGGGCTGTTAACAAACAAATAAAATCATTATCAACAAAATTAGTCATTGAAATGTAGAGGAAACACAGAATCTGCATCTGAAGAGGGATTTAGATGTATTTATTTACACACTGTTTAATGCAGGACATGAATGCATTTAACTTGCAGTTACAAATGCATAAATCATGTTTTGATATTTGAATCCTAAAACGTTGAATACTGATATTTGAAATTATAAAAAAAAATTAAAAGGTACTTTAAATTTGAAATTAAAACTGCCAGTATGTGGCAGCAAGTAATTGTTAGTGAGTCATTGCGATTGAACCGAATCATTTAAACGGTTGATTCATTCAGGAACAAACATCATCATGTAGCAAAACAGTGCTGTGGCTGTGTTTGGATCCATTTATGTTGGCAAAATAGAGCAAAAATAGGCAATATGGTGTCTAAAACGTAAGTCTATTAATATTAACTTCTTGTTCATTGAACTGTTGTATAGGCAAAAATCAATATCACATTTGTGATTTTTGCAACAAAAATTAACTCTTCATGTGATATTGATTAACTATATGAAATTCTATAAATATATACATTTTCTGCTCCCATATCTTGAATTTTGGCAGCATTCTAAATGAAATGTATTAGACTGAATCATGCAGTAAAAGAACACACTCTAAATGAGCAGTCAGTCTAGTTAGTGTTCAAGCACTCATAACTCCTCTTCTAATTTGTATATAAATTTGTATTTTATCTGTAAATAAATCTCTTTACATTTATCAAATCAAAATCAAAATCAAATCACTTTTATTGTCACATCACCACAGCACAAGTGCCTTGGTGAGTGAAATTCTTATGAGCGTGCTCCAGACAGTGCAGAAAAACAACAAACAATTTACATATGGACAGACAGCGCAAAAAAAAAACAAAAAAAAACAAAACAACAACAAACTATTTACATATGGACAGACAGTGCAAAAAAACTGCACTGGAGCATTTACAGTGCTCCAGACAGTGCAAAAAAACAACAACAATTTACATATGGACAGACAGTGCAAAAAAACAACAGCAATTTACATATGGACAGTACATATTTACAGACTGTACAGAAGACAATGTGCAAAATACACATACATATACTCAGTACACTTAGTGTACTATACAGACATACTCAATTATCAACGACACATTATACACCGTATGGGCACATCTACATTATGTACAGTATCTATACATAATGTAGTCTATGCATAGTAATAATGTGAGGTGCAACAGATTATAAATTAACAGCAGATTGGTTGAGCAGCAGATAGATGTGCAAAGGTGCAACAGATTATGCATATGCAGTGTCGTGGATGTGCATTGTATGGTGTCCAGTGATAGCAGATAGGTTGTGTTAGTGCAGTGTGTGTGTGTAGTCCAGTTGAACTGTGTTAAAGTGCAGTGCATGTTGTGTGAGTGGGAGTGTGATGTAGGTGAGTTATTTGTGACTGTTCATTAGCCTGATAGCCTGAGGGAAAAAGCTGTCCCTCAGTCGGCTAGTGCGGGATCGGATGCTGCGGAAACGTCTCCCTGAGGGCAACAGAGAGAGCAGTCTGTGGGACGGGTGGCTGGAGTCTTTGATAATCCTCCGGGCTTTCCTTGTACACCGCCTGGTGTAGATATCCTGGAGGGAGGGAAGCTCACCTCCAACAATGTGGCGGGCAATTTATCGTACGTACATCAGCACTTTTGTTGCTC
The DNA here is from genome assembly GCA_003573665.1 of Oxygymnocypris stewartii. NCBI lineage: Eukaryota > Metazoa > Chordata > Actinopteri > Cypriniformes > Cyprinidae > Oxygymnocypris > Oxygymnocypris stewartii. Next base: position 1,684,813 of record QVTF01001090.1, on the reverse strand, counting down.
ATGATGAGGGAATTCACGAGTTTCAGTCTAAACAAAATTCAGCGATGACTAATCTGAATACCTCTGATTGGCCACTGCATTCCTGAGCTCAGCAGAAACGTGTGTGATATGTTAAAATGTGCAAAACACGCAAAAATAAAATACGATTTAACATGAGAAATTTTTTCATTTTTCATTTTCACTAGTTTCATGTTTCAAGTATTATAGTTTTATTGAAAAACCATGGGACCCCCCAAGTATATTTTTTGGGGTGTTAATGGGGGTGGGGGGAGGGGTGGGGTGGTGGGTGGGGGTCCCACTGCTTATGGGAGTTCCGGGACCAGTGGCGTAGCAAGTCAGGGCCCATATGCAAAAATATTTGTATGGGCTCCCTCAAATTAAATGGGCTCCAACTCGGTTAACTTGTTGATTTTTCTGACGTAAATAATGTTATGTAACTATTCACAAGCTGTTTTAGTTTGGTTTGGTAGAAATGCTTGGAAATAATATTTAACGTTTTCAAGTCCATTCATTGTACACAACTTGACACAAGCCACTCAATAATCGCAATAAGCTTTGTGCTTTTTTATTATAACACAAAGTGTCATCCTTCTGTAAATTTTAAGATCGGATACAAACAACAAATGTGTTGTTTCATGTTAAGAATGACAGGTTGGATGCCACAGACATTTATTTATAAAAAAAAATAATTGTGGAGTGTTTCTCATTAACTTCATGCAATATAACAATTTTATTATCGTCATTTTGTCTTTATTCTTAAAATGGTTTGACATTAATCTTATTTAGTTATTTTTCAGGATGACACTAAAATATCGCTTTAGGGTATTTGTACTGCATGCAAACACAATCTTGGCACAGCAGCCCAAAGAACATAAATGTACATACTGTTCTGCCCATTGTTTGGTCATGGTCTAAAGGTGACATCTACAGGCCATTTTCAACATTGAAGTTTATTACTCCTCCGTATACACGCAGTGTTTAATTGGTGCAGCAACAGGCAACGTGCAGCAACGTGCAGTTCAGCTCGCGAATGATCATTGCCTTGGAGAAAGATATACTTGTAAGTTATTGACTATTTCTAGTCAATCTATAGAGTGTTTTATATGTTGAGACAATGTTTCTCCTTAAAGGTGAAAGTTGTAATAGATATGATAATGGGAGCAAGATTTCCATCACATATATACGCACATGCAAACAGTATTCTTCATATTCATACGTATATCAAGGAATTAATGTACAATGTGTATTTCAGTTTTACAAAAAAGGAAAAGCAAAAGAAGTAAACATTCTGGAAAGAATAAACTGCTTTATGTGCATTTGTTAGCTAACTGTCTAGCTTCTTCAGAGCAATGTACTTGCGAGGACAGTATAGTAAAAAAGTATCGACGCAACAAGCAAGATTACAAGAGCTGTATTTACTATGTTGCACAACCCTGTGATCGAAAATTTGAAGAATTCAGTTGCATGAAAGCAAGATGGATCCAGACAAGGATGCTGAAACTACCCAGCGAGGTGTAGAGACGCGATCGCAAGTGTCCGGCTTCAGATATTCTTCAGACTTGAGTAGATCATCCGCCAGTTCAGCAGCTATTCCTGCTAGAGCAAAAGCCGAAACGGCATGTGCAGAGGTGTCTTACGCTAAAAAAGAGGCAACAATTCTGAAAGAAAAAGCTGAATTGGAAGCAGAAGCAGCAAAACTCAGAGCAGAATTAGAAGCTAATTTACAAAAACAAAGGGCAGCAGTTGCAGCTTCGGCTGAAGCAGGAGTTTATGAAGCCGCAGTTGAATCAGAGGACCCGCTTAAAGATTTCTCAGAATTGGCTTTTCAAGATGCAGCACAAAGAACCAGCGAGTACGTGGAGACTCATTCTGTGACTCAGGAGAACCAAGAACAGGTTCACATGCAGTCCATATCTCAAGCATCACAGCAGGTGCCAGGTTCTTCGTGCCCTCAGTTTACTCCGGGAGCTCCTAGGTTTCTTCATCTCTATCAGAGTAAAACAGTCCAAGTCTCAACACTAAAAGTGAGCATGAGAGACAGCAAAGGCCATAGTGCTCCACAGCATTCCACACATGCAAACTCTCCTGAATCCTCTCTCAGAGACTATCCAATGAGACCTTTAGAGACTACTAACTTAAAAAGACATCTGATACGATGGGAATTAGTGATTAGCGGAGTATACTGACGTTCGATGACTTTCCAGAAAATTATTGGGCGTGGAAGACCTAATTTCAGAGTGTGACAAGAGACTTCAATCTAACCACTAGGGAGGAGTTGGATATGCTCGTAAAATAGGTCGGGCCAGAATCTTCAAAACAGGCAAATAGAATCAGGTCTGTGCATGTCCATAATCCAGCACTAGGTGTTCAGATGGCATGGAATAGGTTTGAAGAATGCAATGGTAGCTCTGAGGTCATTGAGGATGCTTTGCTGAAGAAACTGGATAACTTTCCTAAAATCTATGACAAAGACAAGGAGAAGTTGAGAGAGCTTGGAGACCTTTTGTTAGAAATTGATGCAGCAAAGTCAGGAGGCCACTTGCCAGGGCTGGCTTATCTAGATACTGCCCGTGGAGTTAAATAAATCATTGAAAAGCTGCCGTACAGTTTGCAGGTTAAGTGGATTGCTCAAGGCTCCAAGTACAAGGAAGATTACCATGTTTCTTTTCCACCATTCTGTTTCTTCACCAGATTCATTGTTTGCCAAGCCAAGATCAAGAATGATCCAAGTTTCACATTCTCAATAAGCAACAGCCAAACTTCAGTGAAAGCAGCAAAGTACAGTAACCGATCATCTGTATCAGTCAGAAAGACAGACGTGTCAACAGTGCCTAGACTCTTTCAAGGGAAAAGCCCTAAAATGCAACTGATTGAACCAGATAGTCAGTGTCCAATTCATAACAAACCTCATTCATTGACCAAGTGCCATGAGTTCAGAAGTAGACACATAGATGATTATAAAAGCTAACTGAAAGAAAAGGACATTTGTTTTAGATGTTGTTTATCTACTCAGCATTATGCCAAGGACTGTAAATTCAGCATAAAGGGCAAATAATGCAATAGTGAGGAGCATACCACAGTACTGCATCCAGGTCCAGCTCGCTGGGTTACAGAACCACCTGCGGGAGTGAGCCAGCAAGGTGGGGAGAGGAAAGAGACTATGTCGACAGCTATTATGTCCAAGTGCACAGAAATCTGTGGAAGTGTCAAAAAAAGCCCAGATCATGTTCTAAAATCTGCTTGGTGACAGTATATCATTGTGGCAAGCCTCAAAGTGCTGTAAGGATGTACGCAGTATTGGATGATCAAAGCAATCGATCATTGGCTAAGTCAAATTTCTTCAATGCCTTTGGCTTCTCGTTTGGCAGTCAACAGAGGTAGTCGCTTAGATTTCACTCCCCGCCCTACCCTTTTTTTTCCTCCCTGCTGGCTTCTGCTGTCTCGTCTCATCTATTGAAGAGACTCCTTCTGCACGGCTCTCCAAACTAGAAAATTATGGATTTGATCAACTGGTCTCTCAGCGCGATTGATACCATCTTCTCAACGAGAAGTCTGGGTTCTGGGGAACCTGTTTGTCCTGACGGGACGTTCGCGGCCGGATATACGAGGGATGCGTGGGAGAGGTGGCAAATCGTGTGTCTGGCGGCTCTTTCCGTTGAGGACGCTGAGGATATCTACCTTTTCGGCACCATGATAACAGGTATTCTGCTAATTGGATTAGGCTTTACCCTGGGTTATCGAAAAATTCAGAAGACGGGAACAGCCGTTCAAAGTCTCACAAGGCTGCCCGTTTTGATTGAAGCTGTGGGAAGAGCGGTCAGCAATGAGACTGAGACTATAAACCGGAATATGGATACCATCATGATGAAACTCGCAGCTTTGGAAGTGAAACTTGGTGATTTCAGAGATCAGAATGGACAAAGAGAATGAGCTGTGGAAGTTTTGCAGCTGTTCGCCCCAAAAGTCACAACAATTTAATCTTATCTTTTCTGGCTCCCCGTACCGGCGCCTTGGCCAAGGCCGTCTGGATAACCACCCTGAGAGAGCGATGGAGTGGGACTCTCTTCCTCCCCTCCTCCCTTCCCTGACTACAGACATTACTCCCCTCCCCCATCCAACTGCCTCTGTAACGCTTTTTACCGCCACCTGTCGAGCAGGTCTGTGACCGGCGCCGAAATAAATGGCACTGGACCGGATGGCTGCTTGCCAGAGCTGGATATGTTTCCCCTGTTGCAAGTCATGTGTTTATGGTATATGTGCTTTTGTGCTGAGGTGTTTTTTTTCTGTTCTCAGACTGTACTCCAAATGGAGCATAGTCTGGGGGTTAAAAATTTTTTTCCTCCTCTCTCTCCTCATGTAAAAGCTGTATTTTTCTAAATACCCTGTCTCCTGTTCTGTCTACCCCGTTGTCATATGTATGTTGTGTATGTATGGACAGGTTGATGGCTAATTTCGCTGGTACTTGTACTAGTGACAATAAAGGGCTACTACTACTACTACTACTACTACTACTACTACTATCACAAGAGAGTCGTTCTCATATACCTTAAAAACATGCTCAGGTACTATGGAAAAAACAGGACGCAGAGCATCTGGCTTCACAGTTCAGTCCATCAATGGGAAAACTCAGGTAGAACTTCCTACACTCATTGAATGTGTTATGATGCCTGATGACAGATCTGAAATTCCAACACCTGATGTCACACAATACTTCCCTCATCTGAAATCTGTAGCAGACAAGATTCCAGAATGCGATCCTGATGCATCAATACTTCTGCTGTTAGGTAGAGATATATTGAGTGTTCATAAAGTATGTGAGCAAATCAATGGACCTCTTAACACGCCTTATGCCCAGAGACTAGATTTAGGTTGGGTTATAGTCGGAGAAGTGTGCTTAGCAGAAGCTTATTAGCCAATGAATGTGAGCACATTCAAAACAAATGTGCTATTAAATGAATGGCCATCTCTATTCAAACCTTGCACAAACTACATGAAAATAAAAGACACTTTCAGTGCTCCTAAGCAAGAAGATTGTACAGCTTCACTGTGTTACCTAGGCGTTCCAACAGAGAAAACAGAGAGTTCAGATGATAGTGTGTTCACTAGAACGGTTCAGTTTTTGTGAAGTGTTCTTGCTCAAGATCAAGACTACCCTGTTTGTTTGTTTGTTTGTTTGTTTGTTTATTTTACAAAACTTTTTGTTGATATTGCGAGTGCACACAAATAAAACTATTTGCAGCTTCGAATGATGTATATTCTTACCTTTATGAGGAAAAATTAGGGCATATTTTTATTTTCCACTCTTTTTAAGAAATAAAAAATGCAAGTGATCTCGCTAGCGCCTCCATGTCCTTCAAAGCGCACTTCAGCTTCCACAATTAATTTTTTTTTTTTTATGCATTGAGTTTTTTATGTCTCAAATCATGTTGGGATTTTTATGTCTCAAATCATGCCACTTTGTATTAAAAAAAATGTAAACCTGAACATTAATTGTTTTTTTTTTCAATCATGTTTCTAAATTAACTTCATAAAAAACAAAAAATAACAAAATATAAGCACTTTTCCATTAAAAACCAAAACTGATTTTTTTAATGACTGCAATGCAGCTGTGTAAAGGGGTAGAGAGAGAGAGAGAGAGAAAGGCTAGTGCTCGGGTCGGACTCAGGCGGAAAATTCTGATAAGCTGTCGGACAAGGCCTGGTCCCTTGCAGGGCTCTATATTCATTCCCTTTCAATTAAAAGTTCCCCCTCGGCTCATTGGGCCCCCAATCTGCCCAGTCCAATATGCACCTGTATACCAGACGCTACGCCCCTGTCCAGGACCCCCCCCCCCAGCCCCCCTCAATTTGAACACTGGTTTTACTAAAATAAAAGCATTGCCATATTACAAGATATACAGTAGATATTTACCTGTTTTATTGCATGTTGACATTTTAATTTGAACTATGGACTTCCTTTCTGTCCATTTGTTACTGTCACTTACTGGCTATAAATTTACATGTATTTCTTTCTTTCTTTCTTTCTTTCTTTCTTTCTTTCTTTCTTTCTTTCTTTCTTTCTTTCTTCTTTTTATTTATGGAAGGCTCTCGTTCCCTATTCAGAGAACAAGGGTTATGCGAGTAACCCGAGACATTCTCTTTCATAAGTTCACTCAACGCTGTGTAAAGCTAAGACGCATTGGGACCAATATACCAAACACACTAAGCTAAAAACACTGCCCTACCTGGCCTGCCTACGAACCAGACAGGAAACACGGCCGGTTCAACCCGGGATCCCGGAGTTGTGTCAAGATCCAGGTTATAGAACCTGATAAAAGTGTGCGGAGAGGAAGCCACGCTCCTAGTAGAATGCGCCTGAACGCTGAGAGGTGAAGAAAGACCACGCACCTCATAAGCTAGCGAAATATCATCCTTCACCCAGTGAGAAATTCTGTAGAAAACCCACGGCTGTCAGCACCAAAACATACCAGCAACTGGGTGGATTGTCTCCAAAGACTTTAGCGGTCCACATAGATCTTCAAAACTCTGACAGGACAGAGCATGTAAAGCCTTTCATCCTCACCTGAAGCAAAGGGAGGAGGGTGGAAAGAGTGAAGTGTGACCACCTGGGAGCGAAACGATGTGGACAAAACCTTCGGAACATAGCCAGGCCTAGGCCGCAAGGTCACTGTGGCCAGACCCGGGGCGAAGTCCATACACATCTCGCTGATAGAGAGAGCCTGCAAGTCTCCAACTCTTTTCAGCAATGTCAGCGCCAACAAAAGAGTAACCTTAAGAGTCAGAATCCGATCTGGAGCTGACTCTAAGGGCTCAAATGGAGCTCCCATTAGACCCTCAAGGACTATTGATAAGTCCCGGGAAGGAACTCCAATGGGGCGTACTGGTCTCAGACATCGGACATCGGACATCGCGCATAAACGACAAAATCATATTATGTCTCCCCAGGGGTACCTCATCCAGCTCTCTGTGAGTGGTGATGGCCGCTACATAAACCCTTAAGGTGGTGGCAGCCGCCCCTGCCTCAAGTCTCTCTTGCAGGAACTCCAGAACTGGACCAATAGGGCAGTTGACTGGGTATACTGCATGGGCTGAGCATGCTTAAAGACCTTCCATTTGGAAGAGTACAACTTCTTAGTGGCGGTGGCTCTGGCGTTAGCGACAGTCTCCTGAACCTCAACAGGAAGACTAGAAATCGAAACCTTTGGCCCTGGATGTGTCATACCCACAGCTTCCAGATCTGTGGAATTCACAGTGAGATTCAGCCATAAGTGATGCTCTGCGGTTACTGAGCCCACCATAGAGCATCCTACAGTCCGTGCCGTGTGCTTGGTAACTCGTAGGGCCAAGTCCTTAGCCTTACGGAGCTCCTTAACCGCCTCCGGAGTCAGACTGTCACCCTCATCCATCTCTTTCAGGACATCTGCCTGGTGGACTTGGAGGATGGCCATCGTATGGAGGGCCATGCCTGCCTGACCAGCTGCCATGTAGGACTTCCCGATAAGAGCGGAAGTTGTCCTACATGGTTTAGTTGGAAGGAGGGGGCGGGACTTCCATGAGGGGGCCAGAGAAGGTGAGAGGTGGGAGGCTAGCGTGTTTTCAACCACCGGGATGGCAGTATAGCCCTGTTCCACAGAACCCACTAGGTTGGTGAAATCAGTGGCTGCCGCGTTAGTAAGGCGGGAGGAGAAGGGCTGTTTCCAGGATCTGGAGATCTCATGATGCAGATCACTGAAAAACGGTAGCTTCCTCCATGAATGCCTTAAATTTGGGCCGCTAAGGAACCGCTCATCAAGTTTCGAAGATTGAGACTCGCAGGGCTCATCAGGCCAATCGATGGAGAGCTTTTCGGTGGTGCGCAAAAGCATGTCCACGAGCTCTGAGTAGAGGCCAGGAAGCGCGGAAGACACTGCTGTAAATAGTACATCATCTAGCCTGACGGAAACTGCGTCAGGTGCCTCCGGGCTAGGATATAAATATTAATGCGCAAATTCACCCAGAGAATTTGCATGCACGTGCTCAGGTGAGAGAGGGAGAGAAAGGGCGAGGCCTTTCTGCTCGCTCTCCATTGCCTCCAGCTCTACATACGCGATGAAGAGAGAACATGGAGGCTGACAGCGATGATATTCCAATGCACTTCACCGCAAGGAGAACGGAGTTCCACTGCTGCAGTCGCCGAAGTGCAACGAAGAAGAATCCTGAATAAAACGATCAAAATCGGGCCAGAAAAATTGCAACAGAAGGGCTAATATGGCCGCTTCGTGAAGGCAGAGAAATCTGAGGAGCAGATGGTGCATTTCGCCACCATAAGGAAATGACGTGAGGATGTCAATGATGACATCCGTGCCATCAGCCAAAGAATTGTTGTGATTCTATATGGGTTTCAGACAATCGGCATGCCCAGGGGCGTTCCCAAAGCATCTTAGCTTTACGCAGCATTGAGTGAACCTATGAAAGAGAAATTATGTGACTTTTCCTCAACACATCATGTGATTGGATAACTGAACTAAGTGCACAGCATCACAAATGCAATAATTTTGAAATGCCTGAACCAAAGACTGTCATCAAAATTATTTGGTATAATCATTTTATAATAATGATTGCATTCCCAAACATCGGGCATCTGAATGCAAAATTACATGACAGCATTTGTTATTGTATTTCATTTGCATGCTTTGAGGCACTAGTAATTTTATTGTGTAGCAAAAAAAAAAAAAATTGGCCACATACTTCGCCAGTTGCAGTAACTTTTAATTGTGTAATTGATATTATATGCAGTTTCCCCAGGAAGGGACAATTTTATTATCTCGAATACATGGGATGGAAACAGTGCTTTATTTTGCAAATGTTTAATGTGATATTCTAGATTTACTCATAAATTGAATTTGTAACTTTGGATGGAAACGGATATTGTTGCACAATTTCATGCTGACCTTAATCATTACGATCATTATTTAATTATGTGATAATCATTCTTAATTTGCTGTAATTCTTTATTTGAATCAGATAAACATTTTAGATGTTTAGCAGAACATTTAGGAATGTTTTTCACATATGGGTCAGTTTATGAGGATCACACATTCAGATCAATGTCTTATATTTAACCAATGTTTGGCCAGTTATACTGTATAAAGAATAAAACAATAAAAATAAAAATAAGATTTGGGTCACATTCATTTGCGTAGTGAATGAAGCCTTTCAGTTTTTGGTGTATCTTTCATTGTCATTGTTTTAAGCATTTAACACATGCAGTAGGTGTATGTGGATTTCTGTGTATGTGTATTTATTTGTTTTGTTCCCTGGGTTTGATTGAGCGTGTGTAATTGTTTGCCTGTCAGCCAGCCCTCTGCATTCTCTTCTGCAGTTCTTTTAAACTGCGCCTTGGTGCCATTGCTCTCCAGGGGGAACTTTGAAGCCCAAAGACAGATGAAGTGTTTGTTTGTGGAGGATATGCAAACACACACAAAAAGTATTCCTTTGTAAATAAATGCCAGCCCCGAGTTATAGGGCCTTTTGAAACTACACTGAAAGCAGTTGACAGTGTGCTGTTAAGTGGTGCTGATTGTGCAAGTATAGTTGTTGAATTGTGTAGAAAAGCCATGCAGGTTATAAATTCAATAATTATGTGATGTTTGTAATACACTTCAGCATTGTCTTAGATATAGCATCAAACAGTGGATGTAAATGAACCTTGCATGTGCAAAATGTTTCATTTTCCAATGCTGTCAGTGTAAGGTGAGTGACTTCAAGGATGTTCCTCAGAACTTTTAAATTAAATCCTTCTAGTGTAAATCCAGTTAATTATGATATACTGATTTAATAGCTCACATATCAATCACATATTAATGGTAACATTAATAATTCCTGTAGCTTAAACAGAAGAGCATGGTGTTGGCAACACCAAGGCCATGAGTTTGATTCCCAGGGACAGTAATAAAAAACGATAAAATGTACAGGTGCATATCAAAAAAATTATAATGTCGTGAAAAAGTTAATTTATTTCAGTAATTCAACTCAAATTGTGAAACTTGTGTATTAAATAAATTCAATGCACACATACTGAAATAGTTTAAATCTTTGGTTCTTCTAATTGTTATGATTTTGTCTCACATTTAACAAAAACCCACCAATTCACAATCTCAACAAATTAGAATACTTCATAAGACCAATAAAAATAATGTTTAGTGAATTGTTGGCCTTCTGGAAAGTATGTTAATTTACTGTATATGTACTCAATACTTGGTAGGGGCTCCTTTTGCTTTAATTACTGCCTCAATTTGGCATGGCACGGAGGTGATCAGTTTGTGGCACTGCTGAGGTGGTATGGAAGCCCAGGTTTCTTTGACAGTGGCCTTCAGCTAATCTGCATTTTGTGGACTCTTGTTTCTCATTTTTCTCTTGACAATACCCCATAGATGGGGTTCAGGTCTGGTGAGTTTGCTGGCCAGTCAAGCACACCAACACCATGGTCATTTGACCAACTTTTGGTGCTTTTGGCAGTGTGGACGGGTACAAATCCTGCTGGAAAATGAAATCAGCATCTTTAAAAAGCTGGTCAGCAGAAGGAAGCATGAAGTGCTGCAAAGTTTCTTGGTAAACGGGTGCAGTGACGTTGGTTTTCAAAAAACAAAATGGACCAACACCAGCAGATGACATTGCACCCCAAATCATCACAGACTGTGCAAACTTAACACTGGACTTCAAGCAACTTGGGCTATGAGCTTCTCCACCCTTCCTCCAGACTCTAGGACCTTGGTTTCAAAATGAAATACAAAACTTGCTCTCATCTAAAAAGAGGACTTTGGACCACTGGACAATAGTCCAGTTTTTCTTCTCCTTAGCCCAGGTAAGACGCCTCTAACGACAATAGAGTCCGTCAATGGTCCGTCTTTCTCCACAGGGCAGTTCTGTGGACGTATGCGTCCAGTGCTCGCACTGGACACATACAATTAAGCTTTTTCCTGGTCAGGTTCCCTGGCGGAGGAAACGTGTAATCAGGGGGTCTTTACCCACTGACTGTCCACCCATAGGGGCGTGGTAGGATGCTATAGCTGCCACGTAAACCTTGCTACTAGCAACAGCCGGACCTCGTCCCGGCGCACTCTCTCTAGAACTCCCGGGAGCAGAACGATCGGGGGAAAGGCGTACAGATGAAGCCTCGGCCACGTCTGTACCATATGTACAGTGCGATGTCTGATGAGTCGCAAACAGATCCACCAGTGCCTGGCTAAAAACTCTCAAAATCTGCTTCACCACCTCGGGGTGAAGCCTCCATTCCCCGGGCCTCGGCCCCTGCCTCGACAGGATGTCTGCTCCTACATTGAGATGGCCAGGAATATAGACTGTTCTCAGCGAGAGGAACTTGTCCTGGGACCACACAAGGATTTGGTGTGCCAGCTTGTATAAGGGGCGCGAGTGCAGACCTCCCTGGTGGTTGATATAAGAAACCACAGCTGTGTTGTCAGTGCGTACTAGCACATTGTGATTTCTTAGGTCCGGAAGAAAATGTTTCAGTGCTCGAAACACGGCCAGCATCTCCAGGCAGTTGATGTGCCACGTGAGATGGTGACCACTCCACAGACCGCAGGCAGGGTGGCCACTCATGACCGCCCCCCAACCGGTAAGGGATGCATCCGTCGTTACGCAGCGGCAAGGAGCTCCCAGGACCGGGCCCTGAGACAAGAACCAAGGTTTCCTCCACATATCCAAGGCATTGGACTTGAGCCACCACTGTAGGGGTCTCATGTACAGCAGGCCAAAATATATCACGTTGGACGCAGCTGCCATCAGACCCAGCAGTCTTTGAAACTGCTTGACCGTGAGTGGCAGGCCTTCTCTGACTCTCCTGACTGTGGTGAGAATCGACTCGATCCGAGCAGGGGACAAACGTGCCTGGATCGTGGTCGAATCCCACACCACGCCTAGATAAGTGGTTCTCTGTAATGGAGACAGCACACTTTTCTTTGCATTTAGTCTTAACCCCAACTCTCTCATCTGAGCGGGAACGTCATCTCGATGTCGAACCGCCATCTGCTCTGAATGAGCTAAAATCAACCAATCGTCGACATAGTTGAGTATGCAGATGCCCTGGAGTCGCAGAGGAGCCAGGGCAGCATCCACGCACTTCGTGAAAGTTCGGGGTGAGAGTGTTAGGCCGAAGGGAAGAGCCCGATATTGGTAAGCTTAGCCCCTGAAAGCGAACCTCAGGAACTTCCTGTGACTGGGAAGGATGGATATGGAAATAAGTGTCTTATAGATCTATCGTGACGAACCAGTCCTCGGATCTGATCTGAGACACGACCTGTTTTACAGTAAGCATTCTGAACTTCAGGCGCCTGACTGAATGGTTTAGTAGCCGCAGATCTAAAATTGGACGTAGCTCCCCATCCTTCTTTGGAACAACGAAGTACCGGTTGTAGAACCCGGACTCTCTGTCGAGAGGAGGGACCACCTCGATGGCCTCCTTCCTCAAGAGAGAGCTGACCTCCTGTTCTAATACCAGAGCCTGCTCGGGATTCACACACGTGAGAAATAACCATTTGAAAGGTGGCGTCGGAGCGCCGAACTGAATACGATAGCCTTGGGTCCTACAGTCTGCAGGACCCAACGAGATACATTTGGCAGTAGTTTCCACGCTGCTAAACAATCTACTAAGGGAGCCAGTCTCTCGAGACTGGCCTCTGGTGTGTTTGGAGCTGCTAGATCGATACCCTGACACAGAGGACCGGCCGGAACAACCGACGTAGCTGCTCGGGAGATCCCTGAAGGCGTGGTGAGGCTCTCAGCTCCGCTACGTTTCCGGGCGGAAAGAACTGAGAGAGGCACTCGTGGGAGACCGCTGTGCCCTGGAGCTCTGGCAGGGTTGGCAGAACGATCTCCAGAGGGCGCTGAGGAGAGGTGGACACCGTGTAATGCAGTGCACCCCGCTCTTCCCCAGCAGGGGCCGCCCTCAACAGTCCTGAGCCGTAAACATCAGGACAGCTTTATCGAGGACTTCCTAGACTGAAGCACGACCCTCAGGTCGGGCTCCATCCCAGAAGGCCTCGATTTTTTAGGGCGTTGTCGACCTCGGTCCCGCAGCGGGGGAGCACGAGAGGCAACGCTCTGCCTTTGGATCTCCCTATATGAGGAGCTGGTACACGGTTGGGGCTGCTCCTGCCCAGCAGCCCCTAGAGCTATAGAGCGGCGAGGGAGAAACCGCTGAAATGCTGCCGCCTGTTTACGTGCCTCCTGGTACCTGTCAACGACCGAGTCAACGGCATTGCCGAACAGCCCAGAAGGCGCAAGCAGGGCATCTATCAGGAAGACTTTGTCCTTCTCTTTCATGTCGGACAAAGTCAACCATAAGTGCCTCTCCGCTGCCACAGCGCTGCCATGGACCTCCCAATGGCACGGCGGTTAAATCAGCGGTTCTCCTCAATTCTCCGACATAACTCGAACTGATTTGCTCGCCCTCATCTAGCTCTTTCAGCAGGTCTGCTTGATATGCCTGTAGCAAATCTATGGTGTGAAGGCATGCACCAGCCTGACCTGTTGCCATGTACCCCTTGCCCACCAGCGCTGATGATTCGCGCAGTGGCTTGGTGGGCAAGACCGGAGCCTTCAGAGACGATGCCGCACCGGGTGACAGATAGCCCGCGAGCGTCTGTTCAACCCGGGGCATCGTTCTGTAACCACACTCGCTTAGCCCCGCCACATTACCATAATAATTGGAGGCGGGGATAAATAAGCGGGATGAAAAAGGGTTTTTCCACGATCTCGACACCTCAGTGTGAAGATCGGGAAAGAAAGGCAGGCTCCGACGTAGCGGTAGTGACTTACTACACAGAAAGCATTCATCTAATTTACTTTTCTGTTTTTCAGTCTGATCATCGGCGGGCCAATCGGTGTTCAACTTGGCAACCACGCGAGTGACTACCTCTAATAGCTCCTCGTATTGTGGTTGAATGGGCGAATAATCAGCGCTCTCCACATCTTCCTCCTCGGAGGGAAATAGGTGAAACGCTGAGCCCACCCTCTGAGGGGAAGAAACCGTGGAACGGGCTTCCGATCCCAGAGAATGGGCAGTGGATCTGGCAGGTGAGGATAGAGATAGGGACCCACCCGTCTCCATTCCCTATGCCAAATCCAATTGCGAGCCCCAAGAATGCAGCTGCCGCTCCGCCTCAGTTCTCTGGGAGCGAAGCGTACGCAGTGGAAGCCGCTCACAATGCGGGCAGCCGGCCCCCTCAAGAGCCGACTCTGCGTGCTTCACCCCCAAGCAGACCACGCACAGACTGTGTGTATCCCCGCTCGTGATAAAGCGTGGGCAGGGAGGAACACACTGTCTGTACTGTGAACTACTTTCGCCTTCTTAGATTTATAAGATGCCTTTCTTTATTAGAACAAACTTTCTTATTTCCTATCTTTGATAGTAACAGACTCACAGAACACATTCGACTGACACACACAGAGAGCTTTGCTGAATGACAGAAAGTTGGCGCCGGCTGCACATCACGTGCTTTTAAGCATCCTGGTAATGACGTCACCCGCACCTGACGTCTGGCCGTCAATTTTGACTGATTACACATATGATTCAGAGCTGGACATCGCTGATGGCGTTCCCCGTAGTGTCTCGACGCAGCTCGATGTTTCCGGAGGGGAAGCTGCGGTTCTCTCGGTTTGTTGTGCATCTTTTTCTTCCACACTTTTTCCTTACACTCAACTTTCTGTAACATGCTTGGATACAGCACTCTGTGAACATCCAGCTTCTTTGGCAATGAATGTTTGTGGCTTGCCCTCCTTGTGAAGGGTGTCAAAGATTTTATTCTGGACAACTGTCAGATCAGCAGTCTTCCCCATGATTGTGTAGCCTAGTGAACCAAACCGAAAGACCATTTTGAAGGCTCAGGAAACCTTTGCAGGTGTTTTAATTTTAATAGCTGATTGGCATGTCACCATATTCTAATTTGTCGAGATTTGTGAATTGGTGGGTTTTTGTTAAATGTGAGCCAAAATCATAACAATTAAAATAACCAAAGGCTTAAACTACTTCAGTGTGTGTGCATTGCATTTATTTAATACACGAATTTCACAATTTGAGTTGAATTACTGAAATAAATTAACTTTTTCACGACATTCTAATTTATTGAGATGCACCTGTACAGTAAAAATCACTTTGGATAAAAGCATCTGCCAAATGCATGTATGAAAATGCAGCTGTAATCATTATTGGCTGAGAAATACCCCATTACTTTGGCAGATTGTTACCACATTTTTTATAAGTTTTCTGTTCAAGCTTTCATGGTAACATAATCTCATTACTAAATTTACACACAGGTGATTTTGAAGATTAATTTTATTAATTGTATTAATTAAATAAAACTGCATTCAACCAACTTTCACTAAATTAACTCGTAAATTGAGGCAAAATTATATAAGAATATTTTCACACCAGTTTCTTATTTTTTTAATATGTTAATTGAATCAAATATAGAGTAGTCTAATTATATGTGAATTTTATACATGAGGCCTGAACAGATAAATAAACACTTCAATTTCAAATTCCCCCATTTATTAACAAAGTGGTGCTATGGTGTAGTGGTTAAGGTTCAGGGCTGGTAAGTGGAAGTGTGTTGCTCTTATCCTCACAAAGCGTGACCCGTGAACAGTCACCATTGTGCCCTTGAGCAAGACACTTAACTCCAGAATGCTCCAGGCTTGTCCCTCTAATAAGTTTATGGTACTGCTCTATGACAACATTGTAAAAGTTACAGAAACGAATTTCACCATAAACAGGTTTCATGCTGTGCTAAATAAATACAATAAAGATTCTATAACCATTGTACCCCTGAGCTAGGCACTTAACCCCAGGTCATTCAAGGGGACTGTCCTTATAATTTAACATGGTACTGTGGCAATGTCACATGAGCAATTGAAGCAGACTCCTGCAGTGTGGTATAGTATGGTATTGCATGATACAGTACAGTAGATATGTAGCAGTGGTGGTTTTGTACTTGATCTGTATGAAATTAATACATTTCCATGTGGTTACATGGATATTTTGGGAGAGGGCTGCCAAATTAAGTTTGGAGAATTGAATACAAGCAGATATTAAGATGAGAGATTAAGGGTTTAGTAAAGAACAAAGCTTGAGTTTAAACAATTATGCTGGGATAAAAAAATCCCACTGAGCAACTATGTCAAAGACAAAAATCCTTAATAGTACCACAGGTGTATTTTTTATATTTTTTATTTGTATTTATTTGTATTTTTTTCAGTGTAGACTGCATGTCTATGTGAAGTTGTATCAGATAGTAACAGTATGAGCCATATAATTCAGTTAAAAAAAATAAAAAATAAAACTGTACTGGACCTTTTTAAAGTAAATCATCAGTTCACTCTTGGTCAAGTGACTGGGAAGGGAGAAGAATGAGACCAGGGTATTGACAAGCCCAATATAGTAGGCTTCATTCCAGACAAAGAGATGGAAGTGTGCCCGGGTTTCAGAAATTTCTCAACACTGGAGTACATATAAAATATAAAATATTTGTAATTGTCATTGATTAATATCTTGGAACAGAAACTTGGATCCTGTTAACGTCCCAAAATATTGTTGGAAAGCACTTTTCCAGGGGGACCACCTAGAATTAACAGCATCTAGTCTTCTCCACACCTAAAGAAGAGTGTAGAACAGGATTTTTGGCACTGAATCAAAAAAGACAAGATACCAGATGGAAAGATATGCATTGCAAGACTTACCCACCAAAAGCCAGTTGTCCCTGCTATGCGCAAAGCAGTGTTTTGCTGGTACTGTGTATTGGTAGACAAAATTAACGTTGGTGAAGAGTGCTGTGTTACACAAAGCCTAGCATGTGTCTAGAGTGCCAAGAAACAAAAGTTTAAAATGCCATTGTAGGCTCCTTTAACTTTTAATGACCAAAAACAGAGATTGCCTCTTGCAGCATGAAGGAAGTCTTCTCTGGCTCCAGAGGCCAATGCGCCGTATTATATTTGAACTTACAAGGTACCTCATGATTTTGTCATTGTTATTCCAAGGACTCTAGATGGTTTATTTAAAGTTGTCCCAACACTAAAAGTCCTAGGTGACCTTTTAAAGCTGTTCCTTTTTAAGGTTACGTCTCATGGCTTCCCCAAACCTTAAACCTTGATTTCAACTTCAACTCTTGGTTTGCCTGCTGAGCCACTCATCCAGTGCTTTTCTCAGCTGTTTACTCCAATTCACACTTTCACCGTGTTTGTTATTCACACTTTGATTAAAGTGACTCCCAAAGCAATTTGGGAGCTGCATCACATAATGATGTGTAACAGGTAAATTCCTACAACATTGAAGCCACTAGAAGGAGTGACAACAACTGAATTGACAGGTGTGGGGCCTCCTTAAGATATTCTGTAGAAGGTTTCAAGGTTCAAGGTTCTTTTATTCGTCCCATACTCAATTATACAGGATATAATCAGTAGTGAAATGTAAATCAGGACAGGTCTGCTCAATGGACAGTGCAAAAAAATGAAACATAACACAAGAAAACATATATAAATATAGGTAAAAATAAAATAAAAATAATAAGAAAAAATAAGGAGTAAAATGTGCAATAAAATAAAATGTGCAATACAGTATACTGTGGACTTAATAAATAATAATATAAACAGGGATGTGCAAGAATAATATGCAAACAGGTTGTACCGGGTATGTACACATAGCAGCAATGCGGATGGTGGAGAATAATGAATGTTTTACAGTTTATTAAATTGAGTCCTGTAAATGTTATTTGACCGAGTTTGAGTTTAGGAGCTTGAGTTTAGGAGCCTGATGGCCTGAGGGAAGAAGCTCCTCCTCAGTCTCTCAGTTTTTGCCATCATGCTCCTGAAGCGCTTGCCAGATGGCAGTTAAATGAAAAGACTGTTACCGGGGTGATTTAAGTCCTTGGTGATTTTAGCAGCTCTGCTTTTGCAGCTTTTGAGATAGATGTCCTGCAGAGAGTGAAGAGCAGACCCTGAGATGCGCTCAGCTAAGTGCACGACTCTCTGCAGAGCTTTGCAGTCCTGATTTGAGGCATTTCCATGTCACACTGAGATGCACTGAGTCAATACACTTTCTATGGCCCCTGAATAGAAAGTTTTCAGGATAGCTGGTGAGACCCTTAATTTCCTCAGCTGTCGCAGATGGTACAGTCTTTGCCTGGCTTTCTTGACCTGTGTTTGAATGTGTGCAGTCCAAGTAAGCTCCTCGGGGATGTTTACACTGAGGTACTTGAAGCTGCTCACCCTCTCCACAGGGGTCCCTCTGATCATAAGAGGAGTGTAGGGCGGCTGCTGTCTCTTCCTGAAGTCCACGATAAGCTCTTTAGTTTTGCTCACGTTCAGAGAAAGACAGTTGTCCTGGCACCATGATGTAAGTCTCTCTACCTCATCCAAGTATGCGGTCTCATCATTGTTGGAAATGAGGCCCAGAACCACAGTATCATCAGCAAATTTAACAATAGAAGTGGAGCTGTGAGAGGACACACAATCATGTGTGTAGAGAGAGTAGAGCAGGGGACTCAGGACACAGCCCTGTGGGGCTCCTATGTTCAGGGTGATGGAGTTGGAGGTGAACTGGCTCATTTTCACCACTTGAGGTCTGCAGGTGAGGAAGTCTTGAATCCAGTCACAGAGTGAAGTGTTTAGGCCGAGGTCTGAGAGTTTAACAGCTTGCTTGATGGGGACTATAGTACTGAAAGCTGAGCCATAGTCAATGAAAAGCAGCCTGACATAGTTGCCATTTTTGCTGTCAATGTGTGTAAGGGAAGAGTGCAGGACCTGAGAGATGGCATCGTCAGTAGACCTATTTGGGCGGTAGGCAAACTGAAGAGGGTCCAAAGTAGCAGGAATGGAGGAGCAAATGTGGTTCTTTACAAGTCTCTCAAAAACCTTCATGACTGTTGATGTGAGGGCAACTGGACAATAGTCATTCAGGCAAGAGGGTTTACTGTTCTTAGGCACAGGGATGATGACATATTTTTTAAAGGGGGTGGGAACCACAGAGGTAGCAAAGGACTCATTAAAGATGGAAGTAAACAAACCAGCAAGCTGGTTAGCGCAGGACCTCAGAACGTGGCCAGTAATCCCATCAGGTCCGGCTGCTTTCCTGAAGTTCACTCTCTTTAGTTCCCTCCGAACCTCATTGAGAGAGTCATTGAGCTGAAAATGTGACTCAATTCTCTCCCTGTATCGGAGTTTGGCAGCTCTAACTGCCTGTCGGAGAGCATAGCACGATGCTTTGTACTTGCTCATGTTTCCTGACAAAAGACCGGCATTGTATGCGGCAGTGCGATGGTTAACCGCATCACAGATTTTTCTGTCCACCCACGGTTTTTGATTTGAGAATGTCCATATTGTTACCATTTCAGTGGCTTGCTCGGTTAGCGTGTTGACAAAGCTTAATGCTACATCCGTGAACTCACTGACGTCAGATGAACTCCCCCGGAACATGTACCAGTCGACGTCATCAAGAGCCACCTGTAGCATAGCTTCAGAGTGGGAGGGCCGTCACTTCCCTCTCCTGAACAATCCTTTATTTATATTCCGGTGTGAGGAAAATGGCGGCATGGTCCGATTTGCCAAAAGCCGGCAGGGAACGAGCTTTGTAGGCATTCTTAAACTGAGTGTAACTATGATCCAGTGTATTCGGTCCTCTAGTAGGACAAGATACATGTTGGTGAAAGTTCGGCATGACCTTCTTGAGGTTGGCTTTATTAAAGTCCCCAGCGATGATAGAGGAAGCGTCAGGGTGTTTATTGATGTAGCGGCATGAATGACGGCATGAGCCATGTTTCAGTCAAACAAAGGATGTCCCGTTGGAAACTTATCCTGGCTCTAAGATCGTCCATCTTATTCTCCAAGGATTGGACATTAGCGAGCAGAATACTCGGTAGAGGAGGACTGTAAGCCCTTTCCCTCAGTCTGTGGCGGATTCCAGCACGTCTCCCGCGGTTTTTCTTTTGCCTCCTGCGGTTATTCAGTTGGCCTTTGTTCACCTCGGTGTTTCGAAGTATCTCCAATGGCCATGCTGGATCCATGGATAAAGTTTCCTGAAGCAGGTTAGTGCAGCGGTGTCCAATGTCCAAAAGTGTTCTTTTGTCGTATATAAATATTGCAGACGTTATGCGTGTAAAAAAGGAGAAAGTAAAAATATGTAAAAAAGTAGATAAAAGCACAAATTGAGCGGAGCCATCATAATTTCGACTGTACAGTGCAGCGCTGGAAGTAGACCGGCGCTGCACTGCATCTCTTTAATCTCTTTAATCTCTTTTAATCTCTAGGTTTACCTGTAGATTAAAACGAGAAGTCAGCAGGTGGAGCCAAACTAGCAGTCTTTTACTCTCTATTACTTCTTGGCTCCATCCGAAATGGGATTGACTGTAGATATGTGGAGGATATTTTTTCCATTTGTGAAACAGAAAGGTTCTTCAGATGTTAAAGGTTCTTTATGGAACCATTTAGACAAAAAGGTTCTTCTATGGCATCGTGAAGCACCTTTATTTTTAAAGGTCCCATATTGTACACCTTTCTGAAGTTTTATTTTAGGTGTTGATGTCCTTAATAATATGTATCTTGCGTATAAGTACCAAAAACCATCTCAATATATTTTTACAGCTCTTTTCTCAGGATCTCTGTTGAAAATGGATCTATTTGTCCTGTCTAATAAATATTCATGAGCCTCTCTTCTGATTGGCCTGTTGTTTTCTGAGTGATACACGGCTAGGCCAACCACAGGTAACTAGAGTCATGTAGGGCTGACTTCACAATTACGTCATAGTGCTGAGCTGCAAAACAAAGGGAAAAGTGGAGGCAGCCCATTCAAACCAGCACAGATTCGGCTAAGTTACATAAGGAGCTTAAAATACCATCTTGGTGTGATGTTGGGTGCCAGAATCAACATAATACAGCCTCAAATTAGAAATTTGATCGTATACCTGCTGCAAAAAAAAAACAACGACAGCTGTGGTTAAACGTGATAAAACGAGTGAACTGGACATAAACGATCATCAAACATGATCGCATTTGCAGCACACACTTCTTATCAGAAAAGGTTCAATAAAGTATTGTCTTTTGTTGTATAGGCACGTCTGAAGATTTCTTGCTTCTCACGACTATGCTGTGTATGAAATAATGTCTATGTGCATGTGTGTAAAACATCAAACTGAGGATTTATGTTTAATCATTTGTAATTGCACATACAAATTTGTGATTAATTGTGGCTGGAATAATAATGTATAGTTAATAAAGTAATAAATTAGTTGCTTGCTGAAATTGAAATGTATTTACATCTTCATCATGACTAAATAGAAATGGTAAGTTTGGGTACTCGCCCAACTGGACAACTAATCTGATTAAAGTATCTAATTGCACCAAAATTTAGGTGAAAGTGGTTCTGATTTTATTACATTCGGTGTAAACAGCGATTGATGATGGATAATCAACAGTAACATCAATATGGCACCCAGTTGAGGTCTCACACAGCCTGTCTGAGAGAATGTCGTGGAGAAATTAAAATAAATGAAAACGATTGCACCCAGAAGAAACATAAAAATGTAACTTAGTTTTTATATTTGTATATATTTTCATTTAAGTATACTTTACTAATGCTTAGAAAAAGTCTACTCTAAATATTTTTGAGCTATACTTGTGCTCCGAGAATCTGTGTTTTCGTTGTTATATGAAGTTTAGAAACAAAGTTTATAAACTAAGTTCGGGAGGAGCACGTCAGATACTCAGCCTAATTGACACAGGTGGTATACAATCTAGGTAATCAACCCTAAATACAGCTGTCTTACCTCCATCTAGTTGATGGTTAAGCAGCATCCCTCCACCACCCCTTCTCCACCAATATCACTAGAATTATCATCACACCATGGAGGGTACTCTGGGTTCGGGCCCTTCCCGAGCTCAGAGCCCTCCCCCAGGACAGCACGCCTACAACGTATTACCATGCACGCCAAATACGCATTACGTTATCGTGCTAGTAGATGTAAGTGTGAAATCGTGAAATGGTAGGGGGCCCTAGTGCACATCTTCTGTACAGAATTTCCCAAAAACAATAAAATAAATAAATAGACCCAAGTGAAGAAGAAACCAAAACAACAGATGCTTCCATGTGTTAAAATTGGTGGGGAAGTCGTGTCCTAATGGTTAGAGAGTCGAACTTGTAAAATAAAGGTTGCGAGTTCGACTCTCGGGCCACCAGGAATTGTAGGTGGGGGGACTGAGGTGCCCTTGAACAAGGCATCGAACCCTCAAATGCTCCCCGGGCGCCGCAGCATAAATGGCTGCCTATTGCTCCGGGTGTGTTCACGGTGTGTGTGCATGTTCACTGCTGTGTCTGTGTACTTTGGATGGGTAAATGCAGAGCACGAATTCCGAGTATGGGTCACCATACTTGGCTGTATGTCACATCACTTTCACGTTCACTTTCAAATAGCATCAAAACTGCGTAACATTATGGAATAAAATGTCGACCAATGAAGTGGTAGTAACGATTGCCAAGCTTTGGGGTGTTGATCGACTCCATCTATGTTTTGATTGCCATTCTGAATCCAATGTATAGTTTTTTTTTCAGCTTTTTGTTCAAAATATTGTTTATTTCTTAATTTTTTTTATTTATGAAACTTACCCACATAAAAATTATGCATGAAACTAGAATAAGATTTTCTTTTTTTACAAGCAGACACTGTTCTTTATTTTGATGTTTTGTATGTTCAAATATTCATACAACAAAATATATACAAAGTAATACCTAAATAGGGACATAGTAGTGTACTTAAAGTATGATGTAAAGTTCACTTGAAGAAAACTTACAAGTATACTTGCAGTATAAAACTACTAAACAATTTAGTCCCAAGGAGTAATGAAATAGTAAACTACTAGTACACTGATATTTGTATACTTACTTCATAAAGCATACTTAAAAATATACCTGAACTTTATTTACATATACTTAATAAAATAAACTTGAATTATATTACTTTTTGGTGAGGGTAAGCAACTTGACATGACCAACTGAGGGAAGTTCCCTGAAAACCACGATTGCAACTTTGACATTTTATACAAGAGTTAAAACGAGTAGTTACAATATTTTATACAAGAGTTAAAACGAGTAGTTACGAGTAGATTTACATTTTAGTTCAATATTGAATTTATTGAAAGGATATATTGTCAACGTTGACTGTTTTTGCTTTATTTTGGTTAATGAAAATATAAAAAACAAAGATCACAGCAGAACAGTCGCGCATGTCTAAGCAACACATGGTGGTGTTTTGTTAATGAATGATTCTCGTTTTTGAATTTTGTATAATTTGAGTCAATGATTCAGTGGTCTATTCTTAAGGACAGACACTTGCTTCAATCTTGAATGAATCAGATGTCTGAACAAATTGTTTACAACCTACTGGCGGTTTACTTTCTTTTTAACCTAGTCACTTCTGCTTCTTCTACAGGAAAGGTCGATTCTGTAGATACTCATTCGGTAACGATTGGTAACAGCCCTATATTATCTTAGTATATTAAGTGATATTATTAATACAATGTAAGAATTTTATATGATAGATGAAGCACGCATTTAACATGGTTCGGGGAAAATTACTTTTAAATAGGTCGAAAATTACCTGCAAAATAAATGTAAATACATTTTTGTATGCAGTATTAAGTCATATAAAATATAATTTACAAACAACAAAATTGTGGCCAGAGAAAATGCGGAGTGGCTAGTAAATTTGGGAAACCACTAGCCACAGTGGCTGGTGAGCATAAACGTTAATGTCAAGCCCTGGAGGGGAGCTAAGCATCATCATGATTGGCAGGATTATATGATTATAAGACAAGCTTTTCCAGATCTTTGGTAATTGGTTTTTGTATGTTTATTGGAGAAGCTCAAATCAAATTACCAATCAGTGCCAACGTAGTTAAATAATCTGTATTCTTATTCAGGTTTCTCACATTGTCTCCTGGGTTTTGAAGTGTATGAGACCAGAAAAACTTAGGCAAGAGTGCTTGCTTGAGGTTTAATGATTCTCTGGTTTACTTTAAAAGTTTGATGCAGAAGACCTTAGGTTCCACTCATGCCCACAGCAACTGCCTCTCCATTGAAAGTCTTAAAAGGACTTGTAATCAAAGTTGTTTACCCACAAAGACTTCATGTTTATCTCTGTCCCATCCATTATTTACTCAGTCTGAGCTATAGATCTTCTGTGCTGGATGTACTGGGGAAATATGAACTGTTCTTTGATTTTGGCTTGACTGATGAGTCTACATTTATTATCATCAGCATAACTAATAAAAGGGAGGACTGCTCTGATGATGACTATGGGTAATGGAGGTCCATTTGTCTGTTAATTAATTGTTGCCATTGATTTGCAGCTCCATGGATGTTGAGAGCTTTAGATTATTTGTGCGGACAGGGGATGAAGGAACATGATGATTCAAAGCAGCGGTAGTGATTTAGATCTCTATGTGTTTGTGTCTACTTGTCCACAGGGAGGCAGTTTGAAAGCTTGTGCTTGAGCATTGCTCTTTGGATCAGAAAGAATTGCCAGCATCTATGGTGGTAGACCTGTATATAATAAAGACTGTATGGGTATATGTGAATATATGCAGAAACATATGTCCAACATTTTCACACTTTGCTTGTATTTTGCACAATATGGCACAAATCCGCTCATTCCAAAGTTTTATACCGTGGCGTAACTTGATGGCAGCAGTTTTTCAAAAACTTTAGAGCGGAAGCATTTCCAGTTTACCATTATGTTTCTTTATATAAATGTTGTGCTATTGAAGATAGTTGACTGGTTACCTTTTAGTTGCATTTAGATAACCACAATAGTGTGTGTGTCTCTGGGTATGAGAATGGGTCACAACAGTTGACTAATTGACTATCCTGGAAACTTTCAAGTTGATCTACCTTTAAGTAGCAGCATTTTAATTAGCGAACTGACAGCTTGCTGTTTTCATGGTAAAACTCTCTTCTCTCTTGACAAATTTGCATCTTTAAATTCATCCAATTTAAAGTAGGCTACTGCTGCTATAGCCATACACATTCAGACAGATGCTTTTGATTGCTGTATTGTTTCTTTCTTGAGTGGGACCATGTTGATGCAAGAATGCATCTGATGTTAATTTCCATTAAAAGTGAACTCTATGGAGACCTATTAGTCAACTAGTCATTCAGTCAACCCCCCAACTAGTCAATATTGAAAATGTGTTGTTTTGCAAATCCCTGTATATGTATATTTGTCTCTGGGTATGTTTCATGAATAATAACTCATAGTGTCACTTTTTATGGTAATCAATCTGAAAATAGCTTACCTACCGTTTGTTATGGCTCTTTGTACATTTAGAAGAGCAAGTATTTTAACAGAATATTTTTTTGAATACATTTAAAATTAAAATGATCCAAGCCTTTTTGCAAAAGGATGTATTTGGCTAGTCTGTACTTTCTCTGTGTTTTTCCTAAAATGAAAGCTTGAATTATCTCACTGATGGTCAAACATTGAGGAAAGATCACTCTTAATGACAAAACCATAAACAGACCACCACAACCAGACATGTAAACAAAACTGTTTTAAAGAGTTCTCATTGAGCAGTTATGTTTTATGATCCTCTTACTCTAGCACACACACACACACACACACACACACACACACACAGGAGCTGGAAGATAACAGCTGTGACAATGTGTGATAAAGCAGATACTGTTTACAGGCGGTGGTAATCCTGATAGCCCTACTAAGCAATGCTGAAATCCCTGCCGATTTGTGGTGACCTGGTGAGCTGGCCCGCTCACTCGATTAAAAAGGAGTTTGAGCACAGCTGCTTTGTAGACTCATGGAGTTCATGCTGGAGGTTGTTTTAGTCTGACTGCTGACCTTGATAAGTATAGTTTCAGTTGAATTTCTCCCTCTAAGCTTTCTGGCCTAACATGACCTCCTGGCACAGTGGGCTCGTGGGCATCAGATAGGAGCTTTGCTGACAATATCTCTGAGTATTAGATAAGGAGAACTCAACATTCCTTTTGGTCTTATATTCCCTACTGTTTTCTCTTGCATTTATTGAGGCTTCTGACATCATTATGCTGATAATGTCTTGTGGATCTGACCATTTAGACATATGGATATATGGAAGCCTTTTTCCGCTACTCGAAATTATTTTTTTTAATAATAATTGATTAAGAGAATAATTGTATAAGAGTTTTTACCTAACTATTATGTTTCTCTTTGAAATGTGTTATACAAACTTGCAATTCTAATTTTTTTCTCAGAATTGTCATACAAACTCACAATTCTGACTATTTTCTCAGAATTGTATGATATTTTTCTTCATCAGTAAATGTCATTAGTCCTATTGTTAATGATTTGTGGTCCATATTAAGAAAAAGCATTAATCTCAAAGTATATTTCGTTTTTGTATGCATAAACTAGTGTATGCATACAGTCAAGTGCATTTATTCAAATTATGCTCCATTTGATAGCATGCACGAATCCAGGCGGTCAACACATGCACTCTAGAAAGATTCATCTTTGTCCAATGTCTGTGCTATTTTTCTCGAGAAGTTATGACCAATAAAAATGTCTTCGTATTATTTTGTCATTTTTGTCAATGTGGGCATCTGTTGTTGTTGCAGTGCAGTCTACTTATTTTGTTGTTGTTGTTCAATCTTTTTAGTTTCATTTTCTACTGTGAAACAATGGCTCGGGGCCAGCACTGCCACCTTGTGGAACAACGGATTAGTGTAAAAAAAAGACTATGCAAAATGTCAAAAACTGAAAAACTGTGCACTTAAAGAGAGTACACTTTCATGACTACATTTCTTAACAGAAATAAGTACACTTTTAAGTACTCTTTGTAATAATGTCAGATTTTAAGTTGTACTTTAACTCTTTCTCTGCCATTGATGGCTTTCCATGTTTTCACTGGTTGATCCATGAAGTGGTATAGAAAAGAGCCAGCATTAGGGTTGTTGATGGAAAATGATCAAAAAGGCTGGCGATGGCTGGCAACTTTTTAAAAAAGCACATGTAAAATACTTTACTATAATTATAAGTGTAGTGTGTTAAACGTTAATACATTTTATGTGTACTAAATTGCAACTTCATCATTACACATTTCTAATTACAAATACATTTAAATACATTGCATTCAAGTTTTACTGCATTTCCGTAATATCTACTGTTTTCTAAGGTATAATTCCTTTTCCCATGACCAAGGGCTTTCGCCAAAATTTGATCCGCTGGACCTCGGATCAGTATCTGGTTTTATTCTAATGTGAAAAGCCCATTTTTCACAATCTAGTCAATTACAGACAGAAAAAAATCGAGTATCACCCTACATTTTTCCTTGGTGAATATTCTGTCTTCACTCATTTAATGCTATGTAGAAAAAAGATTGGTTGTGAATGCATATTCATCTTAAGTATTACATTAAGTGTTGTCCTTTATTCAGGATTATTATGTTTTTTTAATAGTAATCATAGTTTAACTGTAGTATTTGTAGTGAAACCACAGATAAAACGGTGATTGTGTCCTCGTTTTTTTGATCAGTATTTGTTTTGAAAGATAGCAGTTGTCATATTGCCATAGTTAACATAATAGATGATTTAGTATTAAACACTGCCATAAGTTAGTTTTCTCTATATGAACATATTCGCACATACAAAATGAAATAGCGAGGGGGAGAGCATATTGAGACGGTCTTTGCTGGCGTGTGTTCCTCTTTTGCTGACTTTACATTTTAATAAGGCAGAGGATTAGCTTAATGTCTGTTTCATCTTCAGCGCTCACAGAGGGGGCAATTCAACCCTTTTCTATGCGTTGCCATGGTGACAGACTTCCAGGAAGCCTCTAACTGTAATATCCAGTCAAAATGTTTGCTTTTGTTTCATTGGCAGTGCCTTGTTCACCGCGACAGCATCTCGACTACTAGAGGGTTCAAAAATGTCTGCCTGTCTGTAAAAGCCTCACAATTCAGATTTTTATAGAGGCTGCCATTTGGAAGCTTAAAGAAGAAAGAGGACATCTTTTTTTGGCCACAAATGAATAATTGTGGTTGTGTGTCAGTACTCAAGATGGAGCAGACATTTCTGCTGCTTCTTGTCATTCTCAGAGTTCATTTTCTGATCTATCGCTGCATTGTATATGCTCTCTCTCTCTCTCTCTCTCTCTCTCTCTCTCTCTCTCTCTCACATACACACACACACACACACACACACACGCACACAGGCACGCATGCATGCACGCACACACACATGCACACACACACACACACACACACACACACATATATATATATATATATATATTGATTTATTTATTTACTTATGTAAAAAATGAAATATGGAATATGGACAAAATGGTAAACAAGGGTTATCCCATAGGTGATTGATAGTTGTAGTCTACTAAAGGATCAGATATTTACTGCCTCTGAAAGTTTTTTACTATGCTTGAAAGTGTGTGTTTGTGTGTGTGTGTCCATTCATATTCTTGTTTTGATGTGACACCAATCCTCTTGCGTTGAGTTGAAATCATATTTACATTTACATTTATGCATTTAGCAGACGCTTTTATCCAAAGTGACACAGTACATTCAGGCTATACATTTGTATTGTTAGTATATGTGTTCTCTGGGAATCGAACCCACAACCTTTGCGCTGCTAATGCAATGCTCTAACCACTGAGCCACAGGAACACTATTCCTACTATATTTGCTGTCCTGTCTATATTTACTTGATGTAAAGACAGTTAAGCTGACCAGCTAATGTAATCCAAATAACATTTCAGCAATCTGTCACATTTTGTGCTATACTTTAGTCCACCACTAAAGGCAAAAATTTCACACGTTCTTCTGTTGTTGGACACAAACAACGCTCCAGTCAGCAGACCCATATAAACACAAGCTGAGCTGCTTCTAAGTGTGTTATTAAGAAAATACTATTGTGATGAATAACAATTTAGGTTGGACATTTCAGGGAAAGTTTATACTGAGTGTTAGTATACATATTTATAAATATAATACACTGTGATGATCTCAGAACTTTGAGGAATGTATTTTATTATAAATTAACTGGTTTCCATATGAATATTAAGTGAAATTATCAATTTTCAGAAGCCATTACTCAATTATTAATTGTGATTCTTATTATTATCGATGTTCAAAACATTTTTTTTTGTGGAAACTGGTATATATTGTATTTATGTATTTATTAAATTATTATGTTTAATTAACATAATTAATCTGAAACAAAAATCAATGTAACATTCTACATTTTTACCGTCGCCGTTAATCAATTTGTTTTCTTGCTGCATAAAAGTAATGTTCTTTTCTTTTCTTTTCTTTTCTTTTCTTTTCTTTTCTTTTCTTCCAATTATTTTCTCTCCCCTTATCATTGGTAATGATAATAAATGTTTCCTGATCAGCAAATCAGCATATTATAATTATTTTTGAAGGATCATGTGACACTGAAGACTGGAGTAATGAGTAATTTTAAAATATAGTTAAATAGACAATATTTTTAAAGAAAGTTATTATTTAAACAGGTAATTTTACAGTATTACAGAGCCCTATATTTTTTATTCTGTTTTATTTTATTATTTATTTGTTTATTTTGTACAAATTCTATTATTTAAAATTATTATTATTTTTAAAATAATTTTACTGGCCCTATGAAATATGTTTGTTTTTTTTCCTACTGTTTTTTTTCATACTCTATTTTAATGTTTAAATTAAAGTTTATTAATCAAATAGCATGTCTTGAAATTGACATTTTAAATGTATTTATGTATTTTTACATTTTCTTTGGGGTGTCAAAGTGCTGCTTTGTGTGATTATTCCTGAAAAAAATATATATATATTTGTATTATTTTAAATGTATTTGTATAATTGTATTATTTGTAGTAGCAGTATTACATTAAGACGTACGCTCTACTGTACAAAAGTAATATATTTTTGTCACAATTTCTTCAAGTTGCAGGTTGCTGTGAAGAGTTAATTTGTGTGTATATTAAATGACGACAGTTTTTCTTAAAAATGAAATGGTCAAAGGCTCAAAAAGTAACTCTCAGAGCAGTTATGTAGATGTTGTTTGTTTAGTGCATCAGTAAGTGTTGTAAACGAAACTGCACGTCTCTGCCGTTCATTTACACAAAGATATGCGGAACATGCAGGAATCATATTTAAATGTTTTAGTTTTTTTTTTGCGGCTCAATATTCACAGACGCTGGTCCATATTGTGATCTGATTTAGAAATATTAATCCAAAATTCGGCTAATATCATCACATTACACGTTATATGGTAAATTACATTTTTATGACTGGATTTCGTGAATCTGTCCACGTTTTCCACATCGTGGAAAGGGCCCTGTATTACTCATCTAATATCTGCTATAAAAACAGTCACTTACTGTCCCTGCAAAAGCTGTATTTTTTTTTTGCCAACATGTTAAACATGTGAATGTGTTAACACTGTGGTGTTGGGTAGAAGACCAGGCAGAAAATTTGACAGGGAAGCCATGTTTTCATAAAAAGACCGGTCACATGACTCTTATTTTGACATTTCATTCCATCCCTCATTGTACAAACAACGTTGTTTTTGTCAACATACTTTCCCAATTAATGCTCATCTGTTTTTCTAAACATACTCTTTGCAGTTAAGTTTACTCAGGAGATTGGTTTTAGATTTAGCGTGTGATGTTGGATTAACTAAAGTAATATTGTTTAAAGTATTTGTCATCAGTGGTATGCCATTTCATCATCTGGATGCGGGGCGGGGGTCTCGTCTCTTTTATCGTGTTTATATGTCTATATGATTCTCTCTGCTTGTCCAAAAACTCAAGGCAACAGCATTAAAAAAACAGCTGTGGTAGTATGACTATTATATAAACCAGATGTAGATGATTACATATGGAATATTAAGGCAAGCGGAGAAATCAATTTTCTAATCTGCCTGAACCAATCAGCAAGCTTCATGTCAACCTTCAGTCACCAAGCATCCGTATTCAGCACTGTTTTTCCAGCCGCACATGGTTAGAGATTTGTAATTCCAGCTTTTGACAGGTATTTATCTGAGGACATCATGAGTTTATTATGAAAGCTCAGTGGGACGCATGCACACAAACACTTAGAGTAGGTCACCGGTTAGACAGCGTATAAGCTGATGGGAAATGATGAAATCATGCTTATAAGCTCAGAGCTCAGTTTTAAGCTCTTCCATACCGCAGTCCCTGTTCTGACACTGCTTGGGATTTTAATACAAGTTCTCCCATTCCACAAACCCACTTGAATCACTTATTGATCTATAGTCCAGCCTCTCTTTATCTGTCTCCGTGAAGGAATTAAACGCCTCACCTTGTCTGTCTTCATGGCAGCACAGCACATGTCAGTATTATTTGTTCCATGTTTGTGGCTGGTAGGTAATCCGTCTGAACAGATGTGCCCCAAATGGCATCTGCTGCACTCACTTAGCCTTATGTAACATGTTTGTGTCCTGAGAGAGCTATGAAGGGCTCCATGCAGCCTATGTGTGATTTGATGGAAGCGGTTTATGGGGGTGCGACTCTAAATGTGTCCAACTGTGAAAAGACAAGTCATTTAGACTAGGCCTTTTTTTTTTGGAAAGTTCTAAAGCACCCAGCCCCTAAAAGGGGTCATGTGCATCATTTCATATATAAAATAGATACAAATAAATAAATAATTAGTAGAAATTTCAGTTTAACATATTAATGTTGTGGTGCTACATTATAAATAATAATAATCATACCTTCATAAAAAGTATGTAAAATAGTCAATGTGGGTGGTGTTATTTTAGTAATATTTATTTATGTGCATTATTTTATTAATAAATATTTGTAATTCACTTTTTTTATATATTCATACAACATATACAATTTACATTTTTAGTTTAAGTTTTAGTGATTTCATGTGCTTTTGTACTATTATTTTTTTTATTAATTTAAATTAATGGATTTTTATTTCAGTTTCAGTAATTTCAGTACTTCAAATAAAATCCAGATATAATATCGGAGTAATATCAGAACCAGACTTAATTTATTTGTATTTAATGTTTTAATTATTGACAACAATTTCATTGTGTGTCATTTATAGGCTTCTGCCAAAATACTTAATTCACATTCATAGTAGTAGATAGGCAGGTATTGCATTCCTGAAAAATATTTTATTTTTGCAAATTAATTTATAAATATAAACATGATTTTAAGTGTAAGTGAAAAATGGTAATACGAAGGTGAGCACTAGCCTACAGCTACTAACATGCAGTTAGTAGCAAAATAAATGTATTTAATATTAATAAAAATGCACATTTGAAAAATAAAATATATTTATAGTAACATTTCAGCAGGTTTAATATAATTCATGTTAACACAAAGAACATGATTAATTGTTTTAATCATCTGACAGCCTTTAAAAACATGAAACATAATAATCAATAAATTGAGGTATTTCTAATTTCTATGAAAAAATACTAATCTGCTACAGTATATATGTACTGTACTGTATTTTTTGTGCTTCAAATATTGATATACTATGTATGATTAATTTTAATATTAACCATTAAAGATAACACTTCATAATATTCAACTTTATAATTTCCATTTGTTAACTTTATTTAATTAATTAAAGAGCAATTGTCTTACAAGGTTAATGTTGATTAATGTATTTAACATTTATTATGCATGACCATAAATTAACAGTGAAAAAACATTATATTTATTAATTAACATAAACCAGATTAATAAATGTCGTAAACAAACTGTTAGTTCAAGCAACGTGAATTTAACTGAACCATGCGAATGATAAGCTGGATTAAACTTAATAATACGATTTTTACAGCTTGCTTTCAAGAAACTGCTTTTTGAGATTGCTACTTTAAAACATAAACCCCCGGTTTCACAGACAAGGCTGAAGTCTAGTCCTAGACTAAAATGTAAGTCTGAGTTGTTTCAACTGAAATAAACTTGCACTGACTGATCTTAAAATATATCAGTGCCTTGTTCTGTCTCAAGATGCTCACAATTTTAAAGCATGGTTATAAAAAAATCTTAAATGTCCTAACTGAACTATGGCCTAATCCTGGCTTAGTCTAAGCCCTGTCTGTGAAATCGGGCCAAAGACATTTAGGGATAAACTTAAAACAAATCTTAAAACAAATGAGCAATTTTTATGTACAGGCAGAGATTCTACTGTGTTTTGGGGGTCGAATGTTAATTTTCACAGTACAGTTCACAGCGATAGTGTTCATGAGAATTAGCAAGGAATAGAAGGAGCTCCTTCAAGTGCATCTACAGTACAGCTCCTCGTCACCTTTCATGTCAGTTTGCTGAGAGAGACTGTATTTAAAGCACACTCAGGGGAAAGTGAAGTTTAAAGTAAGCCAGCTCAATTAGCATGCTGGGTTAAGAAGGGCTGCAATGTTTCAGGACTCAGAGCTTGTCTCTCAAGGCCTTATTGAATGCTCTTTTTTTTCTTCTGTTTTATAATTGGGTCACCGCTCTTCTCAGATGCATGTGTGTGTTCTTGTCCTCCAGGGAGAGTTTGATGTATTTTTTTTCCAGCAACCTTTGTCTTCTGTCTGCGAGACTTTATTTAATTTCCTTGTATGCTTGCTTAGCATCCTCTTCTGACAACCTCCCTCTCCCCGTCTCTCAAACTGACAGCTTTTGTTTCGTACAGTCTGATGTGCGTGTCAGTATGTGGAAGCATCTTGACAGATGATCTTACTGTTTTTACGGTTTGTTATTAGTATACTTTTGTATTATCATTTCTTTCTCTCTCTAATAGCTGCAGTTGCACATATTGACATCCTTGTCGTTCCATCAGCCAGTCCGATTTTAAGGTTGGGTTCAAGCAAGGCACTGGGACTTTGTTTAACATTCGTGTGAACTGATTTTTTTCCCTGTTTTATGGACAGATAATGGTTACGATTGTGATTCTAGTTTAAAATGCACATGCCATGATTTTGGAAATGTATTTTTATTTGTGTTTCTGTTGGTTTCATAGAAAGATAGATGGATAGGTAGGTAGACAGACAGACAAGCAAATAAATAAATACAATTAAATTATTTTATTTCAATTTCATTCAAATAATAATTAGTTAAAACATTTTTTCAATTCAATTCAATTAATTATTACAGTAGTCAATATTTGAAGTGGATCAACACCTTTCATCCAAGATGTCCTAAAACCTAAAACCAAAATGTTTTCTTGCCGGACAACTTTGATAAACTTTTTTGATCCACTTCAAATCATCGCTGCATGTTGGTTTGCATGACATGACATGGAGTTCTTCTAATTTTTTTACAGAAATAATACTTTTTAGTGACAGAATTAGCCTTTCAAGTAGTAGGACTGGTTCAATGTTCATGCCTGCGCATAAGGCCCTCATCTTCATGATGCTTTAAGTGACTCACTAAGCTGCCCTCAGCTGTTTAATTTTAAGCCGTGGGTGAGACAGTCCTAACAAGTAAAGTGGCCCTTCAGACGTACGCTTGAAGAGCCTAAGAAGCCTTCAGTCAATCAATCAATATGAGAATCAATCAGTCCAGCAAAGCCGATCCACTGTCTTTAAGTATGCCGCACACCCCAGACTACCATTGATCGCAGGTCCATTCAATTATGAATGTTTCACATCAACACTTTATGAACGTACAGTGTTTCAAAGACTTTGAGTACGAGTCGTAGCATTAAAGACTAATGATTGATTGCGTTCATTGTCCCTGCCAAATAAAATCTCATGCATTCAGATTAAGTCGGTGCTGTCTGACTTAAAGCGTATAGATATAAATATATATATATATATATATAACTTTTTCCCCTTCCTTCAGAGCTGCCCATCCACAAATCCAAGCTTAGACATAAAAGGCATAGCATGGATTATCTCTTCCCTCTCAACTCTCATTAGCCCTTCGGCCTGCAAAAAAGTACAATTATTTTTGGTATGCGGGATATCTTTGATGAAGAATTTACTAGATTTTTCCCTCCTCTTACCCTCTTTTTGGAGTTTGTCATGTATTTATCTGCAAAATGGTAATGTTGGGAGAAAAATCCGTATTAATTTTCTAGCAGTGGGGTGCCTTTTGCCGGGTTTGGCGAACAGAGATATGTGGGTCGGGGTATTGATCTGAAGCCCAACGCGGGCGCACTTGACTGAATGACTGCTCCGCTCTGGACTTCTGCCTTTAAAGTGAACGCAGCTCGGTTAGACTTCATTAGAGTATCTCTTCAAAGACACGTCCCCCTGCTCATTTTTGCTAGAATGCTAATGCTTCGACATTATCTGTGAATACATTATTCTAATGGAATTGCTCATTTAACATAAACTGCTCGGCAGAGAGGGATGGAAACGCTGTTTATGTGTGAAAATAAATTATATATGGGCTATTCATGAGTGAATGAATTTGTGCCTCACTCGGCCATATCTCTCCAAATGGAACTGTGCTTGTTGAGCCGTGGAAAGTTCCAGAAAATTTCCCTACATTAGTCTGTGGCGCTCATCCAAATAGGTCCCGAGTGTTGTTCCCCAACAAAGGGCATTTTGTAATGGAATGTTTGAACTTCCTGTGTAACCCTGAGCTGTGTTGACGTGGAAGAGTTTTGAGATGCATACTACAGTTTGGCATATGCTATACGCGAGGTTGAGGTCTAATGCCACGGGATACGCAGGAGCTCCTCTGTAGACATGAATTATTTAGTACCCATGCTCTTTAATTAATGATTCTTTGTATAAGCAAGTTAGTTTTTTTTTTCAATCTGTGAATTCACAGTGGGAAGCCTGCCTTTTCAAGTTTCAAGTGAAGCGTGTTGATCGAAAGACTGAGAAAGTCTAGATTACTTGAGTTGGATTAAATTTAAAAGCCAATGGAAATAATATATATGACCCATATATTAAAGGTCAACATTACTTGTAATGGCCTCTGTTGTTGGTATTGCAGTTTTATTTGTTAAAGCAGCATAAATGTTCACCCAAATCTCACCCCAAAATTCTGTCATCATTAATACTTCGTAATATTCTTCTGAGGAACACAAATATAGAAGTTTAGCAGAATCCCCTGGGGGTCATGTCTATGCAAACTGTATTTGGATATGCACACATGCAATTTCTTTTTTGTGAGTTATGACCTAAATATTACATATCGTCTCAGGTTACGTATGTAACCATGGTTCCCCGAATGGGGAACGAGACACTGCGTCCCCTAGGGGTCGCTACGGGGAACGCCCTCAGCGTGACTCGTGTCTGAAGATACATATGTAAAAACACCACCTGTTGGCCGGCAACAGCCCATGACGTCACTACCGGCGTGACCACAATATAAGGGCCGCCGGGAGAATACATCATCCGCTTCTTCGTCTGAAGCTTGTGTCCGAAGCATGGCCCAAAACCTAGGGGACGCAGTGTCTCGTTCCCCATTCGGGGAACCATGGTTACATACGTAACCTGAGACGTTCCCCTCCATGGGAACTTCGAGCTGCGTCCCCTAGGGGTCGCTACGGGGAATGTTATACCCACTTCACCATGCTGAGGGGAGTGCAAGCCAATTTCGCGCAAAAGGCGAGCACTAAGCCAACTCTACCCGGCTAAGGGAGTTGCCCCTGGGACGGTTGATGGCTGTCAGTGATATTATTCCCCTTCAGCCAAAGGCCCGAGCTGCATACCCTAGTACTTACCTGCTAGGTGCCGGGATTACCGGACCCAGGGTAGAGCTCAAAGTCTTGGAATCAGAGAAAGATTCCTTTAAGGGGATATGGCCAAGCACCTGGTCACTAGGTCCTGGCCGATCACTCAGGGGCTACCACTTGCTCTGCACAAGCTTACTGAGGGATCTGTCTCAACAGACCTCTTGGTAGCGTACACCCCTTTTTTTATTTTTATTTTTTAAATTGCTCATAGGTGACCCTCTATGGTGAGGGGAGCAATGCTAGCTCGACCAACAAGGAGAGCAACCTATCACAGAGCTCTGGGGAGCGGAGAACTCATTCCTCAGAATGAGAGGGTACTCAGACACTCAGAAGGGAGCGGCATGCTCATAGGTGACCCTCTAGGTGAGGGGAGCAACGCTAGCTCTACCGACAGCGAGCTCTGGGGAGCGGAGAACTCATCCTTCAGAATGAGAGGGAACTCAGACGCCCCAAAGGGAGCGGCATGCTCATAGGTGACCCTCTATGGTGAGGGGAGCAGTGCTAGCTCTACCAATGAGGAGCTCTGGAGAGCGGGGAACTCATTCCTCAGAATGAGAGGGAACTCCGACGCTCAGAAGGGAGCGGCAAGCTCATAGGTTACCCTCTATGGTGAGGGGAGCGATGCTAGCTCGACCATACCAGGAGAGCGACCTAACACAGAGCTCTGGGGAGCGGATAACTCATCCCTCAGAAGGAGAGGAACTCAGATGCTCAGCAGGGAGCGGCATGCTCATAGGTGACCCTCTAGTGAGGGGAGCAATGCTAGCTCTACCTATAACGAGCTCTGGAGAGCGGAAAACTAATTCCTCAGAATGAGAAGGAACTCAGACGCTCCGGAGGGAGTGGCATGCTCAAAGGTGACCCTCTAAGTGAGGGGAGCAATGCTGGCTCTACCAACAACGAGCTCTGGAGAGCGGGGAACTCATTCCTCAGAATGAGAGGAACTCAGCTACCAATGAAGAGCTCTAGAGCGGAGAACTCACTCCTCAGAGTGAGAGGGAACTCAGACGCCCCGAAGGGAGCGGCATGCTCATAGGTGACCCTCTATGGTGAGGGGAGCAATGCTAGCTCGACCAACAAGGAGAGCAACCTATCACAGAGCTCTGGGGAGCGGAGAACTCATTCCTCAGAATGAGAGGGAACTCAGACGCTCAGAAGGGAGCGGCATGCTCATAAGTGACCCTCTAAGTGAGGGGAGCAACGCTAGCTCTACCGACAGCGAGCTCTGGGGAGCGGAGAACTCATCCTTCAGAATGAGAGGGAACTCAGACGCCCCAAAGGGAGCGGCATGCTCATAGGTGACCCTCTATGGTGAGGGGAGCAGTGCTAGCTCTACCAATGAGGAGCTCTGCAGAGCGGAGAACTCATTCCTCAGAATGAGAGGGAACTCCGACGCTCAGAAGGGAGCGGCAAGCTCATAGGTAACCCTCTATGGTGAGGGGAGCGATGCTAG
Source organism: Oxygymnocypris stewartii (assembly GCA_003573665.1). NCBI lineage: Eukaryota > Metazoa > Chordata > Actinopteri > Cypriniformes > Cyprinidae > Oxygymnocypris > Oxygymnocypris stewartii. Next base: position 1,646,653 of record QVTF01001090.1, on the reverse strand, counting down.
CTCGACCATACCAGGAGAGCGACCTAACACAGAGCTCTGGGGAGCGGAGAACTCATTCCTCAGAATGAGGGGACATTCAGACGCTCCGAAGGGAGCGGCATACTCATAGGTAACCCTCTTAAGGTGAGGGGAGTAATGCTGGCTCTACCGACAACGAGCTCTGGAGAGCGGAGAACTCATTCCTCAGAATGAGAGGGAACTCAGATGCTCAGAAGGGAGCGGCATGCTCATAGGTGACCCTCAGGTGAGGGGAGCAAGGCTAGCTCTACCGACAACGAGCTCTGGAGAGCGGAGAACTCATTCCTCAGAATGAGAGGGAACTCAAAACGCTCCGAAGGGAGCGGCATGCTCATAGGTGACCCTCTAGGTGAGGGGAGCATTGCTAGCTCTACCAACAGCGAGCTCTGGGGAGAGGAGGACTCATCCTTCAGCGCTCAGAAGGGAGCGGCATGCTCATAGGTGACCCTCAAGGTGAGGGGAGCACTGCTAGCTCTACCGACAATGAGCTCTGGAGAGCGGAGAACTCATTCCTCAGAATGAGAGGGAAGTCACCTTTTTTTTTTTTTTTTTTGTCCTGGCTTAGCAGGACATTTCCACCTAACCTCGGTCAGGTGGAGTTTACAGTGGTTACAGGGGAATTAGAGAGGAATGAGAGGGCTTGCCTCTCTCTGACCTGCGCCTCTCTCTCACCCTATCCGCAGGAGGGGGAGGGGCATGAGTCGCGAGACTAGCCTTCTGAGCCCATCTCTGACCCTCAGACCGAGATGGGCTAGGACCCCTGGTTGTTCGGGCTCAGACCTGGAGTTTATAGGACCTTATCCAGGTCTTTCAGCAGATCAATACGGTACGCCTTAGTGTGCAATGAAGCGACGGTCTGACCTGCTGCTGCATATGCCCTGCCATTTAAGCGAGATTCAGGGGCTTAGATGGCCAGGAGGGAGCCTTGAGAGAGGATGTCTCTTCACAGAGAGATAAGCTGGTTATCATCTCTTGCACAGGGGGCATCCCCTCATAGCCATTTTCACGCATCCCCTCAGTGTCAGCATAACTGGTATGCTGAAACCTATGAATACGATAAAAATTGCTTTTTCCACTCCTTCTCAACCTCCACATCGAGATTTTATGAAGAAAGGAAGGCTCACTCGAGCTGGGGGTTTATGGCCAGAAAGATTTATTTTTATGATCCATAACCTCCAAAAACTTGTTCATATGCAGTGCAGGAGGATTGAGAGGGTTCAGTCTCAACTTCCTCGCCCTCAAACATCTCATGCTCTTCCTGGGCATAACCCAGCAGAGCACTAGCCGCTGAATCTGATGATGTCAGAAAGATCGCATCGTCACAATCCAGCAGCTCACTCTCGTTCTCGGCCAACGCGCGCGAAAAGGGCCAATCCCTCTCTAACTCATCGGCCACATCCAACTGCTAATTTAATTCGCCTCCATGCCTCGGCAGTGGTGGGTCCCGAATTGCGGGAAGCAGACGGCTGCCCCTCTTTCCTTGAAAAGAGGGACAGGACGAGAGCGGAGCTTTTTCATAGAAAAAGCTCACAGTGCACGCAGATTTTCCCCTCAAGGATATCGCGTGCGTGCTCCTTGCCCAAACAAAAGACGCAAAGATTGTGTGTGTCATCGGGTGTCAAATAACGAGGACGCGGATCCACACACAATCTTAAACGCCTTGCTAGTGCACGCCATGATAGAGAGAAAACTGTACTCTTACCAGAATGCACGCTTCAAACAAAACAGTCAGTGAAGACGAAGAAGAGGATGATGTATTCTCCCGGCGGCCCTTATATTGTGGTCACGCCGGTAGTGACGTCATGGGCTGTCGCCGGCCAACAGGTGGTGTTTTTACATATGTATCTTCAGACACGAGTCATGCTGAGGGCGTTCCCCGTAGCGACCCCTAGGGGACGCAGTTCGAAGTTCCCATGGAGGGGAACAAATGATTTGTATGGACAAAGGTCACTATAGTTTTTAATTCTTACATTTTTCTTACTTTCTTTATTTTTCTTTCTTTCTTTCTTTATTTCTTTCTTGTTTGTTTATTTTACACTATTTGGAATAATTCAAATTCAGATAGTTGTTCAACAAGGCTGCATTTATTTGATCAAAAATTCTATAAAATGGTAAAGATGTGAAATATTATCAGAATCTAAAAGAGCTGTTTTCTATTTCAATATTTAAAAATATGATTTATTCTTGTAATGGCAGAGTGGAATTTTCAGCATCATTATTCCACTCTCTTAAAAATAAAGGTGCTTCACGATGCTATAGAAGAAAATTTTTGTAGAAGAACCTTTAACATCTGAAAAACCTTTCTGTTTCACAATAGGTTCTTTGTGGCAAAAGAAGGTTCTTCAGATAATAAAAAGATAAGAAAGAGATGTTTTTTTAAAGAACCTTTGGCTGAATGGTTCTTTGTGGAACCAAAAATGGTTCTTCCACGGCATCGCTTGAAGAACCTTTTGAAGCACCTTTACTTTTAAGAGTGCAGTCTTCAGTGCCACGCGATCCTTTAGAAAGCATTCTGAAATCTAATATGCATAATATTAAATCTGTATTTAGAATAAGAATCATCTTTATTTGCCAAGTGTGCGCAAACACACAATGAATTTGTTGTGGTTTTTAAGAAGCTCTTGGTACATACACGCATACATACATACATACCTGTACATACATACCACTCTGACATGAAAACAGAAACAATGCCATATATATATATATTCATATATATATATATATATATATACACTGTATATGTGTGTGTGTGTGTGTGTGTGTGTGTGTGTGTGTGTGTGTGTGTGTGTGTGTGTGGGTGTGTGTGTGTGGGTGTGTGTGTGTGTGTGTGTGTGTGTGTTTGTGTGTGCTTTGCTGCAATTTTGGTAAAATGTGTACTTCACTTGGCTATAACTCTCGAAATGGAATTGTGCTCGATGACCAAATATTCATACTGAAATCAATTGTCAAAAAACATATTTTATTTGACTTATCCCAGCCATCTTGGTATATAGCAACATAGTATCAATCAGTGAATTGAGTTTTGGACAGGGTTACCTTTAAATATGACCAGAAGTAGATGATGGGCATATTTTGGAAACCATTATAACCATTAACGTCATTATTAATTTCGGTGACGCAGAAGCCGCACACTTCACCTGTTAAACGACACTCAAAGATGGTGACCAGGCCAGTGAGTACGTCAAATCCAAGGTGCGGACTGTTGCTGAAAGCTGCATGTGATGTGTAACATATAGCGGCAGGAATTCAACTCTACAAGTCACCAGAAGGGGGGCAGCTAAAGAATCAGCAGCCCTCTAAAAGCCCCTCCTCCGCCTCAGCGCAAAAGCGCGCGTTTTCTTCCTGCTGTGGAACAAAGGAACGTAGCGAGAATGCTTCTCAAAGACATTCGTTCATTTCATGACTTTCAAACTATCTACCCAAGAAATACATGGATATTAATATGTACTCTTTCTCTCATATGCTTGTGGAATATGAATATTAAGTTAGGAAAACGTGGGCTGATTTCTAATCATACTTTAAGCTGGAATGTTTAGGTAGTGTTTAGACTTTTATGAATGGTTGCAAAATTTCATAAATCAGTACGATAACGAATGGGGTGATATTATAAATGTGTAAACTTGATAAAAGTTTTAATACAGGGATCAAAAGTTATTCTTTTCTCCATTGAAAATGCCTTGCAAAAGACCAGCCGTGCAGGCGGGGCTCCGCCCCGTACCGACGCTCTGATTGGACCAGCCGCCTTTGGGGATGTCCAAACCGGACAGTTGAAAAGACGAGGCGCGTTCGCGTGCTCGCCCTCTCTTCCTCTTGCAACTCTCTGGCGCTCCTGAACTCCTGCGCGCTCAAACGCGCGCAAGGCTGACCTGGAAGCCGGCCCGCCGGACTCTCTCTCAACGAAACCAACCATCGGAGGGGGTCTAAGACCGTGCCAAAGCCGTAACGGAGCCACGAAGTCAACGATCGCGGAGGAGAGCTTTCCCGATGACGTCACGCAGTCATCTCAAGTCTCCACACGAGAACAACCGAAGGAGCCCGAGCTGAACACGTGACGCCCGAAACAAAGAACTGAACTCACGCGGGAAAACGAACCAATCACGAGCCTGCTTTAAACCCATTCAAGCAAGTACAAACTGAATTCCTAATCCTGACTGAACTGGTTAAAATTTTGATCTGAATGCAGTAACGAAACATACGTATTCGTTCGTGATCTTTTTGCTGGTTGGCTAAGTTATGAAATAGGAAAGAATGTCATTCTTTAAACCTTAACCAAAACTCTCTATGTGTGTGTATGTCTATGCTTCATTAGTTAATCCATTTATGTTACAATAGCAATATTACGAATAAACCTTTTCCATTTTATAAACAAGTGTCTCTGGAATGTGATTTTAAGTATTTTTATCCTTATTTGCCCTAAAGATAACGCAGCCTAGCTCAAAAGAGAAATTATTAATCTTGTTTATCATTACCTGGGGCCACGGGGAATGTAAGCGAGATTTTAATTAGATTAACAGAATGTACTTTTTAGTGATTGCTGGACAAGCACTTAATAAGGTGTAAACTGTAAAGAAATATTAATAGGGCTTAATCGAGCATATTAAATATTTAATAACTAATTCCCGGAGCTGAAACAATAGCTCTATATTAAACTGGTATTTTTACTACAAAAGTAATCACACTTGTGACCATTAAGTGACGAGGCCTGAAGGTGTCTGTTTCTATGTTGATGCTGGTAGCTGCAATGCTGTGTATGCAAACATGCCAGTTTCAGGCCCTGCAGCGGCAGGGATTCTGCCGAGGTAAGGGGAAGTTTTGAGCTCTGCCATGCAGAGACAGCTGCTTCCCTCCAGCCCAGCATTGTGCTTAGACATCTGCCCCATATGCGCCCCAGTACTACTCATAAACTATAAACATGTACTGTAGAATACAGCCTAATGACAAACAGGAACATAGGGAGCAATATTCACCTCAGCCCACCTCCTTTTCTTTCCTGTCAACTTTTACACACTCTCCTAATCTCAGCGCGCCAGGCACCGCTTGTCTAGTGTATATTGTTTTATTTTTGTTTAGCTAAGTCAACCTTTTTTTATTGTATTATCGCTGGCAAGAGTTGCGTTTAACAATAATCTTAAGTGGCTTTGAGCGAGACTAGAAGAGAGAGAGTCACATAAGTATTGGGAATTGAGGACAGAATCCATTTTTTAAGATAATACTGGAGCCAAATGACATTCAGAAATGGCTTTGAATATCTGCATTCTTTTGCCAGTGTGGACTGAACATCGTAATAAAATCTGCTATGTAAATATTAGAGCCGATGTTATGTGGTTCAGATTCGGTCATTTATGCACCCTCATGTTGTTCCAAACCAGTGATACTTTATTTCTTCCCTTGAATGGAGTGCTAGAATGATAATGACAAAAACACATTTAGATCTTTCCATTGGCTTTTGGATTATTGTAGAAAATAAGCTCTGTGACCAACAATAGTTTGGGATTCTTGCATGTTTTAATAATTTTTTATACATTTTGTTTAGTATTTATATAAAAAATTAAGAGATTAAAAAAAGTTAGAGATAATTCGCAATAACACAATTATTAATACAAAGAGGCGGTTTTAATGTCCCTGACAACCTCTGTAGTCCCATTTGAACACTTGTTAGCAACAAACACAAGTAAAAGTTTTTAAAAAAATCACAAGGTTATTATTGATGTATTTCATGTTATATAATGAAGTGTGAAAATAGCTTGAGCTTGTGTTCACCACAGACATTATGTCAGGCATTCAAACAAAAACTCATTCAAAAAATGCGTTCACTTCAGGACGATGGAACCAGAAGTACTAAAATGCTAACTTGTTTCTGGGCTTTGGCCTACAAAAACCTGTCATCTTTTGTCAGGAAAATCCTGCAGCACTCTATAAAGAATACATGTAGAATATAATAGGGATTCATATATGTAAAAATCCTGGGCTAGACTGATAACCCATTATACTGTACCTGTTAATCAATACCTCAAATTCATATTTTGTGCTAAAAATTAATAAACAAGCAATTCATAATTGAGTAAGTACAGCATGTTAGTTAGTAAATAAATACATTGAGAGTCTATTTATAATATACTATTGTATTATAAAATACAATAATTTTGTAGCAGCTCAAGTGGTATAGATGTTAAAACGCATGCCATAACAATTTTTTCTTTGACATGATCGACCCGAGTTTGAATACACCTTTTGCCAAACTTTTTTTCTTCGTTTTCAAATCTCATATCACATCGGAAAGGCGGTTATGTTCAATAAAAATGAAGGAAATAATCAAAAAGTTGTAAATAAAGTATCGGTTAGGGTGGGTGTAGGGAGGGCTTTATTGTCGCAAAAAGGTGGCATCCATTTAATAGTTTGAATAAAAATTATAATTTGCACTCAATACGTTATTATTGCATATTGTTTTATAATGAGTACTTTATTTGCAATAAGTACAATAAACAGCAGAAAATCCTGCTATTTTAGCACAGTGTAAATATAATCTAAAGCTATTTGCACTTAGTGTAAATAGCATGTAATTGCCATTTACACTTAGTGCATTTTTTATTTAAATGTCATAGTAAATTTATCATAACATCATAATGTACATTATATTATGAGATTTGCTAAAGATTGCTTACTTATTCATTTTGAAATATTAACTTTATATGAGTGTTACAATAGATTTAAAAAAACATTTTTAAATAAAATGGGAAAATGTGTATGAACATTTAAATATCCAATATGAAAACTAATATAAACAGAACTGAACCCATGACATTGTTGTTGCTAGCGTGTTGCTTCTCTACAGGAAACTACTGGAAGGCTATACTGTATATAGTTTAGATAATGTGGATCCCTACAAGCATAAAATCACTATTTATTTGGTTTATATTGAATTATGAGTACTTTATGGTTTCACGAGTCACCATCAAAAGCAATGATGCTTTGATGGTTATTTTTCCCCTCTTTTTTTCTTATTTGAATCTTCTTTTTTTGGAGATTGACATCCCATGATCCTGTGGCCACTGTGAGTTATTTCTCTGAATGGCTCCTTTTTAAGTTTCACTGAAAAACGCTGCAGCATGTTTGGAACGACATGAAGGTGAGTAACTACATGCCATTTATCAGGCTTGATGTGCCCAGCACTGCAGCATTTAACTGGTTTACACTCCTATAAGCAAGTGTTAATGGTGCTGGGTGCTGGGTGTGTTTTATTACTGCAGTGGAGGGAGTTAAACATGAGGTGTGTGCGTGTGTCATTAAGACTCAGTCTGCACACGGCTCAAACTGACCTGACGAGAACTCTGCTCTGCTTAATACGCTAGACGCTCTTGTTAAGCAGCCAGACAAAATATGATGCAAGGCAATCGCTCATGCCAGACTGTGATGTTTGAGTTTATTTCCATGTCTGCCACTCTTATCTCCACATCTCCTGCCAGATTCTAGCAGATAGCTATTAATAACACCAATTTATAGGATTAATTATGACTGTAAGCGCTAAGAGGTTTCACATCCAGTTATTTAACATGTCTCTCAGAGATTTTGAAAAAAAAACTTTCTTCCACCTTTAAAATAACAGTGCTGTACATGCTATGCACCAATTCACCCATTTCCTTTCTTGTTCACTAACACTTATTTCTTCTGTATGCAACCACATTCACTCATTTTGAGCTTTAAAGATTTGCATAAGCTTGCAAATTAACACCTCTAAGAGAAATCTAGTCTGAAATAGTTTTGTGATCAAAGGTGACTGACAGGGTGAAGATCCCTGTGTGATTTTGAATTACATTTTTTTAAGATGAGGGAGGGATGTTGTATTTACTGCAGTTCCCTGTGCATCCTTTAGGTGGCAGTAGAGCTTTTGATGTCAGTATGTGCACATGCTGAGCTAAGCACTCTCTGCCTTGAGCAAAGGCAGTGTGTCTTGGCAGCTTGTCATCATAACTAGTCAATGTTCTTTTAAATACTAAAATAAAAGGCATTTTTTTGAGAAGATCACTATTTTACTCAAAAGATTGGAACAAAGACTGGCTTCATATGTCTCCCTGCTAAACTTAGCACAGAGCAGCCAAAATTAGTACATTTCTCAGACAAATTATTATTCTTACTGTTTATCATACATATTAGGGATTTAAACAAACCCTTAAACTTAATTAGTTCAGTACAGATGTGAATGAAACCTGAGAAGAGATGTTCTTCATAATAAAGCTCATTGTTTTATTAGTATCCTTTGACTGAACCAAAACATCGAAACAACATTATGGTCCAGTCTTCATCAATTACATGTCTCACTTTTCCCCCTCAGATCTTTCTCTTTATCTGTAGACCCTAAAACCTATGTGATCAGTTCAATCTTTAAGGGCTCATTAGCATAAAATGCCTTCAATTGAGAGTGCTGACAGAATCACTTTTGACCTGTCATGTCATGATGGATGACGTTATGCTTCATTTGTTCTTAGGGAGACATACATTTGTTTGTCTGTCATGAAACTGAAGTCATCTGGTATCCCCCTTTTTGGTTAATGATCAGACTGAGGCTGCTTTACTTCTGTGAACCATTTATGTCTTGTTCTTTTGTCTTGTTCTTTGTGTGTGTGTGTGTGTGTGTGTGTGTGTGTGTGTGTGTGTGTGTGTGTGTGTGTGTCTATTTGCATGCATGCACATGTAAGTTTAAACAAGCAAAATGAAATCCTTATGTCAGTCCAAAGTTATTTTCTCCTAGTTGTTCTACATTTCTACACAAAGTACACTGTAAATATGTCATGTTTAATTTATGGTAAAAAAAGGCTGCAGTGGCTGCCAGAAATTCACCATAAAAAATAACATAAAATGACAGTGTTTCTTGTATTACACTGGGGGGGGGGGGGGGGGGAGATTTACTGATAACCACCATAATAATAAAGGTGGTGAAGTAGAAAATCATGAGGAATTAGAATTCAATATCCAATATTTTTGTGTAGACTATAGGCTATATAGTGCACAGGGCCCTACTCACAAAGACAAAAAGGTGTACTGTGCATACTTTGAGGATAACACATAATGCAATAAACATTAACTCAATAGCATAACATGTTACACAAAACACCCTAATTTATGTTAATGATTACAAAAAGAAGAAATTAAACTATTTAAAGAAATTATAATCACGTGATATCACACAGGGAGGGACTTCTGGGAATGTGCTATTACTGTTTTTGTTTTGTTTTTTCACTGTAATTTGTATGGTAATTCATAGTTTTTACATGCAGAAATATAAGTGGTAGGCTATTTTATAAAGGGACATTTAAAAATGTAAAAGAGAAATTAGAGAGTATCCATAAATTATGGATAATTTATTGTTATTGTGTGAATAATATGTAATCTTGTAAATCACCAAAAGAGTTACCTATTGGGTGATTCTAAGTATTTTAAGATTTAATTTAATCTAATTACAAGTACTTAATTAATTTAATCTGATTATGTAATCCAGATTACATGTAATCAGTTATGACTCCGCTCTGATGGTAAGGTAACTTACAGTTAAGTAATTGAAGTAATCAGCATTTTCTGTAAAAATTTGAAACTTTTTGAATATATGTAGTGTGAATATTCATAATGCTGTTAGGTACTGTTAAGCTATTATGATAAAAATGTAATTCATGATGGAATTTAAATGTTCTTTTCAAAGAAAAAGAGATATATAATTGTTGATGCTGTTAAAATTAGTTTAAACTTCACTGCCTTGACAAATTATGATTCTAACACATTGTTGACATGTTTTGCATTGATTTTCTCCATCATTTAATCAATATAAACTGCCCATGAGGGATATAGAAGGTTTAAATATGCTTTGCAAGACAGTGCATGTTTTCAAACGCAGGATTTATATTAATCCTCATTAATATTTAAACCGTTCATACTTTTTATATAGTTTTTTAGATGTTGTACATTCCACATATTAAATGTGCATTTGCCTGAAGCTGATCGCATAGGATTTCACATCAGCTGTTGAGTGCCAGCTTGACCCGCCTTTCTCATTTGAGTGACCCTGTCTACATGCATCGCACTGTACCTGAACATCTGTGTGAGGTGGCCTGGGACATCTGTGTGATGGACTGACATCTGTGTTTCTGTGAGTATGTGTGAGTGTTTTAGAGCAAAGCCAATTCGGTTACAGCAAAGAGATTAGAAGGTGAAATCTAGATGTCAGTATGATATAATCGCCTCATCTTTCCAGGTAAAGCAAGAGCCAGAGAAAGTGAGAGAGTGAAAGTTGTCCTGTTCTCATCCAGTGGCAGTGCACCTGCACGGCAGGACAGTGCGAGGAGCAGGTGCATGGCAGGTGGCCCCACACCTGTCCACAATAAGGTGAGAGAAGAGACAGCTGGCGCCCGGAGTCATCTGATGAGAAGAGTTCAATAACCGCTATAAAAGTCTGTCTTTACAGCTCATAAGCCTCTCGGTGAAGCAGACGCATACCTCTCCTTGTTCTAGCTAACTCCCTTAATAATAAAGAGGCTGTCCACCACCTGTGTGCTTCGCCAAATATATGAGGTGTTGTGTAATTAACATGCTGTGGGAAATCAAGTTTTATAGTAACCTGTAATTTGAAAGGTGGAAGCCTTTAATATGTGGGTTGAATAGAAACATACAAAAGGAGAGAATCTGATTTCCTATTTTCAATAAAGCTTAGCAGTCTAGTCGGTCTGGTCACATTGCAGCTTATCATGGTCTAAAACTTCCTACTTAGACAGGAAGAGATTGTCTGAATGACATGTCAAGTGCTTAACAAAGCGTGCACATGCATTGTCATTGCTCTACTATAAATTGCTTGCATGTTTAAGGATTTGTATGACAAATACAGTATACAGGGCGGGGGGTGGTCAAATTTTTCACTCAGAAATTGCTAGTAAATTCCACAAAATAATTACAAAGAAATGCAAAGTAACACATTCAAATAAATATATTATTGTATAAACAGTACAAACAGTTTCTTGAAATAATCTGTTTTATTAACAACTTCACAAAAATACATATACATACAAAATACAATATACTATTTGATATAATATGAATATTTTACACATATTAAATATTGTACGTCAAACAAATAACTGTTGCATTGTATGTGAATTTGGCCAAAATTGAGCAAGATGTGAAATCCAGAGTCTACTTAAAATAGAAAGATTTGTACAAAAAAGAGATTTAGAATTAAAAGAACAAGAAAATAGAATGCAAACAACAATATTTAAAAGAAAATAGAATAAATAAAAAATACTTTTTCATTCAGAAATTGCTAGTAAATTTTACTAATAATGGCAAATTTAACACACTAAATACACACTAAAATGTGAAATAGTATTTTCATGTAAAACATGCTACAATTATCTTTTTTTATTAAAACATTTGAAATATAGTTTATTTAATCAATTTACATTTTTTGTGTGTGTGTACATTTTACGGTTACATTGTATGTTAATTAGACTGAAATTGGGTAACTTGTGACATTTAGGGTCTAAAGATTAATAAAAAAGAGAGAATACTATAGATTTAAAAGAGTAATACAATAAAATAATACAATAAATAAAATACTAAAACAACTGCTTAAAACACAGCAATAAAAAAAACTATCGAGTTGATCTCAAACTAATTCTTAAATATCTATAAAACACTTGATGTCGTTAAGCTCACAAATTTTGGCAAAATGGTGTAAAAACTTGCATAAAGTAGGCCAGTCAGTTTGGTGCATGCTATTTTGAGACAGCCATTGCCATTTTTGTGTGCAATATGCCTCAGACAGTCGATGAGCAGTCAGTGGGCGGGCCGGCTCGGTCACTCTCTCGCTGTGTCCTTCTCTCAGTCCTTTCTGTCCATGGCTCAATTGTCCATTTTTACTTATGATGTGCAGTGAGACTGACCCCTGACAGGACAGGGTCACATGGCAATGCTCGCACCAGTTTACAGCCGGTTGTCATGGCAGCAGTATGGAATGCTGGGAGTGACAGGTCTGGCGAGTGCAGTCTGGATACAAGCCTAAACCAACTGTAAAGAGTCTGGAGATTTGTGGTGTATGTTATATGTGTTGTGTGTTGCTATGTGGGTTAGTTTATTATTATAGTAATAACATGGCGATTTCAATTAGGCCCCTAATGCATTTTTTTATGTAAATATATGTAAATGTATAAATGTAAATATATATTTTTATACATTTTTCTGTATCGTTTGATATTATATATTTTAGCTGTGTAATTGTTCGTCTCCTCTGTTTGCGTTCAGATTAAATTGATCATTATGTAACATTCACTTTATGTATTGTTTTACATCTCTAATAATTAAAAAATGCTAAATTATTAAACTATTAAATACAATCTTTGAAAAGTTCAAAATGAATATCCATTTTTCATACTGTATATTGTAATGTTGTGATGCCAAATTCACTTTAGCATTTTAACCTATCAAATTTGTGTTCTTTTTATAGCTTTTTTTCCTTATCACATATCCTTGTAATCATAAATGAGATATAATTATAAAGCTTAAAAGCTCCAAATTCAAGCATACAAGGAAAATACTGGGTGGAGAGAGTGGAGATGGATCGACAAAGGACCTTGAGATGGGAATCAATCTCAAGAACATTTTAACAGTAAAATTCATTAATAAATTCAGTAGAATTTGGGTGTCACCGGTGGCTATTTTTGGTATAGAGCCTAAAAAAAATCTCACAGGAACCTCAATTTTTGTGATATCAACAACTGTGAAATAAGCTGAATTTCACAGACCACATTACTAAAACTGCCCGGTTGTCACGAATTCAGTCAGAGATGAGGTTGCACGGAGGAGCCAGGAACACGGAACGAGGAGACGAGGAACTTCTTTGAATCATTTAATCAAACACGGAGATGACATGGACAGGTACACACACTCACAGACGATCTGACGTTAACATACAATAATCCACGACAAACATGGGGCAGAACAGACTATTTAAAGGGGAACATGACTGGAAACACCTGGGACGAAATCAAGACACAGATGGGGACTAATTAAATAATGATTACAGGAAAACCAAATAAGGGCAGAGAAACACAAGGCAGAGGGAGACAGACTGTGACATAACCCCCCCCTTCCCTCTAGGCGCGTCCCGCGCCGTATGACATCGGAAGGGTAGGGGGGGTGGGCGCTCTGGAGACCTCAGGGGACCTGTAGCCCGGGCAGGTGGCCTCCAGGGCGCGGAGCTTCGGGTGGCCATGGCGGATCGGGAGCCTCGGGCGGCCACGGCGGATCCGGGGACTCTGGCGGCCACGGCGGATCCGGGGACTCTGGCGGCCACGGCGGATCCGGGGACTCTGGCGGCCACGGCGGATCCGGGGACTCTGGCGGCCACGGCGGATCCGGGGACTCGGGAGGCCATGGCGAAGCGGGGAGCATGGGAGGCCATGGCGGGTAGTCCCCCCCCAAAGTTTTCTTGGGGAAACTCCCCAGCAGGTGCTCTGGAGAGCCGGACGGAGCCGGCAGGGGCTCTGGAGAGCCGGACGGAACCGGCAGGGGCTCTGGAGAGCCGGACGGGGCCGGCAGGGGCTCTGGAGAGCCGGACGGGGCCAGCAGGGGCTCTGGAGAGCCGGACGGAACCAGCAGGGGTTCTGGAGAGCAGGACGGAGCCAGCAGGGGCTCTGGAGGGCACTGGTGAGGTGCAGGCACTGGAGGGCACTGGCGAGGTGCAGGCACTGGAGGGCACTGGCGAGGTGCAGGCACTGGAGGGCACTGGCGAGGTGCAGGCACTGGAGGGTACTGGCGAGGTGCAGGCCCCGGAGGGCTCTGGCGAGGTGCAGGCCCCGGAGGGCGCTGGCGAGGAGCAGGCACCGGAGGGCGCAGTCTCGGAGCAGGCACTGGAGGGCGCAGTCTCGGAGCAGGCACAGGAGGGCGCAGTCTCGGAGCAGGCGCGGGCTCGCGGCGGCGCTCGGGAACCAGCAGAGACGAAGACGAGCTGGGCGGGACCAGCGAAGAAGAGCTGGGCAGGACCAGCGGAGACGAAGAAGAGCTGGGCGGGACCAGCGGAGACACTCGTGGTCTGGTCGGGACCAGCGAAGGCATCGGTGAGCTGAACGGGATCAGCGGAGGCATCGGTGAGCTGAATGGGATCAGCGGAGGCATCGATGAGCTGCATGGGATCAGCGGAGGCATCGATGAGCTGAATGGAATCAGCGGAGGCATCGATGAGCTGCATGGGATCGGCGGAGGCACCGTCATCGTTGCGGGCGGGAGCGGCCTGATGATTCCCGGCCATCCCTCGCGGGGAACCAGAATCAGCCGCTGCCTCATCCTGGGAGAGGATGGAATCAGCGGAGGCATCGCTGAGCTGGATGGAATCAGCGGAGGCCTCTCCATCGTTGCGGGCGGGAGCAGGCTGGTGATTCCCGGCCCTCCCTCGCGGGGAACCAGAATCAGCCGCCGCCTCATCTTTGGGTGGATTATTCTGTCACGAATTCAGTCAGAGATGAGGTTGCACGGAGGAGCCAGGAACACGGAACGAGGAGACGAGGAACTTCTTTGAATCATTTAATCAAACACGGAGATGACATGGACAGGTACACACACTCACAGACGATCTGACGTTAACATACAATAATCCACGACAAACATGGGGCAGAACAGACTATTTAAAGGGGAACATGACTGGAAACACCTGGGACGAAATCAAGACACAGATGGGGACTAATTAAATAATGATTACAGGAAAACCAAATAAGGGCAGAGAAACACAAGGCAGAGGGAGACAGACTGTGACACCGGTCCTGTAGATTTGCATTATATAATGTTAAGAAGATTAGGCCCTTTCTCTCGGAACATGCAAAACAACTCCTTGTTCAGGCTCTTATTCTGTCCAAATTTGACTATTGCAATGCTCTCTTGGCAGGTCTTCCAGCCAGTTCCATCAAACCTCTACAATTAATCCAAAATGCTGCTGCAAGATTCATCTTTAATAAGCCGAAAAGAACGCATGTCACACCTCTGTTCATAAATTTGCACTGGCTACCAATAGCTGCTCACTTTTAATTCAAGGCATTAATGTTTGCCAACAGAACCACCCCTGGCTCTGCACCCCTTTACCTAAATTAATTTCTTCAGACTTATATGCCCTCTAGAAGCTTGCGTTCAGCAAGTGAACGACGCATTACTGTACCATCCCAAAGAGGCACAAAATCACTTTCACTGACTTTTTCATTAACTGTTCCCATCTGGTGGAATGACCTGCCCAACTCAATCCGAGCAGCTGAATCCTTACCCATCTTCAAGAAACGGCTATAAACACATCTTCCATCTTTATTTGACCCTCTAAATCTGGCAATCTCTATTCTAATTTTATTTTATCTAATCTGTCTTCTTTTTATTAAAAAAAACACACACATTTGACCCTCTTTCAATTGCATATTTATTTTCTAACTGCTAGCTTTTCTTGTAAAATGAACACTAGGTGTCTTTGTTCTATTTTCGATATTCTATATGCTGGTTTTCATAAAATGTTTTGGTTTTTTTTAACCTTCCTACGTGTACTGCATTAGGCTAACCAGGACTTGTAATAGCACTTGCATGTTGTTGCTCTTTTTTGTTGGTTTTGATTGCTTCTATAATGTCATCATTTGTAAGTTGCTTTGGGTAAAAGCATCTGCTAAGTGACTAAATGAATATAAATACATTTGGAACATAACTTGTATAGAGATAAGGTTTTGTTTTTATATAAATTTGAGTTTCCAGAATAGTTTGTAAAATACACACACAATAGTTTTTAATGTTGTATTTTTCAATTATTCGTAGAAATGAACTATTAACAGTATGCACACTGGTATATAGTAGTATACAATATATAGGAAAATAATAAGAAAATAACATAAGGAAAATACAATTTTTTCAAAAAAATATCCATCAGGTAATATTGTTTCTTCTACTTGCAGTTGTAGAGCATATGGTTTTCAAATATTTCTAGGATTCAGAGTTTCAGTCACTGCTGTCTCAGTTTGACACCATTGTACTCTTTCCAGAGTCTTCTTATTTTTCCTGTTTATATTCCAGAACACTGTAGCTAGCTTATTAGTCTGGGCAGCAAGCAGAGATGAGGTCTTCCAGTTTGAGGTGGATGAAGGTGGTGTTCCTGAGCAGTGGCTGTCTGTCTGTTAAAAGGAGTTCCCTGCTTCGCTCTGCAGTGACCCAGACTGTAATGAAGCATCTGTGAAGACACACACACACACACACACACACACACACACACACACACACACACAGCCAGCAACAAAAGGAAATTACCCTACGGCACGCAGCCAACACATCCATTGGAAGGTGATCCAGTCCGGCGGTATATTTACATCAGTGAGATATTCCAATTACGTTCTCTTTAGGAATTCTAGTTTTTCCAAGGCTGTGTCCTGCATAGCTTTGTCCACCTTGTGCCTAGTGAGTCCCCACAGTTCTGGTGATGAATCACTCCTGGACAACAAGTCTTCAATAGAGGTAGGCTGGTATTGTGTTGAGGCACTCTGCCATGGATCTTGTTATAATAGAGCTGAGAGTGCATCCTGCAAAAGCAAATGTCAATGCCACTCCCTAGGGCTGTGCACAATAGCCTCCTGTTTTTCCTCTACCACGATGCCTCAGCGACAACTGGCATACACAAAGCCACATGTAACTCTGCATGCTGTTATTGTCGGGGTTTCTATGGCAACATCCGAAAGGGACATTGAATGAAATCCAATTTAGTCGTGTAACTCTCACCTGTGGGGTTGGGGACAGTGGTGAAGTGTGGAATGGGTAGAAGTAGTGTGGAAGTGTAATCAAAGGATTTGTTTGTGCCCGAGGTGGTCCAGCGTTGAATGCAGAGCCCATCTGATGCTCTTTAACCCAGGTTTGGTCTATGAAGGCTGAATTAGGGTGTTTTCATTTGACTGTAAGTAAAGAAAGTAGTTGGGATGAAATATTTATCATGGAATGAATCACACCTTTGGGCCCTAGAGAGTTACGGCCAGTGACACTTCACTTCAAACGTGTGTGTACATGTTCAGTCACCACAGGTTTTCCCCTCACAGATTCTCATTGACCCAAAAGCCCATTCAACCCTCTGAGGCCATGCCTTGGGTCAGAAAGCGTGTTAAGTATAGATGAGATGAGGTGCACAACATCGAGTACAGACCCATCTTCACAAATGGAAACTTAAACTTCAAACAGACGTCATGTATATATATATATATATATATATATATATAACATTTCAAAGGGAATTTTTATAAAAGCCCATCAGCCATATGACAGGTTTTATGAGGACTCATGTGTTGTGACAGACCTTAACACCCTCCGGCAGAGCTCTGATTGGTTGAATGACTGAATCACGGTGTATAATGTTTTACTGGGCCTAGTGTAGCTCCTCTACTTCTGTATGCTTGTGGCTTAGAATTTAAGCTCGCTGAACTGTAAGTCAATTCATAAAGTGGCCATATATCAGGTACACATAAATGTTCTTTGACTCATGCTTTTGCACACAATGCTTCTTGATGTCTGGATATATCTGTGTAATCAAGTGTTTACTTCGGTGGTGGTTCCACAGAAGCTTTAGATTATGACAGATCACTGATTTTCTGATTCACAATTTCTTGATTAAATATTCAATTTTGATTCAAAATTTTAATTTGAACCAGAATTCAAATGCAGAATCTGAATGTAAATCAGAATCTGAATTCAGAATCCAAATGTGAATTAGAAATAAAATTTAGAATGTTAATGAAACTGATTAGTTGAAGTAGAATGGTTGCATGGTTAGAAACTGAAGTAGATTAGCAGAACTGTTGTGAAACATTTGCAACATTTTCCTTTTTTTGTAGACATTTATGCATTCAATAAAAATACATAGATTAAAATACTTAAATTATTTTAAGAATTAATATTAGTGGTTGACCGATATATCAATATGGCCATTGTTATCGGATAATATTCATCACTTCATTTTTATTATATTTTTGTTATTTTTTATTATTGACATCAGCTGATAAGTGTTAGGCTTTTATTTTCACATGCATGACAAAATAATATGAAATGCATTCAAATCTTAATCTTCATTACAGGATCAAGAAGTTGATAAATTATTAATCTGTTCAAATTACAGATATATTTATTTATTTAAATATTTTTCTTTGCAGAAATTGTGCACGTGTTATTGTAAATTAAACTGTATGATATCATATAGGCCTTTATCAGCTTTAAATTTGCAATGGGCCAGTCTGCTATAAGATCGAAGGCATCAGACCACTTGATCTATCAAATCAATCAAATTTTCTATCAGGGTTTTTTTTTAACTTATTTTAATTTTTTTTTGAATGATGCACATGTATTGACAGTGACATCTTTGCTTTTATGTGAGCGTGTCAGAATTTAAATCGTGAAATAAGTTGGTTAAATTTATTCTATTTCAGAAGAGTGTTGCAGGCTGATTTAGAGTGTTCAATTCAGATATGCATTGTGTTGGAGGAGAACAGGGAGAGGGGGACCAAAATTGTGGGAGAGGTACGAGTCACTGTCAGTCATGCATTAAAAAACACCCACAGAGTCACCGGCTTGGTTGCCCGCGGCAACAATGTGTTTGCAATGCTGACTGTACAGAGATGGAGAGTGGAGACTTATGGGGGAGCAGCAACTGTATCACCACCAACAGCACCAAGGTAAAGCCAAAGCGGCATAAAGCTCCTTTTATCCTCTCCTCTGCACAGCCGTATCCTCGCACTGCTTTCCTGCAAAACACTGACCATCTCTGGATTTTCTATTTAAAACCATATTTATATTCAGACTCATGTGGACTGTCTGCCTCCACAACATGTTTCACTCATGCAATATTTTATTGAGAGAACTGACCTGCTTTTCAACTCGGGAAAAGTTTATTTCTATAGCTGGGATGACGTTAATATGCTACAAGTAGAAGTCTATAAATTAATTCAAAGACATCGGCTTTGCCAAAACACACAGACATATGTCAAATGGAGGTATTTCCCATAAAGACATTTATTGTTGTGTACCATACTGTCTTCTGGACTGGCCTGAAATGTGTCTCTTTTTAGATGATGGAGCAGTTCTGTTTCAGGATCTTGCGTATCACAGCTTATTTCTGAGGCAGAGGAGGTGTGGAGTTTGGTTTCTCGCTTGTGGGACATAAATTAGGTGCAAACTGACGGTGATTAGATTAATTTAGTCTGCTACATTTATGCGGCATGTCGAAGCCCCCCAGAGAGAGTAGCGTGGGACTGCCTCACCACATCAGACCATACCACACTTCTCAGCCATGCCATTTTCCCCCTCTCTGAGGGATAATTTATAGACAAACAGTGCAATGCCAGATCTCAAACCATGCCAGTTCTCACTGGGAATTAAGAAGTTTAGCGTTCCAGCTTTCTGATGCAACAGACAAGCAGGAAAATGAGGATGGGTCAACCGGGGAACTCTTGGTAGCCTGTTTTAAATCTGACACGTTGAAGTGATTTCAATGTAGGAAGCACTCTTTGCTTGAGAGAGGATTTGTGTTGGGTTAATTAAGCTTTCCTTGAGACTCGCTTCCAAATTGATGACAGTGATGTCAGCCCTTAAGTAAACGCTTCCGTGTTTTTATTTTCCATGTGGGCAATCACAGCTTTGTTCTTCTGTTGAGTATGAAGATATGAAGTTTACAATGTTTTCTGGTGACAAAAAATGTCAGGAAAGGGCATGGTTGTAGTCTGTGCAGGCCACCTCTTACACCTCCACACACCGACAGGCCATGCTGACCTTGTCACCTGATTCAGGAAATGCTTTGAAAGCAGAAACCTTTATGTACGTCCTTGGTGTTGCTGTGAGGGAAACGGTTATAACAGCAACATCAGCTCAGACAAACTCGCTGACCTCCGTCTCCCTGTTCTCCTCCCTCCCTCCCTCCCTTTAGATCTGTGCATTTCACTAAGAACAAAGATAAACAAGCAGTCTGAGGACAAATGAACAGGGTCTAAGAAGAGAGGTTAGGAGACAGGAGACGAGACAACTTAAGATGAGACATATCAAGAATATATGTTAGAAGTTTAGATAAATCAAGAAGGAAAGAGGCAAAAAGAATAGAAGGAATGGGACTAGACAAGGGGAAATGAGACTAGAGAGGTGAGAAGAGAGAAAAGTGAGATGAGACTAGAATTATGCAATCTGAAATAAGAGGAAAAAAGGGAATTTAATTGACAAGAGATCAAACAAATCAAGAATAGGACAGAAGAGACAGTATGAGATATATATACATGAGATGAAACAAATGCAGAAGACATGAGACAAAGTGAGTCAACATGATAAATGACCAAGCAAATTGAAAAGAAGAGACTGTGAAAAGTGAAAGTGAGTTGAGAAGTATACAAACTGAGATGAAATAAGTGATAAAAAATTATGATTAGACAAATTAAAGGTATAGTTCACCCAAAAATGAAAGTTCTGTCACCATGTGTGCACCCTCAAGTAGTTCCAAACCTGTATGCATATATTTGTTCTGCATGAACACAAAGGAAGATATTCTGAAGAATGTGGGAAACAGAGCAGTTCTGGGGCACCATTGACTTCCATAGTATTTTTTTCCTACTGTGGAAGTCAAAGAATAGTGTGTTCAGCTGATTTGGAGTAGTATTTTGTTAGATGGGTATAAAAAGCGTAGTTTTGTTAGCATGTGTTTTTGACAGTGTTCTTTTTTTAGGATTACTGATAAACTACTGCCGTTTGATTTGTTATCTATTTTAATTTTAGATAAATTTTGTATGAATTTATTATGTCTTTATAGGTATTTTCTTTAGTTTTAGTTTTAATAAATTGGAGTTATTTTAGTAACGTTGCTTCAACATACTACATGGAAATGAAATAACCTTTATATATATATATATATATATATATATATATATGGGTGTTTGGCTTAGTATCATGTTAGAATACATTTTATACTCATACCTTTTGTTCTTTTAATATTTCGAATTGTTTTTGGCTTTATTTTTAGTTTTCATTTAAATGTTTTGTTTTGAAATTATGTTGTATGCATTTGTAATTTTATTTAATGTATACATTTTCTTAAATGTGTATATATAGTATTTATAGAGTTTTATCTTATAGTTTTAGTTACTTTTTCTTATTTGTAAGTCGCTTTGGATTAGTGTCTGCTAAATTACTAAAAAGTAAAAAAGTAAAGTAACAATCAAAAATGAGCTTTATTGGCCAGGTATGTTTACTCATACGAGGAATTTGTTATAGAGACAGACGCTCCACAGTGCAACAGAATGACAGTGACAGGACAGGACACAGACAACAAAATAACAATATACAAATAGGCAATGTAAAAAACGACAAAAACACAACATACAATACTGACAATTATGTGTGAGGTCTGACATGTGCAAATTCTAAATGAAAAAATAAGTGTGTGTGGTGAATAAATAATTGTATAATAGTGTTGTGTGTTCCTTGTTTAATGTCAAGTGTTCATGAGATGGATTGCTTGAGGGAAGAAACTGCTTCTGTGTCTGGTCATTCTGGTACTCAGAGCTCTGTAGCATTGACCAAACAGTAATAGTTCGAAGAGGGAGTGTCCTGAATGTGAGGGGTCCAGAGTGATTTTGCCAGCTCTTTTGCTCACTCTGGATAAATACCGTTCTTGGGGAGTAGGGAGGGTTGTACCAATGATTCGCTCAGCAGTCCAGACTACCCTCCGTAGTCTTTTAAGGTCAGATTTGGTAGCTGAGCTGAACCAGACAGTTATTGATGTGCACAGGACGGATTCAATGATGGCAGAGTAGAACTGTATCAACAGCTCCTGTGGCAGGTTGAACTTCTTCAGCTGGAAAAGGAGGTACAGCCTCTGCTGGGCCGTTTTCACCATGGACTCAATGTGATTGTCCCACTTCAGGTCCTGAGAAATTGTGGTGCCCAGGAATCTGAACGACTCCACTGTTCATGATGGTGAGTGGGGGGGAGTTCTCCTGAAGTCCACGATCATCTCGACTGTTTTGAGCGTGTTAAGCTCCAGGTTGTTAAGACTGCACCAGATAGCCTGCTCCTTAACCTCCTGTCGTCACCGACCTGAATGAGGCCGATCAGTGTGGTGTCGTCTGCAAAACTTAGGAGTATAACTTAGGGTCTTTAGATGTGCAGTCATTTGTGTACAGGGAGAAGAGCAGAGGGGAGAGAACACAGCCCTGAGGAGCTCCAGTGCTGATCGTGCGGGTGCTGGATGAGAATTTTCCCAGCCTCACAACCTGCTGCCTGTCTGTCAGGGAGCTGGTGATCCACTGACAGACGGAGGTGGGTACGGATAGCTGTGTCAGTTTATTCTGAAGGGTGTCCGGGATGATGGTGTTAAAAGCGGAGCTAAAGTCTACAAACAGGATCCTCACATAAGTCCCTGGTCTGTCCAGATGCTGCAGGATGAAGTGCAGTCCCATGTTGACTGCATATCCACAGACCTGTTTGCTCTGTAGGCAAACTGCAGGGGGTCCATTAAGGGTCCAGTGAAGGCCTTCAGATAAGCCAAAACCAGTCTTTCAAATGATTGAATGACCACAAGAGAGTTTTGGGTGAACTATCCCTTTAATATAAGGAAAGAATAGGTCAGGGAAACTGAAAAGAGAAGAGGCAGCGAACTGAGGTGGACAACCTGAGAAGAATTGACAAAACATGAGATAAACTGAAAAGAGAAAATACAAGATTTGTCATCTCAACTGAGATCAGAAAAAAAACAGGTTTCAATGAGATGAATTGAGAAGAGAAAAGATAAAGTGATCTGAGATTTAGATATGATGAGACAAATTGAGAAGTGAAAAAACAAAGTGAGATGAGTCAAGAAGAGATCAGGTAAATTATAATGAGAAGAAATTAAACAAAATTAGAAAAGAGGAGACAGCAGGAAGGGAAGAGGAGACAAGGCAAGAGAAGATGTGTACTGAAAGGGAGAGGAAGGAGAGTGTTGTTTTGGAGTGAGCCTGCTGTTCTCCAGGAAGCGCTGAGTATTGGTATGCCTCTCCTTCCCTCTGGCTCTTACAGCTGTTTCCTCCCATCAGCCCCTGCAGGAGGCCACAACACCACACCGATCTGTATTACACTGCCCCCAGCCCTGCCTGCCACCATACAACTAATTTTCATCCCAGCGTGTTCCACATGCACGCACGCACACACACACATACACATACAATCCACATTATGCAGAAAGGAAAATGCTGTCATTACTCTAAAGCAGAGGTTCTCAATTCCAGTCCTCGCGCCTCCCCGCTCTGCATATTTTGCATGTCTCTCTTTGTTAACACACCTGATTCAGATAATCAGCTTGTTAGAAGTGCGCTCCATGCATGAACTGTATTCCGATTGACATGCTCCCTACACAGGGTTCATTGCTCCCTACTCCCTGAGCAGGGGAAATCCGCTGAAGTTTACTACATTTCGGAACATTCATTCATGGATTTGCGCTGCGCAACGTCTTCACGCACGGACAAGTGTGACATCATATACCTCTGTAAATATATACAATTTTAATTCACGTCTTGCACACTTCAATGCACTTTGAATGGAATATATACGTTCGCTTTGAACTGGAATCATGGCGGAATATCCTGTGATGTCCACTTCGCAGGGCACTTACGTTCGAATAGAACAAACATCTGAAGCGACAAGAGTAACATATGCAATATGCAATATGCAATATGCAGAGCGGGGGGGGGGGGGCGCGAGGACTGGAATTGAGAACCGCTGCTCTAAAGTGAGGTAAGCTGTATAAGTGAGACCCAGTCAGAAGGTAAACATCTCAGTCTTGGATTAGTGTGTGAGGAAGTTTACCATGACCCTTGGGCTGGAATGAAACCGTAGAGTCCTGCAGTTTTAAATGGGTGATACATGTTGTACAATCATGACATAGAACGTACATTTTGCTTGCATATTTGTTGTTTTTAAGTAGTTATTTTTAATAAAATTGTCATTACTATTGTTTTTATCCCATTTTAACCCTAAGCATTTAAATTGAGCACATAACTTGTCCTGCATTGTTTGTTTTACTGACATAAAGTGATCAGACTCTCGTCTAATCTAATTCAAATAACTTCACTTCTGTTTTTATTTAATTCTAACAAGTAAAATAAAACTAAAATAATAATAATAATTATTTGTTTATAAAGGCATTTGAGAGACTTTATCTGCATCCCAATGTTCATACTATCCATTCTAAATAGTACATGAAATCACAATAAGTGTGTCCCAAAGCATAGTATGTTGAAAAGAGTATGCCAAAAGTCCCAGGATGGTCCACTATTTCAGGTCGATTTTTTAAGTGTGGATCCGTGCACACTCTAATGGCTAAAATTGCCCACAATCCATTGCGCTTTGGCAAAAGATTCGGTCCAGAACTACAAACACATATAAAATGAGTTTAAAATATAAAACATATAAAAAACTACAAACCTGGCGGATGCGTGGGATCGACCGTTAGGTAGAGAGGTTTGCAAAAAGGGGTTTGAGTTACTAATAATCAACATTTAACCAGGTAAAAAATATGTATTTATTGTTATGCGTGTTATATTTAATCTGCAATAGCGATGTGATCTTTTATAAACATCCATTTGGTCGTTAAGTTTAAATGCATCATTATGCAGAAAATATGAGTAGAGTTCTCCGCACCTGTAACTGGCAGATCAATGAGCTACTTATTTTCTCTCTAATATGGTAGGAAGTTAAATTAAATAAAATGAGGTTGTTAACACTGACAAGATGATTGACAGGCCAGTTTACAGTGATAGGCTGCGTGTAACAGATGCAACAGAGCCCTCTGTTAAAGACGCAGTTGTGTGACCTAATAGTATGTCCCAAAGCTTGCCTACTCTTCTACTACACACTCAAAAGTGTGTACTTTTTCTTCACCAAAAGAGTACATATTTTAAGGGCATAGTATAAGTAGGCACATTGGGATACAGCACATGTGTTGTGTCCAAACAAAAGGAATATTGGAATTTCGACTATCGGCCAAAATTATAAATTTTGGCAAAATCCAATATCTAGCATCGCTACAAGTCAAGTCAAGTCAAGTCACCTTTATTTATATAGCGCTTTTAACAATACAAATTGTAACAAAGCACTGCACAATATCAAAATAGGCAAATTGTGTCAATAATGTAAAAAGACAGGATTTAACACTCAATTATCTGCTGAATGCATTTCATTATTGAATTTAGTAATGGCATTGTCCAGCTTAGTTCAGTTTAAATAATATCTGTGCAATCAAGTCGATGATTGTGCTGGAAATGAAGTGTCCCCAACTGAACAAGCCAGAGGCGACAGCGGCAAGGAACGAAAACTCCATCGGTGACATAATGGAGAAAAAACCTTGGGAGAAACCAGGCTCAGTCGGGGGGCCAGTTCCCCTCCGGCCAGACGAATCAGTAGTTTGTTCCAACTGCAGCAAAGTCAGAGTGTAAGTGGTCCACTGGTTCCAGGGGTCTTTCCCTGATGGATGTCTAGGTGACGAGGTCCTCACTGGAGATCTGTCTCTGGGGCTCATCTATGTGTCCTAGACTCCTCTGATGGTCAGGGCTGTAGAGGTTGTCTCCAGGTGCTGATCCTCCATTTATGGCAGACTTTGGTTAAGTCAGTATAATCGCTGATGGTTGGCTTCCTCTGAGGTCCTCGGAGGGGTTGTCATCGTCTCTTCTCAGGTGTTCGGTCATCTCAATCGTTTAAGGGTAGGATCCAGACTGAAGCTTGTGTAATTCCTAACTACCACGGGATGTTAATCCCATGGCAGTAACATAGAAACAGTAAGACAATTAGCGTAGCAGTTGTTCCATCCAGGAATAACCCTGGATGAAATTATCAGTATAACCCAAGCTAAAGCATAATAATGTGCATTTGTTCAGATAGACTGGCAGTACAAGATTGTGAAATGCATTATATGAATGCTTGGCTAAAGAGATGCGTCTTTAATCTAGATTTAAACAGAGAGAGTGTGTCTGAACCCCGAACGTTATCAGGAAGGCTATTCCATAGTTTAGGAGCCAGATATGAAAAAGCTACAACAATTCAACACTATGCTATTTGTGCTCTACAGAAGTGACAGCCAATGAGTGTGAAGATTCTTCCAACATATGAGTAGAGACTTTATCTCATCTGAGTGTACACTATTTAGATGACTCTTTACAAAATCAAAATTATTTTTTTTAAACTGATGTTACCAAACTAATGTAATATATATATATATATATATATCATTTTTTTTTTTTTTTTTTTGCCTACCATGAAATTATATAAGATAAAGAATTACATAGATTTACAGTAAAAGAGGCCAAGCCATATCTAGGGACCAGAATATCACAGAGAATATCAAAGAGAGAGATACTTTTTTGACTTGGGAACAGAAATAACCACCAACAACCAATCCATCTTCTCCAGCAATCATCTTGTACACCCTTTACAGCAATGAGGTAAAACATTTAAAATGTCTTGACGAGTTAATTTACTCAAAACTGAAAATTGCATCAATTTACTTAATCACGTCGTTCCAAACCTGCATGACTTCGTTTTTGTTTGTTTTTTGCCTGTGAAACGGGTTTGGAAAAACACCTTTGTCTATGCACTAAAAAGTCAATGAGATTCAGTTTTGTTTCTGACCACATTGACTTTCACTGTATGGACAGGTGAAACATTTATTTTGTGTTTAGAACATGACATGAGGTTGAGTAAATTATGACAGATTTCACATTTTAGGTTGAACTATCTCTTTGACGTGGACCCAGTCACGTAAAATTTGACAGATACTTTGTATCATCATGTTTTGGTGTTTCACCTCATATCTGAAACACTTGATAAACTTTTATCTGAGGGGAATGTTGTGCCATGTTCAGGAGTTCAAAACAGCAGCTGACAGCTTTAAAAGCCAAGTAGCAGACTTATTCATGTGAACAATAAGACAGTTATCTCTGCTCTCCTTTTCAAAAAACATAGAAACACTGATCTTCTGTGAGCCTTCTGGGTTTTCCAACCCAGCTTTAATTACTGTCTGCTTCTGTGGTTCAGACCGTCCGTATGAGTGTGTGTTTGTACCTGTGCACATGGTTGTAAGGGAGGAAGGATGTTTGATCAGTCTTGTGAGGTTGTCTTGACTTGTGTGATTTTGCTGTGCTGCTCTGGTTTTGATCCTTCTTCTGTATCGTACTTCCCCCCTCTTGTAACCTTTTGCTGCAACACTACAACAAAGCAGAACCTCCCCTGATGTGTCAAGGCCTGTTTTTCATGTCACTGCGCTCTAGACCTAGTCATTACCCTCTCAATTCCCCAACCCACCATCCCACAATACCTTCAACATCACAGTTTCAGGCTGCTGTCTTTTGTGGTGTGGTGGTTGAGTTACTTTATGTGCTTCTGTAATAATTTTGGCTTTGACTTACTGTAAGTGCCCCAGGAGAGACATATCTGCTTTGAGGTCATGCCCATTGAGATATGAGATGACTCTAAGATTAGCCCTGCCGATTTCCTCGTGTGAGATGCGTGGCTAATTGTCACCACAGCGCATTTGGCTTCACTCAAAGGGGATTTCAGAAAGTGACTGCTCCACTTCAAAGTACAATTGTTTCAGTGTGAGTTAGAAATAGATAATGACACACACAGAGTTTGTCACACATGGCAATCAAATCCAGACTCCATTAACTAACTGAAACAGTCGTCTTTAGTGGAAGCCCTTTAAATTGTAGCTTCCACAACCACAAGCTACTCAATTTGTAAAGTAGTTAAAGTGATAGTTCACACAAAAATTACAGTTCTGTTATCTTTAACTCACCACCAAAAAAAACAAAAACAAACAAACAAAAAAAAATATATATATACATACAGTGAGGAGAGGAGGGGGGGGTAACTACATTTAAATAATGCATGGGAATATTATACAATCATCTCCAAAAGCGAAGGCAATACCAGTAATAAAACTCGAACCAACATGGTTTGCATAACCTCACATTTTTTATGCTTTGACGGGATTCACAAAACAGTGTCTGTTTTGGTTACTGTCTCTAAACTAGAGATGTGCACAAATAGTCGAATATTCAATCCGGAATTATTATTTAAAATTTAAAAACACTATTCAAATTTGACTACGTTATGCTTTACTGGCTGTAAACAGAGGGAATCTATGATAAATCATGAGCATGCAAACTAAAAGTCAGTTATTATAACTAAAAGCAGACAAGAGGGCTTATCAGATATACAAATAATCTTGAGACATATGCTTCCGTTAAGTTTCCTTGAGGGACAGATGTTTAAGAAGAGAAACAATGCACTTGGCACAAGACATGCCAATCAGCTATTCAACTCAAAACACCTGCAAAGGTTTCCCGAGCCTTCAAAATGGCCTCTCAGTTTGGTTGACAAGGCTACACAATCATGGGGAAGACTGCTGATCTGACAGTTGTCCAGAAGACAATAATTGGCACCCTTCACAAGGAGGGTAAGTCACAAACATTCATTACCAAAGAAGCTGGCTGTTCACAGAGTGCTGTATTCAAGCATGTTAACAGAATGTTGAGTGAAAAGTGTGGAAGAAAAAGATGCACAACCAACCGAGAGAACCACAGCCTTATGAGGATTTTCAAGCAAAACCAATTCAAGAATCTGGGTGAACTTCACAAGAAATGGACTGAGACTGGGGTCAAGGCATCAAAAGCCACCATACACAGACGTGTCAAGGAATTTGGCGGATACAGTTGTCATCAGAGGCATCTTACCTGGGCTAAGGAGAAGAACTGGACTGTTGCCCAGTGGTCCAAAGTCCTCTTTTCAGATGAGAGCAAGTTTTGTATTTAATTTGGAAACCAAGGTCCTAGAGTCTGGAGGAAGGGTGGAGAAGCTCATAGCCCAAGTTGCTTGAAGTACAGTGTTAAGTTTCCACAGTCTATGATGATTTGGGGTGCAATGTCATCTGCTGGTGTTGGTCCATTGTGTTTTTTGAAAACCAATGTCACTGCACCTGTTTACCAATACATGTTGGAGCACTTCATGCTTTCTTCTGCTGACCAGCTTTTTAAAGATGCTGATTTCATTTTCCAGCAGGATTTGGCACCTGCCCACACTGCCAAAAGCACCAAAAGTTGGTTAAATTTGCTTGACTAGCCAGCAAACTCATCAGACCTGAACCCCATAGATAATCTATGGGGTATTGTCAAGAGGAAAATGAGAAACAAGAGAATAAAAAATGTAGATGAGCTGAGGGCCACTGTCAAAGAAACCTGGGCTTCCATACCACCTCAGCAGTGCCACAAACTGATCACCTCCATGCCACGCCGAATTGAGGCAGTAATTAAAGCAAAAGGAGCCCCTACCAAGTATTGAGTACATATAGAGAAAATGAACATACTTTCAAGAAGGCCAACAATTCACTAAAAAAAAATTTTTTATTGGTCTTTATGAAGTATTTTGTTGAGATTGAGAAATTGGTGGGTTTTTGTTAAATGTGAGCCAAAATCATCACAATTAAACGAACCAAAGACTTAAACTACTTTAGTATGTGTGCACTGAATTTATTTAATACACGAGTTTCACAATTTGAGTTGAATTACTGAAATAAATGAACTTTCCCACAACATTATAATTTATTGAGATGCACCTGTACACTTTTATCCACTAAATGAGCTCATTTCAAATTTGATGCCTGCTACAGGTCAAAAAATAATTGTCACGGGGGCAACAGAGGGTTGAAAAAAAACAAGAAATTTTGAATTGACATAAGGTTGACATCAGGTTTTGTAACATAAGAGGGATGTCTTAGAGAAGCAGAGTCTCTCCAGAAGTAAAGATGAGTAGAGGCTCTCCAATCTCTGAAAGAGTGCATGCAAAGATTGTGGAATACTTTAAAAACAGTGTTCCTCAACATCAAATTGCAAAGGCTTTGCTAATCTTATAATCTACAGTGCATAACATCATCAAAATATTCAGAGAAACTGGAGCAATCTCTGTGCGTAAAGGACAAGGCCGAAGACCTTTGTTGGATGCCCATGGTCTTCAGGCCCTCAAATGACACCGCGTCACTCATCGGCATGATTCTGTCACTGACATTACTAAATGGGCCCAGGAAAACTTCCATAAACCACTGTCGGTAAATACAATCCGCCGTGCCATCTGCAGATGCCAACTAAAGCTCTATCATGCAAAAAAAGTAGCCATATATGAACATGGTCCGGAAACACTGTCGTTTCTTGTGGGCCAAGGCTCATTTAAAATGGACTGTTTCAAAGTGGAAAAGTGTTCTATGGTCAGATGAGTCCAAATTTGACATTCTTGTTGGAAATCACAGATGCCGTGTCCTCCAGGTTAAAGATGTTGCTTTATGTACTCCCCAATTGTAAGTCGCTTTGGATAAAAGCGTCTGCTAAATGACTAAATGTAAAGGTAAATGTAACGAGGAGGGAGACTTTTCAGTGTGTCATCAGCGTTCAGTTTGAAAAGATATCTCTGATGGTATGGGGTGCAAAAGTGCATACGGTATGGGTATGCATGTAGCTTGCATGTTTTGGAAGGCACTATGAATGCTGAAAGGTATATAAAGGTTTTAGAGCAACATATGCTTCCCTCCAGACGATGTGTATTTCAGCAGGACAATGCAACTTTACATACTGCAGCTATCACAACAGCATGGCTTAGTAGTAGAAGAGTCTATGTGCTGAATTGGCCTGCCTGCAGTCCATATCTTTCACCTATAGAGAACATTTGGGGCATCAATAAATTAAAAATATGTCAAAGACTACCACGAACTCTTCAGCAGCTGGAAACCTATATCAGGCAAGAATGGGACCAAATTCCAACACCAAAACTCTAAAAACGCATAACCTTGATGCCCAGACGTCTTCAAACAGATTTGAAAAGAAGAAGAGATGTTACACCATGGTAAACACGCCCCCGTCCCAACTATTTTGAGACCTTTAGCAGGCATCAAATTCGAAATTAGCTCATTTTGCTGATAACATTTGAATACTTCTCAGTTTAAACATTTGTTATGTTGTCGGTGTTCTACTGTGAATGAAATATTGGCTCATGTGATTTGAAAGTCTTTTCATTTTCATTTTATTCAAATTTATAAAATGTCCCAACATTTCTGGAATTTGGGTTGTATGTATAAATATGTATGACTATCGTAACTAATTTTGAACATAAGAGAGAGCACGGCCATATTTAACTTTAATTCTGCAATCAGAGCAGAATTGATCTGCTTATATCATTTCATAAAATAAATCACTTTAAATGTACGTTAAATTATATTCAGGTCAGTAGGTGTCAGTATAAGCTCATGATGACTACTATAATGAGCAGTGCAAAATAAAATAAATACGCACCTCTTGTTCTGCAGTCAGAGTATAATTTATATTTTAATTCATTAAATTGAACAGAATTTACAAAAATACAATGATGCAAAAACATATTATCTAAAGACTTTCCCCATGGGCTCAAATTATTCTTTGAGGTGTTTATTTAAATTGGTCCAATTCATTAAATAATTTCCTATTAGATAAAGTGGATACTTCTGATTATAACCTCATCTCACCTGCCTGTAATGCACTTTGACGCTTTGTCACAGTACATCGCTACTCACTGAAAAAAAATAGTTTGTTGCTAAAAAGCTACACTAGTATTAAAACTAAGCTGCTGTCACGATAATGAAATATGTACTTGATAGCATCGATGCTTTTAGTATTTTTAGTCAAGATCTGCATTCAACTTCCAACTTCCTTCTTTTTTGTTCTCCTCTCATATGTATTTTGGTCCTTTCTATCTCTCTTTGTATTTATATCCTGGTCTTATGATTCTAAAGGTCTGACTAATATTAATCATTTTAATTGTCACTTCACCTTCCTTCACACAAATAGTAGATACTCAAGATGAGCCATTTCTGCATCTTACAACCCCATTATATTCTGGGATAAAGGATAGCTCTAGGCAAAGAATATCTTGGAAGCAACTCACTCTGTCTGAGAATACAACGACTGGTGCCAGACTCTCAGCCTCTCGCTCTTTATGTCTGTTACCCCCAGAGAAAGCGACTCGGCCCCATTGATAACTCCAGTGAGACCTGTACCAGAAGCTATTAATTTATATTAGCTCAAATACAGTGCCGCTGATTTTTCTATCCATCTCCCCAGTCCCCTCTGTGCCTCTTGGATTAATGACTGTTTTCTTTGGACGCAACGTATTTCATCCTCTTTATTTGCTGAATATGACATGACAAATGCCAGAAATGGGAAAGACGCTCTTGCATTTGACATTTGAATGGAAAATCTTGGCTTAAGCCAGCAGCTTTGTAGCGCCATAGTCTAGAGCCGCATGAAAACATAAACAGGATACTGGTGCAACCTTAAATGACATTATGTATGAATGTGATGTAACGAGACATGTTATTGCTGCAACACTATTTATCTGGCCTACTTTCTGTTCTACCCACGCTCTGCTACTGTCTATTTTCCCCAGGTATGAAGTTTACAAAAAAGGATACATTCCTACAGCGTAAACAGTTAAATAATTAAAGTCTGAAACTATGTGAGGTTTGTCACATAACGGACGTCGTAGCTTTAGGGCTCTGTATTGTATTGTCAGCTGGTTCCTGTGGTTCACAGGCTGATTGCTCTCTGTACTTCTGTCATCATCCTTCTTATTAACCCTTACAGCGGCATAGAAACTGTTTGTTTTAAAACTTGCAAGGCTTTTAGATGATGAGATTTTCTAGCATGTATGTTTTTGAGGACTTGAATACAAAGGCTCCTAAGGGTTGGGGATGCAAGTAAAATATTTAGTAATTTTTTTTGACTTCATTCAGATATACCATATTTACACTAAATTCCACCACAGTCATTTGAGCTATTTCATGTAAATAAAAACAATACATTTTATTTATAGCACATTTTCCACACACAGTCCAGCTCAAAGTGCTTCACAGCTCAGAATATATTTTTTACCAAATAAAAAATTATAATACAATTATTGTTAATAATAATAATAATAATACAAGTAATAATAAGTATTTTAATGTATATGTTTATAGCATATTTTCATATATTAACAACATTAATTTGTATTATTAATATTATTCATTATAAGTGTTTTCTTTTTAAAATTGTGTAAACATGTTATTCTGGGCTGTGAAGCACTTTTATTTACATTAAATAGCTCAAACAACAGTGGTGGTATTTAGTGTACATATATCTAAATGTGGTCTTCCTAAAAAAAATGTTTGTTAGAATATTAGAGCATGTGAAATTATATTCTGAGCATGTGAAATTATTAATTATATTTATATAAATGTATATAAATTTGCTAATAATTATAAGCAACAGCAACAACAACAACAACTAGTATTATTATTATTATTATTATTTATAGAATATGTATTATTATTTATCATTTTTTTCATATTTCATATTATTATTATTATTATTATTTAAGTATTTATAGAACTGTTAAACTACCTTTAATGCATTACCAAAAAAGCAGTGAAAAAAAAGAGAAAGAAAAAAAAATAGTAAATTATCTGAACAAGGGACAGGATATCATTTTGAATTCTCTCAAATTAATTGAGCTTATCAATCTGGTATTCATATTCAAGAGAGTCAACAATATATCCTCAGTTTGCGCTGCTGTAAATCTGTATATGCGATATAATATTGCAAAAATAGAAATGTAGCATTGTCACACTACTCTGCTACTTGTTGAAAAATAAGTAGCTTGTTACTGAAAACTTACTGTTTTCAAAACAACTGAGCCAGTGTCACTATACTGAAACTACTTTTAGTTAGTTATTCTCTCACACTGCTCATCCTGTAAGAGTGAGAGATGTTGACTGTTGTTGCCTCTCAGAGTGGAAGTGTGTGTGTGTTGTGATAATACACATCTGCGCATCATGTATGTATGTGTGTGAGAGAGCTTTCTCTGTGGAATATCGGTGGTATGAAATATTCCACGTTGCCTGCCATGGTGCTGTGTTGATTGACGTAACCCCTTGTGACATTTCGGTAGTAGAGTGAGCTTTGTTTAGTGATGCTAAAAAGTGGCGGATGCACAGCGTGCACCTTGCATGTGAAGAGAATATCAGATTATGTGCACTCTGGGCTGATTGGAATGGACAGCGCAGCACGCAGGCTAACACAATAAGACCATTAATTGTGTCTGGCTGGGTTGAACTGGCCTCTAACTATATTGTAAGAATCGCATGCTCTGCAGTTATATGGTTACAAGAGAGTCTGGACTGAAGTTAAATTCACTGTCTTTAGTTCTGAGAAATCAGATCTTCATCCATGTCTCTATAGATTCAAATACGTCCCAGGTTACGTATGTAACCATGGTCCCCAGAGGGAACGAGACGCTGCGTCGGAACGCTTTAGTGGAACGCCATCAGCGATATCCAGCTCTGAATCATATGTGTAATCAGTCAAAATTGACGGCAAGACGTCAGGTGCGGGTGACGTCACGACCAGGATGCCTAAAAGCACGTGATGTGCAGCCGGCGCCAGCTTCTAAGAATGAAGCATTAGCTCTAGAAGGGATGCCGGAAGTATGGCCCTGCGACGCAGCGTCTCGTTCCCTCGGGGAACCATAGTTACATACGTAACCTGGGACGTTCCCCTTCGGGAACCTCGAGCTGTGTCGGAATGCTTTAGGGGAACGAGATATCCACGCCGCCAGACTTGCAAATCCCTGCTTAGTGTGGAAGAGCACAGCTATGGCAAGAGAAAAGAAGAGCCAGAAGTGGCTTGCAAATCTTTGTCAAGAACCTGACGAATGTGAGGGGCGTAGACCACCCTGCAGCGTTGCAGTACCGGAAAGGCCTTGGAGGCCACCATACCTTGATATGAGTGAGCCTTGACTCCCAAAGGCGAGGGGAGATCAGAGGACTCGAGGTTATAGGATCGCATCCTGATCCCCCACTTAGCATAAGCTTCTCTGGCCTCAGCACCGGAGGAAACGTGTAACTAGAGGGTTTTGCCTACTGAAAGGCCACCAAGAGGGGTGTGGTAGGCCGCTATAGCCACCACGTGGACCTTTAGGGTGGAGTGGGCTAACCCCGCGGAGAAACAGGCCTTCAAGAACTCCAGCACTGTACCAAATGGGCAGTTAACGGGATCAGGCTGGCAGTCTCCGCAACCTGAGTCTCAACTTCAGGGCGTACAGTTTCCTCATTGAAGGAGCGATTGGGGAAAGGTGTACAGACGAAGCCTCGGCCAAGTCTGTACCATAGCATCCAGCCCCAGCGGAGCTGGATGAGTCAGAGATAACCAGAGGGCACAGCGCAATATCTGACGAGTCGCACACGGATCCACCTCCTGGCCCAAACTCTCCATATCTGCTTCACCCCTCAGGGTGAAGCCTCCATTCCCCGGGCCTCAGCCCCTGCCTCGACAGGATGTGTCTTGTAAGGAGACTCACTTAGAGCTTACCACTCCCAGATGCTGTCCAGGCGGAGCTCTGGCGAGCGGAGGCCTCTAAAACTCTCTGAGCGAGAGGAGGCCTGACGACACTCGCCGAAATGGCTCTAGGTCCGGTAGACCACGGGCCGGGTGGTCACTCATGACCGCTACCCAACCGGTGAGAGATGCATCCGTCACTAACGTTAGGCGGCGACAGGAGCTCCCCGCACCAGGCCTTGGGACAAAGACAAAGGGTTTCCTCCACATGTCTAAGGCACGTAGGCATCGCCGCGTGACCTTAATCATGCGAAGTGGGTTTTCCCCTCGGGGAGAACCCCTTGGTTTTGAGCCACCACTGTAGGGGTCTCATGTACAGCAGGCCAAAGGGTATCACGTTGGACGCAGCTGACATCAGACCCAGCAGTTTTTGAAACTGCTTGACAGTGAGTGACCGGCCTTCTCTTACTCTCTTGACTGACATGAGGATTGACTCGATCCAAGCAGGGGACATATGTGCCTGCATCGTGGTCGGATCCCACACCACACCCAGATAAGGGGTTCTCTGTACTGGAGAAACACACTTTCCTGACGTTAAGTCTTAACCCCAACTCTTTAAAGTGAGTGAGAACGACATCTGATGCCGAACCGCCATCCGCTCTGATGAGCTAGTCGGGGCGAGAGTGCAAGGCCGAAGGGAAGAACCCGATATTAATATGCTTTGCCCTCAAAGCATATTTCAGGAACTTCCTGTGATGA
Organism: Oxygymnocypris stewartii; assembly: GCA_003573665.1. NCBI lineage: Eukaryota > Metazoa > Chordata > Actinopteri > Cypriniformes > Cyprinidae > Oxygymnocypris > Oxygymnocypris stewartii. Next base: position 1,610,450 of record QVTF01001090.1, on the reverse strand, counting down.
CCCATCTAGACACATTTGGCAGTAGTTTCCACGCTGCCGAATAGTCTACTAAGGGAACCAGTCTCTCAAGACTGGCCTCTGGTGTACTTAGAGCTGCTAGCTCGGTGCCCTGAAGCGGAGGACTGGCAGGGGACGGCCGCTCTAGCTGCTTGGGAGACCCCAAAAAGGGGGCGGCGAGCCTCTCAGCTCCGCTACGTTTCCGGGCGGAAGAGACTGAGAGAAGTGCTCGCTGGAGGCTGCTGCACCCTGGAACACTTGCAGGGTTAGCAGGCTGATCTACTGAGGGCACTGAGGAAGGACAGGCACCGTGTAATGCGGTGTACTCCGCTCTTCCCCAGAGGGGCCTGCTCTCATAAGTCCTGGGCCATGGCAACAGGACTGCCTCAGAAGCCTCCTATTGGAAACGACGGTCCTCAGACCCACGTCATCTTTTTAGGAAGACTAAAGAACCAGAGTCTGCTCCGCCCAGCAGCCCCAGCTGACCACCTCAACCTCCTCGGAGGAAGAGAGGTAAACATTGTGCTCTCACTCGAGAAGTATCCCAAGAGGCTCCTGTATACCATATATAATATATAATTGTATATCTTTCTCTACAATATATATATATATATATATATATATATATAAATATATATCTAACTTTTCATAGTCAGATAAAATGCATAATTATTTATTTCAAATTAAATGCAGTCAAACACCCAGACAAGTAAACACGGTCTGAAGTGAAAAATTCATAAAATGAACCGAGAATGACAATAATGCGCAACTCGGCAACACGCGAGCCACTCGGAACAAAACAATATAAATCTTCTTGGAGAGAAACTGCTGCAGATTAGCGCACTCTCACTCGAGAGTGCGCTAGACCTGGGGAATGCAGGTGGAAATAGGGCAAACCCGTCTCCAACCCGTCCGCCAGATCTATGTGCGATCCCCATGATCTCAATTGCCGCAGTGCCTCAGCATTAGCGGGACCGCGAGATCATAGGCACGGACACACTCCTCGGAGCGTGCCCGGCGAGAGCACAATGCATTGCAGCGGGGAACACACGTTTATCAACACCTCCTTATATTCTTAAGAGAGCTGTACGTGTGCGCTTCTCTTATTTTTAGCTCCACTCCCCAGATAGGTTTCTCTCTATAGCTTTATTTGTTTTTATTTATTCACAACATGCTTGTGCAAACTTACTTTTTGTGAAAATTCATTGACATCCTCCCTGTCCCCCTCCTCGGAAAAGGACAGGTGGAGCGTCGAGCCCTTTCTCTGGGGGGAAGAACCACGGGGCGGGCTTCCGATCTCAGAAAGCGGGCGCTGGATCTGATGGGAAAGGAAGAAGATAGGGGATCGCCCGTCTTAATTCCCTCTATCTGATCGATCTGCGAGCACAGCCACTGCTCCGCCTCAGCGGCAGCGTGGCAGGTGGTGCGAGGACGCTGGTGAAAACTCCCTCCTCAAAGAGAGTTTTCCCCCCCGGGAGCGAAGCATACGCAGTGGATGTCAAGTCAAGTCAAGTCACCTTTATTTATATAGCGCCTTTAACAATACAAATTGTAACAAAGCACTGCACAATATCAAAATAGGCAAATTTTGTCAATAATGTAAAATGACAGGATTTAACACTCAATTATCTGCTGAATGCATTTCATTATTGAATTTAGTAATTGCATTGTCCAGCTTAGTTCAGTTTAAATAATATCTGTGCAATCAAGTCGATGATTGTGCTGGAAATGAAGTGTCCCCAACTGAGCAAGCCAGAGGCGACAGCGGCAAGGAACGAAAACTCCATCGGTGACAGAATGGAGAAAAAACCTTGGGAGAAACCAGGCTCAGTCGGGGGGGCCAGTTCCCCTCCGGCCAGATGAATCAGTAGTTTGTTCCAACTGCAGCAAAGTCAGAGTGTAAGTGGTCCACTGGTTCCAAGGGGTCTTTCCCCGATGGATGTCTAGGTGACGAGGTCCTCACTGGAGATCTGTCTCTGGGGCTCATCTCGGAGGTCCTCGGAGAGGTTGTCATCGTCTCTTCTCAGGTGTTCGGTCATTTCTATCGTTTAAGGGTAGGATCCAGACTGAAGCTTGTGTAATTCCTAACTACCACGGGATGTTAATCCCGTGGCAGTAACATAGAAACAGTAAGACAATTAGCGTAGCAGCTGCTCCATCCAGGAATAACCCTGGATGAAATTATCAGTATAACCCAAGCTAAAGCATAATAATGTGCATTTGTTCAGATAGACTGGCAGTACAAGATTGTGAGATGCATTATATGAATGCTTGGCTAAAGAGATGCGTCTTTAATCTAGATTTAAACAGAGAGAGTGTGTCTGAACCCCGAACGTTTTCAGGAAGGCTATTCCATAGTTTAGGAGCCAGATATGAAAAAGTTCTACCTCCTTTTGTGGACTTTGCTATCCTAGGTACTACCAAGAGTCCAGAGTTTTGCGACCTAAGGGAGTGGGTTGGATTGTAGCGTGATAGCAGACTAGTTAGGTACGCAGGAGCTAAATCATTTAGGGCCTTATAGGCAAGTAATAATATTTTGTAACTGATACGAAACTTAATAGGTAGCCAGTGCAGAGACTGTAAAATGGGAGTAATATGGTCATATTTTCTTGACCTGGTAAGGACTCTAGCCGCAGCATTTTGTACTATCTGTAGCTTGTTTATTGAAGATGCAGGACAACCACCTAGCAGTGCATTACAATAGTCCAGTCTAGAGGTCATGAATGCATGAACTAACTTTTCTGCATCAGAAACACTTAACATGTTCCGTAGCTTGGAAATGTTTCTAAGATGGAAGAATGCTGTTTTTGTAACATTGGAAATATGATTTTCAAAAGATAGGTTGCTGTCTAATATAACACCCAGATTTTTAACTGTAGAGGAAGTAACATTACATCCGTCTAGTTGCAAATTGTAATCCAAGAGATTCTGTGTACTGTTTTTAGGTCCAATAAGTAATATCTCGGTCTTATCTGAATTTAATAGGAGAAAATTACTGGTCATCCAATCTTTTATATTTTTAACACACTCCGTTAACTTAGATAGTTTAGAAGTTTCATCTGGTTTTGTTGAGATATATAGTTGAGTGTCATCAGCATAACAATGGAAACTAATCCCGTATTTTCTAATAATATTACCAAGGGGCAGCATATATAATGAAAATAATTGAGGGCCTAGGACAGATCCTTGTGGTACTCCATACTTTACTGGTGATAATTGAAATGACTCCCCGTTTAAATAAACAAAGTGGTAGCGATCGGACAGGTAGGATCTAAACCATCTTAGAGCCTGCCCTTGAACACCTGTATAGTTTTGTAAGCGATCTATCAGTATGTCATGATCTATAGTGTCGAACGCAGCACTAAGATCAAGTAAAACTAGCAATGAGATACAGCCTTTGTCTGACGCAAGAAGCAAGTCATTTGTAATTTTAACAAGTGCAGTTTCTGTGCTATGGCGGGGCCTGAAACCTGACTGAAATTCTTCATAGATATCATTTTTTTGCAAAAAGGAGCACAATTGAGCAGACACTACTTTTTATAATATTTTCGACATAAACGGAAGATTTGAAATGGGCCTGTAATTTGCCAGTTCACAAGGATCTAATTTTGGTTTCTTAATAAGAGGCTTAATAACTGCCAGCTTAAATGGTTTTGGGACGTGACCTAAAGATAGCGAGGAGTTAATAATATTGAGAAGCGGTTGTTCTGCAACAGGTAACAACTCTTTCAATAGTTTAGTTGGTACAGGATCTAATAAACATGTTGTTGGTTTAGATGCAGTGATAAGTTTATTTAGCTCATCCTGTCCTATAGTTGTAAAGCACTGCAGTTTTTCTTTGGGTGCGATGAATGATGCTGAAGTACTAGACGCTGTAGAATCTACGTTTGTTATTGTATTTCTAATGTTATATATTTTATCAGTAAAGAAATTCATAAAGTCATTACTATTAAACTGTGAGGGAATATTTAGATCGGGTGACATCTGTTTATTTGTTAATCTAGCCACTGTGCTAAATAAAAACCTTGGATTGTTTTGGTGATTATCTATGAGTTTGCGGATATACTCGGTTCTTGCAGTTTTTAGAGCCTGTCTATAGCTGGACATACTGTTTTTCCACGCAATTTTAAAGACTTCTAAGTTACTTTTTCTCCATTTGCGCTCAAGAATATGAGTTTCTTTCTTGAGAGAATGGGTATAACTGTTGTACCATGGCGTAGCACGTTTTTCTCTAACCTTTTTTAATTTGATGGGTGCAACAGTTTCTAACGTATTGGAGAAAATAGTTCCCATGTTGCTAGTAATTGTGTCTAATTCATCTGTATTTATGGGTACACAGAGCAGTTGAGCTAAATCAGGCAGGTTATTTGTGAATCTGTCTTTAGTGGCTGGAATAATAATTCTGCCTGGGCGATAACGCGGAGCCATATAGTTAATATCAGTAATATGCAACATGCATGATACAAGGAAATGGTCAGTAACATCATCACTTTGAGGTATGATATCTATATCAGTTAGATCAATTCCATGCGATATTATTAAATCTAGCGTATGATTAAAACGATGCGTGGGCCCGGTGACATTTTGCTTGACACCAAAAGAGTTTATTAGGTCAGTAAACGCAAGTCCTAACGCATCATTTGTATTATCAACGTGAATGTTAAAATCTCCAACAATTAGTGCTTTATCAACAGTAACCAATAGGTCTGAGAGGAAATCTGCAAATTCTTTTAGAAAATCTGTATATGGCCCTGGCGGTCTATACACAGTAGCCAGAGCAAGAGATAGGACAGATATTTTTTTCCTTATCTGACAGTTTAACATTGAGCATAAGTATTTCGAATGATTCAAACCTGTATCCTGTTTTCTGAGTAACATTGAGAATATCACTATATATTGTTGCGACACCGCCGCCACGACCAGTCTGACGAGGCTCATACTTATAACAGTAGCTTGGTGGAGTAGATTCATTTAGACCAAAATAATCATTTGTTTTAAGCCAGGTTTCAGTCAGACATAGTACATCAAAACTATTATCTGTGATTATTTCATTTACAATAACTGCTTTCGGTGTGAGTGATCGGATATTTAGGAGCCCAAGTTTTAAAAATTGTTTTTGTTCATTTATTTTGCATTTTTCTGGTTTAATCATGATCAGATTTGTTCTAGATCCTGCATTTAATTTATATTTTGAACTCAATATTCGGGGAACAGACACAGTCTGTATAGATTGGACACTGCAAGTACCTTTATCATTTAAGTGGGTAGAACAAAAGTCATCATAGCTGTTATTGGAGAATTGGCTTACTAGTCAGATAGAGCGTAGCGTCCTGGTGATGTTGTCCGACAGGAGTTCCGCACCGAGTCTGCTGGGGTGCAGGCCATCAGCACGAAATAGCCTAGGACGCTCCCAGAAAAGATTCCAATTATTGACAAAGAGAATTTTCTGCTCTGTACACCATGAAAACAACCATTCATTTAAAGCAAACAGTCTACTGAACCGTTCGTGTCCTCGTCGATACGTGGGAAGAGGTCCTGACACGATGATCGTCGTCGCTGGCGATGTGCTGCGTACCGTCTCGATCAGGCTCCTGAAGTCCATCTTCAGTGTCTCCGTTTGCCGCAGCTTGGTGTCGTTAGCCCCCGCGTGAATCACAACAGCTGCAACGCTCTCGTCATCCTTCAGGATCGCGGGTATCTGCACAGAAACATCAAGAACACGAGCACCAGGGAGACAATGAGTGTGCACTTTACCTTCAGCTAACGTAGCACGGACATGCCGGACGATTGAGTCTCCGATGACCACAGCGTCACGATCAGTCTCGCAGAGAGGGGCGAAGCGGTTCCGGGATGAGATGTTGAAGACCGGGGGGGGAGAAGTCGTCGCCCGGGGCCTGGATCGCATCTTCCGCTGCTGCACCCAGGGTCCGTGGTTTCCCGGCGCCGGAGTGAAGGCCATCTGTGACGATCGCGTCCCGGGTGCACGGGGCCTGTGCAGAGAAACACACGGAGTAGAGGTGGTGGGAGCGTTAGCAGCGCGTTGCATACTTACCCCGGACTTATGAGCATCAGCCCGAGATGTTTCCAGCGTTGCTATCCGTTTCCTCAGCTGGGCCTGTTTCCCAAGCAGCTCGCGGATCCGATTCTCCATGGCCTCCAGCTCCAGCTGCGCCGAATGCAGCTCGAACGTGTCCTCACCTGCACACAAAGGTAGACACGAATCCGCCATTTAAGCAAGTAGCAGTGAAACAATGTTAAATGTGTGTATGCGTGTGTGAAAAAGGGGTATTAGCTGTGTTAGCGGAACCCGCGCTGGCTTTGCTAACGGGCTATAAGCTAATAGCGGACTTGGGAAATCAAAATAAAACTTGCGATAACAAGCCGCTCTGATTATTCTCGTTGCAGAATGCGATCGGGGATATATTCACACGTTATAGAAACACAAATTATTGTGTATAAAATCGGAATTTAAGATAGAAAATAGACGATAAACAATTGGTTTGGCGGAGATTCAGCTCAGAACACGTGACAACGACAAACCGGAAGTAAATCAGCATGTTTGCCGTTGCCGTGTGAAAGCGCGAAAGTACTGATGTCACTCATAATGCGGGCAGTTGGCCCCCTCGAGAGCCGACTCTGCATGCTTCACTCCCAGTCAGACCATCGGACAAACTGTGTGTGTCCTGCTCGTGATATAGCGTGGGCAGGGAGGAACACACGTCTGTAACGTGATCTACTTTCACCCTTATATGCCTTTGATATGTCTGCTTCCTAGTCCTTTTCTCGTTCTTTCTTATTTCCTATCTTTCTTTGACAAACGACAGTAAATAGACTCACAGAACATATACGTGACTGACACACACAGATAGCTTTGCTGAATGACAGAAAGCTGGTGCCGGCTGCTCATCATGTGCTCATCATGTGCTCATCATGTGCATCAAGACCCGCACCTGACGTCTTGCCATCAATTTTGACTGATTACACAAATGATTCAGAGCTGGATATCGCTGATGGCGTTCCCCTAAAGTGTTCCGATGCAGCTCGAGGTTCCCGAAGGGGAACCATATTCATACCAGTGCAGGTCAGTGCTTACATTTTTTAGCCTTGTGGCCTTGTTACTCTACTAATTTATTTATTTGGATCTGTGCCCTGCATGGGTCACCGTGACCTGATTCCTCTTCCATCTTAAGTGTGTCAGATCTCAACTTTGGATCCAGATGTTTGCCCTCAGGCATATGAGAGGACGGCTACTTAGCCTCCAAGACCATCTCTCAAAACACTGGCAGGACTTCAAAAACCCAGTCACATCTCATAGCAAGTTACGTGCCCTCATTTGATTTTATCTGTCGCAGATATGTCTAGGTTGTAAACAAACATGCTACCCATAAGCCATACTATCAACTCCAGCTGTGTTCATGTATGTTCCGGTGGTTTATTTTTAAAAGGATATTAATCCCTCATGAAAACGCTCTCTGAACCCCAACCGTCCCCATCTCGTCCCGATGCGGTTGTCCATTACTCCCCACTTCTGCTGCCCGGCCTCTTGCACAAAAACCAGTCCTGAATGTCTTCCTGTCCCTGCGGTAACCAGAGGCGACATTCCCAAAACAGCGTGTGTTTGTTACAGCTTTCCAGGCCTTTTCCAGATTGGTGTTTGCGGCCCTCGGCGGGGCGACAATGGGGACAGTTCTGTGTTGCTTTTGAGCTGGAAAGAGGGTAATTGGGCTTCTGAGGATGTTGACTCTACAGATATGGGTCATGAGAGGATTTGTCAGAGATCAGGGGGATGGGGGGGATATGGCTGTTGTGGTGGGACTTTATTGGAGTCATTGACATTAGTAACATTAGGAGGTACATGGTCTTGTGTTAGAGGCATTGTTGCTTTTAAACGCAACCAGACGGAGAGCAACAGATTGAAGTACTTTTAACTTGACACAGCATTATACACATGTGGCATTTGTGGTATAAGACACTTATGAAAGGCCACTTGTCTCACATACTATAGCTAAACATTTGACTGGAGGTCATAAGGTCTGGACCTCCTGGTTCTGGCCATGAACTGGCCAGTTAGACAGGAAGAGACTGGCTGACCGATATGTAAAGCAACTATCTATGGTTTGTTTTGGTTATATTTGTGGTTTAGGGCTGGGATCAAATTGAGATGAGCTTGAAATTATGAGAAAAAATGTATACTGGTTTTACAACTGATAGGAATTGAACTTTTGGAATTTGTCACTGTAATCTTCAGTTCACAGTAATAAAAACATAGCATATGTTTTTTAGACTTAGATTTATCATAACTGTAAAAAGTCTGTCCGCTTTGCGTAAATGTAAGCATTCTTTTTAAACTACAGTTTGAAATTAAGGTTTAGGTGTTGTTTATTGGGCTAAAGAATAAATACAGCTAGTTCTCTGAATAATTATACTGTATCAGGGAAGTTACAAACAAAGCTACATTATTTCAGAATTACATTTTAGTCCATGCATTTCTATGCAATTATGCAACACTTTTACTTGAATGTTACCACAAACACTTACAGATATAGCAAATTAATTTTCACAGAGCTGTAAGTACAGAAATGATGAATAACAGTGAAATAAATAGTACACTCTAAAAAATTATTTTAGCTAAAAATATACAAATAAACAATTAACGCAACAGCTTGCATAATATTTTTAAATTATGAAAACATGAAATTATGAAATTATGTTCAATCAACAAACTGCACTGAGCTAGAAAAATGTAATACATTGTAACATAAACGCATAATTTAAGTTGATTACTCAAAAATAAAAAAAAGTTGCTTCAACTAATGGGTTTGTGGGCCTGGAACCAATCTATATTATCTTTTTTTTCCAGTTGAAATCCCCATCTATCATAGCACATGCTAAATGTAACTTATTTAGCATGTATTTTTCATGAACAAGTAAGATACAAGATAAGTTACTTGTCGCTGCCATTGCTAATAGAGTCAAAGTAGTATTTCCCTTCATGTGGTCTACTCTGCAGCACAATTGTAACCACAAAAAGTCAACATACCAGATACTTCTTTAAACTCTCATTATCCAGTCATATGCAAAGCATGCTGGGAACTAGAAGTCCACTATCCAAGTTAACAAGACAATTTTGAGTAGTTACAACTTAAAAATGTAATTAGAAATTAAATTAATGCAGAAACTTCAATTTACATTACACATAGTATGAAGTTAATGTAATTATCAAAATAAACTGTACTCAATCAACTATAAACTAATATTTGCAACCTAAAAGTTTATTAAATTATTAAATTCGAATTTTTAACTTGCAACCTTACATTTATTGAACTTGTGGATCTTAAAAGTACATGGAGATGCCATTCTGTGAGAACATCCCTGATCCCTGTCCTGTTAAACCACTGTATGGTCTTGGCCATTGTGCTGCAGCTCAGTTTCAGGGTCTTGGCAATCTTCTTATAGCCTACGCCATCTTTATGTAGACCAAAAAAATAATAATATTCAGATCCTCAGAGAGTTCTTTGTCATGAGGTGCCATGTTGAACTTCCAGTGACCAGTATGAGAGAGTGAGCGTGATAACACCAAATTGAATACACTTACTCTCCATTCACACCTGAGAACTAGTAACACTAACGAGTCACATGACACCGGGGAGAGAAAATGGCTAACCGGGCCCAATTTGGCCAGCTGTTTAGACATGCATGGCTGTGTGTTGAGATATATTGAGGGGACAGCAAATGTACACTTATACAAGCTGTACACTCACTACTTTACATTGTAGAAAAATGTAATTTCTTCAGTGTTGTCACATGAATATATATAATAAAATATTTACAAACCTGTGAGGGTTGTACTCACTTCTGTGAGAGACTGTATATAGCACTTCTCTTTTGAGCATGAATGGCTGTTGACTAAAATTCATTAAAAAAAGGTAATCAAGTTACTTTGCATGTGAACATAATAGTTTTTCACTCATGTGCAGTGTTATAATACTGGTCTTTGTGTGATCTTGTATTCATGAGCCATTTATTGTTGGATCTGATATTAAACAACAACAAAAACAATATCTGACATCTGAAGTTAAATGCATAATCACTAAAACTGATTTTCGGTCAATCTACTTTTGATTTGATTGTATTCTGTTGTGGAAAATCAGACTGAATCCAGACTGAAACTTGTGTAATTCCTAGTTACAGAGAACAGAGAAACAAATAGAGACATAATTAGCGTAGCTGTTGTTCCATCCAAGTAAAAATGATTTTTTTCAACCCAAGCTCAAGCATAATAATGTGCATTTGATCAGATATAACTGCACTACAAGATTGTGAGATGCATTATATGAATGCTTGGCTAAAGAGATGTGTCTTTAATCTAGATTTAAACCGAGAGAGTGTGTCTGAACCCCACATGTCATCAGGAAGGCTATAAAAAATGTCAGGTCTTTCGCTAATTTGTAATGTCTGTAGGGCAATGAGAGGAAGTGACTGTTTACAGAGTCACTTGAGGACAACTTGTGCACCGTCAGCCCTCAACAGTTTTTCCACGGTGTAAGGCTTTTAATATGAGCAGTTACACATTTGCTGAGTGAGAGCGGGCCATTATTGCGGCCGCTAACAGCATGTGCCAATCAGCTTCAGCAGATATGTCACTTCTGAAATGCCACTTTCTCTTTTCCACCACCTCTTTTCGGCTCTCTCACCAATTTCTCTCTCTATCCCTCTCACTCACTTCAGCGCTGACTCATTTTCTCACAGAGGCTTCGTGTCTCAAAAAAAAACTAAAAAAAAACAATAACGCTGAACTGAAGTGAACTCCCTCTTTATTACTTTTCTTCGTGCTTCACCCCCTCCCTCGCTCCTTCTCGCTCTTAGTCAATCCAAACCATAGAGCTGGTGAGCATTTCCAAAACAACAGCTGGATCGAAGTCATCAAGGGCAGGGTGGGAGTGGAGTCATTTATAAATGGGTAAATAGAGAATATATAATGGACGGGCACAGTCTGACCTTACATATATTTAATATGCAGATGAACATGAGGTGAACACTTCTGCAGCAAGTCAAATACACAGCCGGCTCTATTCTCTTTAGTTTGCCCTTGGGGTCGGTACAATTTTTTTATAGTTTTGAAAGAAGTCTCTTATGATTGCCAAGGCTGCATTTATTTGACCAAAAGACAGCAAAAACAGTAATATTGGGAAATATTATTACCAGGACGACGCCACGAAGGCTGCCATCAGCGGTGCCATCTTGATTATATTTTTTTGATTATATTCCCATTTAACCTACGATAAACCATGGTTTACTGCAAAACTCAGACAGCCCTGTCAGGCCAAAGAAGATGCTTACAGGAAGGGGGATAAAATCTTGCATAAACAGGCCAAATACACACTGGAAAACGAGATCAGAGTGGCAAAGAGGAATTATTCCGATAAACTAAGGATCCAATTCTCTTCCAGTGACTCAGTGTGAAAGTGCATCAGTGTAGAAATGTCTGAAAGCGATAAACTATAAGGCACCATCTCCCAGCACTGTGGAGAATCAACAACTGGCCGACGATTTGAAAAACACCCCAAGCCTGCTCTGGACACCTCTCCTCACAACTATTAACACCTCCAGCAACCCCACTCTCTCCCACGCCTGCAATTAAGGTCTGCAACGATGAGGTGTGCTAGGTCTAGCAACCAAGCAATCCAGCAACCAAGTTAAACACTAACTCAGCACCCAATACTCCAAATTCCAGCAGCGGTCAGCAGACACCTGCTGTTGAAAATCCTCAAGTTCCTGAAAGCGCTGTCTTAGTCATCTGCCACTCCTCCGAAGAACGCCAGGTCAGCCCTGACATTCTAAATATTTCCTCCCAAACTCCAGTTCCTCAACTCCTAGGCGATCTCATTGAAAAGGGTATAGCAAGAAAGTTTTACCTCTCCATCATCATCGAACGACACATCAGGGTCGAAGCCCTTCTGGACACAGGAGCCGACATCACTCTAATGTCTACAGAACTTCTCAAAGAAGTCCAAGAATTAACGAAGAGGACTAATGGCACCCTCAAGCTCCAAAGGTGCGAACTAAACGTACAAGCATACTCTCACACGGGCTTACAACTAAAACATGTAGCCCCAATCCATCTAACAGTGGGACCCATGGACTTCGTCCATCCTGTATACGTGTCAACACTCAACACGTACCCGCTCCTCATTGGAAAAGATTTGCTTAATCGTTTTGAACCCCTAATAGACTTCAAGCACCTAAAGATTTGGACACAAGTCCGTGAGCCTCTGCCTTACAAGTCATTAGACTCCAATGAGTCACAGTGTCAAGTCACAGACACTACCCCTAAGTCAATGACCGATGAAGCAGTAACAGAGCCCAGGTCTGGGCCGAGCACAAACGCCAACGACCCTCTCCTCTGCTCGCTGCACGAGCCTGAACCAAACACAGGCCTCCTTCAAATCATGACTGCGATAGAGGTTCATGGCACATCAGTGTCCGAGGCAGCACTAGCCCTATGGGCAGAGAACTCAGCCATCAGCCTGAAGCTATTCAAAAAATTGAAGCAGAGCTGTCAAAGTCTACCACAGGTCACTAAGCACAGCCGTTACCCTCTCAGTCCCTGGTCGACAACCATGGCCACCTCCAAGCTCATCTGCGCTCTGGACATACGATGGAACAACAGACAGCTGAGTCACTACTTCCTCGTCATCCCAGACCTGCCGCATGACATCTACATTGGAGCGGATATCATGGTTCGACTCAATGCTCACATTGACACTGTAAACAACATCATATGGGCTCCCCTGTCACACCAACTGACAACTTCAGTCAATCTCAAGAACCTCCAATCCGGTCAAACCATGCCGGACGCATGCGCTATGATCACGGAACAAGGAGCCACAATACCTGCCTACAGCAAAAGTGTCAGTGTCCGCCTCAACATGCGACCTGGCCAAACTCTCAACAGTAAGCTGAGCTTCTTCCAACCTTCCAGAACCTGCCTAAAACTCGGACTGACTCTGGAAGCTACACCTCTCATTGAAGTGTCATCTCGTGCGATATATGTGTTGTTCAATAACTGTATGGCCCAAGACATCCACGTTCCCAAAGCCAGCCACCTGGGATGGCTCATCAACCAGGCATTCCATGACTTTGAACTGATGGTACCTGTCATAGGCCCCATACCAGCCCAACTAATGTCAAATGATGACAATGACACTATAACATTCACAAAACCTCATGAAGTCATTGCCATCACCTCAATCCTGCCAGTGTCCAGAGAAAGCGTCTGCCGGTCAGAACTAATGGATGACACTCACCTCACTGTCTATGCTGTCTCAACCCAGCCTGCGACAGAACCACCTACACAGGTGACCAGCGGGACCCAAAGCCCCTGTAATGACTTAACGGCAGAAGAACCCTACGCCGGGTTCAATACTCAAATGCAACAGATCTTGAGTGACGCGGATGCCCTCCACAACGAAGTGGAGCGCCAAGGACTCAAAGAGGTTCTGCTGAAGTACAAGGACTCTTTCGCAAAGGACGCTCTAGATTGTGGATTGACAGACATCCACACGGTGCGCATACCGACAAACCCAAATGCACCACCCACCTTTGTGCGACAGTACAAGATTCCAATAGCGTCATATGAGCCAGTGCAAGAAATTGTTGACTCCATGCTGGAAAAGGGGGTCATCCGGCCCTGTAACAGTACATATTCTGCCCCGATATGGCCAGTCCTAAAACCCAACGGCAAATGGCGGCCCACTATCGACTACCGCAAGTTGAATCAGCAAGTACCATTGTCACGATGGCCTATGACCCAGTTGGACCAAGAAATACCAAAAATCAAAGGCTCGACGATCCTGTCCACATTGGACGTCGCCTCCGGGTTTTGGACGATCCCTGTCCACCCCGACGACCAACATAAGCTGGCATTCACTTTCGGCAACCGACAGTACACCTTCACACGGTGTCCCTTTGGCTATGCCAATTCACCGGCAGAATTTAACATTTTCCTTAACAAAGCCTGCCCTGACGCCAGAGTCCGAGGCAACCTCGTCTACGTAGACGATGTCTTAATGAAAAGTTCAAGTGTGGAAGACCACCTCAAAGAAATTGACCATGTCCTGAACCAGCTGACAACAGCGGGGGCTAAAATCGCCCTTCACAAAGGACAATGGTGCAAAACCAAGGTGAATTATGTTGGACTGCTCGTCGGACGAAACGGCATTGAGCCACAATCTAACCGTGCCCAAGCAATCCAAAGCATAAAAACACCAACTAACGTCTCTGAGCTGCGAAGCTTTCTGGGAGTGTGCAATTACTCACGACAGTTCATCGAAAACTACGCTGACATCGCACGACCACTAACTTCCCTCCTGAAAAAGGACGAAACTTTTGTTTGGACGAAGGCCCAGGACACAGCTATGAGCCAGCTCAAACAGTGCCTGCGCTCTGCTCCATGCCTCGCCTACCCAGACCCAGGGAAGGAATTCTATCTGGACGCGGGATTCTCTGACCAGTGCCTCAGTGCGGGTCTATACCAGCTCCATGATAAGGACAAGCGAGTGGTCGCTTATGCCAGCAAAACGCTGCTTCCCCCAGAATGCAAATATTCACACTGCGAAAAAGCTTTACTTTGCACTGTGTGGGGCATTCAGCGTTTCTCTAATTACATCGGTGCACAGAAAGTCATCATCGAAACTTGCCACCAGCCAGTTACCTTCCTCAACAGTCAACGAATCAGAGATGGCGTGGTAACCAACGCACGCATAGCTACCTGGCTAATGACACTCCAAGGACGGGATGTGGAGGCAAGATATGCCCAGAACTACAAATCCTCACTGGGAAACGGGCTTGCGGCATGCCAAAACTGTTCAACGGACACGCTGGACACCTCAGCAGAGCCAAAAGAACTGCCACGACCGCAAACGACAAATCATCGGTACTTCGAGGAGAATGTGTGTACAGGAATGCCCACAGCATATGTCGATGGCTGCTCATACAATCGCGAGGGCAAGTTACAAGCGGGAGCGGGTGTGGTCTGGCTCAACAATGACCCGTGCCCACCGCAGCAACTCAAACTTGGCCCACAATCATCACAATATGCAGAAATAGCAGCCATCCTCATCACACTACAAGTGGCTGCAACCCACAAAATCAGAGAACTCCTCATCTGTACCGATTCGAACTATGCCCGTCTAAGTTTCATATGCCATCTAACTGGATGGAAGAGGAATGGATTCAAGACAGCTAACAACAAGCCTGTCAAGCACCAGGAACTCTTCCAAGCAAGCGACGCCATCGTCACTGAACACGACATGGTCGTTTATTGGAAAAAGGTCAGAGGTCATTCACGTCAACCAGGACAAGACAAAGACTTAAATGACCAAACCGATGCCCTCGCCAAAGCAGGGGCATTACAAGGAGAGTCCTGGACATTTCATGCCCTCCCACCCCACCCAACTGTGGCAGCGGTGACCCGCCGCCAAAGTGCCACGAGGGGGCACACACCTGCCTCCTCCCACATCTCCCTGTCGCCTCAGTTCGCTGCTGAAGACCTCCTCACCCTCCAACATACGGACTCAGCCATACAGTCCATGGTAGCACACCTGTCCGACCCCTTGGAAAATCCCATTTCCACCTCGGACCTACAACCATCCTCCGACCTCCGCACGCTCCATTCGATCAAGCACATGCTGCATCTACGAGACGGTGTCCTCACGTATGTCCCTGAGCCATCCACTGCTCCAAGGCTCGTAGTCCCTCATGGCCAAAGGGGGATGATGTTGACACACGCACACGATGCACCATGCGCAGGACACCACGGAGTCAAGGCCACCTATGAAACACTCAAGCAAGTGGCATACTGGCCTGGCATGCAGCAAGACGTAGCAGAATACGTTAAAGGATGCCTGGTGTGTTGCCAGTTCCAACCGGCAAATCCAAACCACCGAGCACCACTGCAAAGGAAAGGAATGACCTTCCCATGGTCGGACCTCCAAATAGACTGGGTAGGGCCCCTACCACGGTCAACGCGGGGCAACAAAAATTTCCTCACCGTGATCTGCGAATTCACAAAATGGATAGAGTGCCTCCCAGCTCCCAACGATACAGCAGAAACGACAGCCTGTCTGTTAATGAACCATATCTTCTCAAGATTCGGACTGCCTTTAAGGGTCAACTCGGACCGCGGAACCCACTTCACCGCTGAAATTATGCAAAACGTATGGAAACTCCTGGGAATACAGGCCAAACTCCACATAAGCCATCACCCAATTTCCTCCGGTCAAGTGGAACGGGCTAACAGAACAGTGGTCAGCATGTTAAAAAAATACGTAGCCACCAATCAAAAGGATTGGGACGTTAAACTCCCTCTGGTACTGATGGCCGCTCGAGCCACACCCCATCAATCTACCGGAATACCCCCGTTCACAATGATGACAGGGAGAAACATGACGCTACCACTACACCTGCTGTACCAACCTGGTGACCTGAACCTCGTCACCGCCTACAACACTCACCAGTACCTGGAAGAGTTACATCAGCACCTGAGAACAACTTTCGCCTTCGCGCAACAGCAGCTACAACGAAGTGCGGAAGGCCGAAAAGCCTACTACGACCAAAAGGCCTCTCACCATGAGCTCAATGTCGGAGATCAAGTGTGGTACTACAGTTTCGCCCGACCAAGGCCGAATGCTCCCCATCACCTGTCAAAGAAGTTCCTCCCTCACTGGACGGGACCCCATGAGATTGTAGACAAGCTCTCACCTGTTGCCTATCGAATCAAAATCAGACAGGGGCGCAGCGAGCCAGTCCTTCGATGGGTCCATCGAAACCAGATAAAGAGGCCCCTGGGCTCCAGCCGACATGGAAAGGGGGAAGATCAGACCCACTGACACAGACCGATATGCACCACACGCACCATATGCACCACACAAGCATTAGTATTGATATGTTAGGAAAACATATAGCAACCATGCTTAGACACAACCCATATTCTCTCCTCCACAGCACTGCTAGGACCAATCTAGTAGCGAGGAGTTACCCTCAATTTTTTTTTTTTTTTTTTTTGCTTGATTTTGATTTTGAATTTTTGTCTTAATTTTTTTTTTAGTTTTTGTTGTTTTGGTTTCTTTCCTTCGTGTCTCACTTTGTGTTTTTCCTTTCCTCACTCTCACTTTGAACCCCTTAACCAATCCTTGAATACAGGTCCTGAAATTGAGATCGACTTCCGTCAATAAAATCGTTGTAATTCGCTGTGAGAACCGTTGTCAACCAATCGAGGCCACCCGCCAAAATCATGAACGACATGACACGCGATGTAAGTTCCTTGATTGACAACTTAGACATGAATAGGATTCCGTGCTACGTGATACCTCTTAGCCTTGTTCAAATGTCGTAACTTCGGCCACTGCGGGCCCCGTTAGTCTCATCCAAACCCATCTCACCCCTTTCCCGGCAGCGTTATTCCCATATACGCAAACCCGGAAACAGGTGACTCAGTTTTCTTTTCAGTTTGCCCATTATTGACGTTAATAATGTTTACCGGCTTTAAATGTTGTGAATGTTGGATTTTGGCAAGGGAACACCTATGTCAAAATCCACACTCCCAAGGTCGTCGCGTATCACGATAGCAACGAACAGTTGTACTTGGCCCCAAACCTAAAGATGTGTACGCTTACTAAAGACATTCACTTCCTCTGCCCGAGTAAACCTTTCATACGCGATAATACAGAGGGCATCTGTGGCTTAGAAGCCATGAGACCCGACGCTAGCTGCCCCGCCGACGCAACACCACGTTCTCAGGTTGAGGTAACACAAGCCGAAATTGTCGGAAACCGATGGCTGGTGAACACCCCAGCCCGAACGGCTACCCTCACATATGATCAACACGACACCGCTACGCGCATTAGTCTGCCTAACCAAACGTTATGGATCACAGTCCCTAAGGGCTCGATCCTCCATATTGACGAACTAGCATTGTATCACCTCACCGACGACGAGTATCAGGCCGAAATCGAAATCTCACCCTTTTTCAAGCAGCATTCCTTTGTCCTCGATCCAGAATTGGAAGAAAGGATCAAGGAGGAAGGAACGCAGCTTATTGATCTGACACCGGTTGACACAGCTTTAGAAGCTATCGCTCGCCTTCCGCCCGCTGGCGCGCCAATTATTCGGTCCTGGTCTGCCGCTGACACGGCGCTTTGTATCTCGACTATAGTAGGATATGTTGTGACTTTGACACTGGCCTTCCTCCTACACAAGCGAGTGAACGTCGTTCAAGAGTCTCTCAACAAATGCACGTCAGGCATCCCTCGTCTTTTTCGACGTGGTAATCTCGACCTAGAATCCGAACCCGAGAATGTGACCAACCTGATTGAGATCATGCCTATACCGTCTCGTGAAAACCCCGACAATTAAACCAGTCAAAATGACCCAATTGTCAACGATGCTAAACAAACTAGCCCTATGTCTTCTCAAGTTTCTCACCTGTTCCTTTCCAAATTACCCTTCACCAGTTTTCAGTCAGTGATAGAGATCTCGTTGGTGTCTTGTGTGTGTCCATTCTCTCTGCCTCTTGTTCCAGTGCCTGAAGATGTTCCATCGGGTACATCTCCACACAAAAGGGGGATGTGTAACACAATGTCAACCTGAAAACACACACGGAGAATTCCAACCCAGCAACAGAAATGAATTATTACCCAAAAGTCCTCCCTTTCATGCAAACGGGAGAAGGTCAACTGATCCCATCACTAACGCTCTCGTGCAAAGGCACGGACGGCTCCGGGAATGGCTCTGGACGCCTTCATGGCTACATTCCTAGAGGGGATTTCAACCCCTCCCTCTCTCCCAGCACAAGCAATACTCTGGTCCATTTCGGACAGACAAAGGAAAACCTTTTTCCTGACATTTTTGACACGTATAACTATTGCAACTACACAAATAAATATATGGATATTTAATGTGTACTCTTTCCCTCATAGGCATGATGTGATGATTTCGAGTGCCAATTATTTAGGACAATGTGGGAATTTTTAATCATGCTTTAAACGGTATAAACTGTAATGTGTGTATTATTACGCGGTGTTTGATCTCTAAAGAAAGCTAGCCTCAAATGTGATAAACTGTGTTGATGACCGTTAAATTTTAATACCCTGCATAAGTATACATGTATAATGATCGATAAAGGTTATCTTGCCCAAAAGTGGAGAAATATCACATCACCTAAAAGTTCCAGCCCAGCAAGCCTGGACATGGGCGGGGCTCCGCCCCATACGGACAATCGGATTTGACAAGCCGCCCGGGGGCAGGGCAAGTTGGACTGTTGAAAACAACGCGCGAGTCGCAAATCGCTCTCTCGGCTCTTGACTCTCTGGAACGACTCTCTTGAACTTGGCTTGACTCTCGTGGCTCTCTCTCTTTAACATCTCTGGAGCTGCGCTCGTAACTTTGTCTCGACACCGACTAAACCAACCATCTATTTCTGTGACGTCACGCGGCAGCATCCACATCTCTCGTGTTTCCACCCGAGAGCACCCGGAGACGCACGAACCAACCCACGTGGTTTCCGAGGACAAAGACCAGAGCAACGCATTTGAAGGAAACGAAACAATATCCAGCCTGCTTCAACAACAAAGCAAGTACCTCTAACTAAATCTATATTGTTGATTGAACTGGTAAAATTGGATCTGAATGCAGTAACAGAGCATAGGGCATCTGTCGTGATCTTTCCGGTCAAGTCAAACGTTAAAATAGCTAAAAGGGCTATTTTAGAAATTTACTCACCAAAATCCCTTATGCATGTGTATGTATGTGTGTATGTTTGTGTCTTATCGGTTAATCCATTTATGTTAGAATAGCAGTATTACGAATAAACCATTTTTCATTTCATAAAGAATTGTCTCTGGAATGTGATTTGAAGTTTTATCCTTATTTGCCATAAAGAGAAAGCTACCTAAGCTCTGAATTTGACAGGATATGCTGAGGTGAGTGTTCGGTGGACGACCACTTAATACAGTATAAATAAGTTAAATATTAATATTACTTTTAACCAAGCAATATTGAATATTTAATAACTAATTCCCGGAGCTGAAATAATAGCTCTATATTAAACTTTTATTACAATTGTTTAAAAATTACTACATTGCTGGCTTAAAATGGGTTGGAAATTAGAAATCTCACATAGAGTTACTAGAGGCAACAGTAATAATGAAAAGTTGAACATTTATTAATAAGCAAGGATGCCCATGGACAAAAAAATATAAGACAACTTGAATTTATTTGGATGAATACAGCATAGTTTACAATATTACATACATTAAAACTCGTTTAACAAGCATTTAAAAAATTTAAATGTAACATTTAAAAGTAACAATGCCAAAATTTAGAATCAAAACTCTGATCTCATAATTTACTCAATCATAAAGTTATTTCAAGACTGAATTAAATGAACTATGTGATTCATATTAAATGTTGTAGCTCCATACTCTAACTGTCTTTCAGCAGTATAATTTGTGTCTATTTTATTTTATTTTATTTTCAGAGAAAATGCTAAAACAATGTTGATAATTAAATAAAATGGCTGAGAACAAGTTTTTTTTCAGATGCTCTAATTCTTTAGGGTGAAAAGTGGCAGAAGTGCATTCTTGGAAGGCCTGACATGTCAGTGTGAGGTTCAACACCACAACAATCAGCAAACCACCAGTGTAAAATTTAAAATACAGTACCTAACCCTGCCCAACTCATGTCAGGTTACTGAACAGGCGGAGAGGAGGAGTTTCGCTGGTGTTTGTGTCCTGCAGTAAAGTTCCCCAATGCTTATCAGGTGAGTGACATGTGTTGTACCTCTCACAGCCTCACAAAGCTCCTTAGGCTCGGTTATCAGAGAGACCAAGCCCACTGCCATTTGAGAGGGTGAGCCAGCTCCCTGCAGCCTGGATTGGTTTCTGAGTTCTTCTGTCTCTTTATATCCCTGCTGTAGCCCAGAAGCACATGCTTGAGAAACATGCACACAAGCGCCTGTACTTCTTTTTCTCTGTCCTCCACCCTGCTAATGGACAGTTGACACCAGAGATGACCCACCCTCGCGCTTTCTGTGAGAAACAAAAGCTGGTCTTACCTTAGGGATGCACTCGTAACCGTTAGGTAACATTAGTCGGTTATTTAAAAGTGTGTTTACCACTCTACACTGCCTACTTGCTGGAGTACGAGTCTAGTAGATATTGATATCAGTACTTCTGCTTTATTTAATCTTTTTTTTATGCAAGACCAAACATGTTTTTCATTGGTGAGAGCACAGTGTTTTTGTGGAAAGGTTAAAACCAAGTTGTGATTTGTGTCTTTGTGATCTTTATGTCAATTTGATGGTGATTGTGTGAAGCATGGGTCGCATTCTCCCCCTCTATCTTTCTTTTTCTTCTCTCTTTTTCACTTTAACCTACTGTTAATACAGCCAAAATGACCAGGATGGATTTTCAGGCTAGTCTATGCTGGTTGTTACAAGTTTGTACAAGCTTGGCCATGTTGTTCACCAGGAAAATAAGTTAAAGCTGGTTGACCAAGGATTTTGTAGTGGCTAATGAGACAGTTTACCTGCAAAGAGAGGTATTTTAATGAATGTGCTGGTCCCTCTTTTCCATGCAGTTATAATGAATTTGGACTAGACCACTTAAGCTTTAAAAAAGAATGGAAAATCACCATAACAGCATTTCAGATGACTTAGAATTTAGCAAACAGATAATCTGGATCATGATTATGATACTTTTATTGGTGCTTTAGTGTCATTTTGAAAGCTTGTTTAACACAATTTCTTAAAAAATACGCTGTATCATACTATAAAATTACTATGGAAATAATATACTTTAGAGTGCTTGTGACCCGGTTAAGTAAATCTTTATATGTAATTT
Organism: Oxygymnocypris stewartii; assembly: GCA_003573665.1. Classification (NCBI taxonomy): domain Eukaryota; kingdom Metazoa; phylum Chordata; class Actinopteri; order Cypriniformes; family Cyprinidae; genus Oxygymnocypris; species Oxygymnocypris stewartii. The sequence continues at coordinate 1,588,554 of QVTF01001090.1, read as the reverse complement.
TACTGAAATATGGTTCAAAAATGCACTGCCAAATCTAGTGACAAGCAACTATGGTAAACTAAAATATGCTTTGTCATTTCTGTAGAAACCTATGTCATGTGTTCAAATATATTTGTAATTCGTAATGAAGTTGCAATTCAGTACACTTAAAGTGTTGTTTTTTTAAATGTAATATTGGATAAAATTATAGTCAAAATTATAATCAAGTAGATGAATTGTGCTTTAGTATGTTAGTCAAAATGTACTTTAAAGCATTACAAAAAATATTAAAACATAATGGTTTAAAACATACTTTAAAGTAAAACTTTTGATTTGATATTATTGCAAAGTGCACCTTTAAAAAAATGCGAATGTGTGTTTAGAAACAACCAAGAAGGTCTATTCTCCTTAAGTACACTTAAAGTGATAGTTCACCCAATGAAAATGTTGTCGTTATTTACTCACCTTCATGTCGTTCCAAACCTGTATCAGTTTCCTTTTAATGTAGAACACAAAATAAGATATTTGGAAGAATGCTGGTAATCAAAGAGTTGATGGTCCCCATTGACTTCCATAGTATTTATTTTCTTACTTGGGAAGTTAATTGGGACCAATGAATGTTTGATTCTTCAAAATGTCTTCTTTTGAGTTCAACATAAGGAAGAAACTCATAGAGCTTTAGAATGACATGAGATTAAGTAAATGATTACACAATTTGGGGCATTTCTATTTATTGATTGTATATTATCTACAAATATTGTTTTCTAAAAAAAAAAATGTCCTTTTGAGATTTGAAGTACAGTAAAAGTGCACACTCGAGCACAGTTAAGCTCACTTTATTCAAAAGCACAGAAAAGACCAACTAATAGCCTATAATCTATAAAATACTTGTGTTACACGTAAGAAAGCAAGTCATAAAAGTCATACAAGTTTGGCATATCATAAGGGCGAGTAAATGATGACATAATTAAAATGTTCAACCTTTTAAGCTTGTTGAGAAGACTGACGGAGACACCAGCACACCCACAGCCCCTAGACACAACTTATGCTGGTGATGGGCTATGCTGTACTTTTCATTAGGGAATAATAAGATGTGAGCGGTTTCTGTTTCATGTGTGGCTGTATTGTGTCATAACAGCTGCCAAACCAGAGTGTGTGTCTTTTAACATCCTCTGACTCACCAAACCTGTCAATTGTCCGCTAGGTAAGATATTATACTCTGGAGTTCATGACTGGGCCAGGGCATTGTGCTCCCTTTGCTGTTTTCAGCAAACCGACCTGCCTTTCACAGTGGAGAAATGCTGTTCAAATAGCCCAGGTGAGCAGCTGTTACAGGTAGCGCATACAAAAAGACATGCAACGTGAGTAACACTGTCCTATCTTAGTAATAGATGCCAAATGCTGACTCCAAAACTCCAGATGTGAATCTGATAAGAATAAAAGAGACCAGGGAGTTTAGGATTCATTCAATCTGTCAAAGTGCTTGTGGGTCATAAAAGCATAATGTGCCTTTGATAGGACGTTAGGGTATTGTGCTCAGTCTGCAGTACAAACACTGGCTCACAAACCAAAGTAAAGAACAAACAGTGAACAAGAAAGATAGATAAGTGAGAGTAGGTAAGTTTTTGGAGTCTTCATGTCTGTGTTTCCACTTTGTTGACTTAACTCTCATCTTCCATTGATCCTGTTTTAAGTGCTTGTTCACTTGGCAAACAGGTTATTGATATCCTTAGGATGTAAAAGGGCTATTCACTTTTTCATCTTCTTCTCCAAAGAGGAACTCACCTGGCTTTTCAATTGATTCCACTGTTATCCCAAAAGCTCAGATAAACACAAAAGAAAACCTTTTGACAAGATGTTATTCTCACACAGTGTCTTGAGTCACTAACTCCATCTCCTGGACTTCAAGCTAATGAGTCTCTGAGTGACATTTTGCTAATTTCACAAGACTGTCTCCACAGAAAAGTGTCTTTCAGTCATGTCTCGGTTTCTTTGGCAACTGACATCTTTTCCAACTTGATTTTCATCTTTACACACTGTCAATTTTCAAATTAGCCGATAAAGTTTGACACCCATTGAAAGAAAAATTGTGTTAGCAGGAATCGTTAGAGCAGACGCTCTAGTATTGTTGCTTTCATCGAAACATACATTTTATCATTTTATTTCAGGTAAAGTTTGCGGGCTGCGTGTGAAAATACAGTAGGCTGGAGGTTTTTTACTGAATCTTCTAAGGCAAATATGTGCCAAACACCTCACATATTTTAATGATTTAACTACACAAAAGTGGTAAGTCAAACCTGGAAAATACTTTGTGCTGTTCAATTTATAAATATAAACTTTCCTCGATTTCTCAAACTGAAGTACTCCTCCACAACCATGGTTTACTTGAAGTCACAATATTTCATAAGAGTTGTCAGAAGCCTTTTCTTACATAACTCCCTGAAAGCATCTTTTGTTGGCTTTGAAACACCTTGTGTCAGCAGTGTTTGGACTATGGGTCTACACGATGTGGCCCTATATCAGTTTTCTTGAGTTTTATGTGCAAATCCACTTAAAAGTCCTCCTTTGAGACTGGACTGACCACTAAACATCTACAAGTTATGTTCCATTAAAGGCTGGAATGTGGTTTAACTGTCTGTGTAGCACTAGCTACTTGGGGACACTGCCGTTTATTGTTTACAGCACATATAGCCAAGGCCAAGAAGCTTAATATGCAAAAATAAAAAGAAGAAAATTCAGTAGCTCCCATACCTAAAATCTTACTCTGTAATGTGTAACATTATGCAACCTACAACATTTGAAGTGATACATCACTAACATTTTGAAAATGTTGTCAATTACTGAACTTCATGTTGTTCCAAACCTGTATGCATTATTTTATTCTGTAGAACACAAAATAAATTACTTTGAAGAATTTTCATGGTGCGCCTTTTGCTTTTCGATAGATAATTGAGATAAATGAGATAAATGCATGCTACACTTGAAACTGTAATGAAACTGTCAATGTTTTATATATGTATACATATATAAATATATATATATATATATATATATACACACTCACCGGCCACTTTATTAGGTACACCTGTTCAATTGGTTGGTAACACAAATTGCTAATCAGCCAATCACATGGAAGCAACTCAACGCATTTAGGCCTCTAGATTTGGTGAAAACGACTTGCTGAAGTTCAAACCGAGCATCAGGATGGGGAAGAAAGGGGATTTAAGTGATTTTGAACGTGGAATGGCTGTTGGTGCCAGATGGGCTGGTCTGAGTATTTCAAAAACTGCTGATCTACTGAGATTTTCATGCACAACCATCTCTAGGATTTACAGAGAATGGTCTGAAAAAGAGAAAATATCCAGTGAGCGGCATTTGTGTGGACGAAAATGCCTTGTTGATGTCAGAGGTCAGAGGAGAATGGGCAGACTGATTAGAGATGATAGAAAGGCAACAGTAACTCAAATAACCATCCGCCACAACCAAGGTATGCAGAATACCATCTCTGAACGCACAACACGTCAAACCCTGAAGCAGATGGGCTACAGCAGCAGAAGATCAAAATGGGTGCCGCTCCTGTCAGCTAAGAACCGATAACGGAGGCTACAAATCGCACAGGCTCCCCAAAATTGGACAATAGAAGATTGGAAAAACGTTGCCTGGTCTGATAAGTCTCGATTTCTGCCGCAGCATTCAAATGGTAGGTTCAGAATTTGGCGTAAAGAACATGAAAGCATGGATCCATCCTGCCTTGTCTCTACAGTTCAGGCTGGTGGTGGTGGTGTAATGGTGTGGGGGATATTTTCTTGGCATACTTTGGGCCCCTTAGTACCAATTGAGCATTGTTTAAACGCCACAGCCTACCTGAGTATTGTTGCTGACCATGTCCATCCCTTTATGACTACAGTGTACCCATCTTCTGATGGCTACTTCCAGCAGGATAATGCACCATGTCACAAAGCTCAAATCATCTCAGACTGGTTTCTTGAACTTGACAATGAGTTCACTTTACTAAAATGGCCTCCACAGTCACCAGATATCAATCCAATAGAGCACCTTTGCGATGTTGTGGAAAAGGAGATTTGCATGATGGATGTGCAGCCAACAAATCTGAAGCAACTGCGTGGTGCTATCATGTCAATATGGACCAAAATCTCAGAGGAATGTTTCCAACACCTTGTTGAATCTATGCCACGAAGAAATAAGGCAGTTCTGAAGGCAAAAGGGGGTCCAACCCAGTACTAGCAAGGTGTACCTAATAAAGTGGCCAGTGATTGTATGTGTATATATATATATATATATATAAAATCATGAATACATTAATGTAAACTATACACAGTGTTTAGCTACTATAAGACTCAAGCCCGCCGTACGCCACTGACTCAAGCCCGCCAGCTGATCTGAAGTTAAGCCCGCTGGCTGCTGCGACATCAAGCCTGCTAGCTGTGGCTCACTTCAGGGACGGTGCTTTTAGTTCCCCTGTTTCCAGGCTGTAGGAGTGGAGTGTCAGTGTCCCCTGGAGACATGTTTTTAAAATCTTGTCATGTCCATAGGAACGTTTTAATCTACCTTGTCATGTCGGTCTTGTCTTGACCATGAAGACTAGTCTGGGGCAGGCGGCTTCTCTAGTTATGGCCGCGAAGGCCATTCCCTAGCCCTAGCTCCTCCTGTCGCAGAGATGGAGGCGGTTCCTGAGACAACCCAGAGAGAGGTCTCAGATTACGAGCCTAGCCCATGTTGGGCTCCTGTTCCTGTGGATTGTCTTGTTCGTGTGTGTTTAGCCCCGGGGGACTCCTGATACCCCCTAGACTGCCCCATGGATTTTTTTTTTGGGGGGGGGGGGTTAGTAGAGCTCCTGCTACAGTGGCCGTGCCGAGGGAGGAGGCCACAGCCACAAGGACCACTTCCGAACTATCTGTTCCATCACGCCCACCCCCCCTCCTCGGTGGTACTGCTACGGCGTGGGTTGTGCCTTCCGGGAGGAGGGTGGGGGGAGGGGGTTATGTCAGTCATGTGTCATGTGTGTCATGTGTTACCCTCTTGTGTCCTTATTTTGTTTGTTTCCTGTCCTCATCTAGTGTCATTATTAGTTAATTATGTCCCAGCTGTGTTTTATTATGTTGGTGATTATCCTGTGTATTTACGTTGCTGTCTTTTTAGTTAATGTTGTCTGATCTACTCGTTACAACCCCCATGTTCCTGTCTGTCTCAGCCTTGCCTTGTCTTGCCCTTTTGGATTTATTAAAGACTGTTGATTTGAGTTTATACTCGTCTTCGTTTTCCTCGTTCCTCCCCACTGTGTGCACCGTGACAGTATGCTTGCCAGTTTGGGAGGTTTTTGTTTTATGTAAAAAAGGAAATTAAACTCTCTGTTTGCCTGCTTTACATTAGTAGTTTTATCACTAACACAACCATCAATAAGAAATTTAATTTTTATTGTATTTTATTTGGACCCACTTTATATAAAATTTCTTTAACTATGTACTTACATTTTAATTAATAATTTAATACAATGCACTTTTTGTGTACATGTATTTTTACATTGTACTTTTCTAAAAATACGTTCCTGTAATTACGTCAACAATTAATTTTCTGTAGTTACATCTGTAACTACCCTATAGCTCACTTTTCTGTATTTATTTCTGTATTGTTTTTTTAGACACCTAATATTTAGTGAAAGCTATTTATTTATTTAATTGTATTTATTTTAGCTATACATAACATAGTGACAAAAGATGACCGCTATTGTATTCCTACTGGTTGAATGCTTTTGTAAATACTTAGGGTATACATAGCATGGTTTCAACTATACTTAATGGTGCAGTGTTTGAATATTTAGTGCTATGTTGTTACTGGTTCAACTAGACCCTGCTCACTATATGGTCCATTGTATGGAAAGGAGCAACATGGAAATTCTTCAGAATTTCTCCTTTTATGTTCGACAGGACAACAATAATGCAGTTTGGAACGACAGAAGGGTGAGTAGATACCAGTCTTTTCATTTTGGATGAACTGTCCCTTTAACATACATACTACACACTACAAACTCTTTCTGAGCTTAAAGTTCTGTTGCAACTGGTTACATGGACTGCGTCTGACCTGACTGGAGGACTCCCCCAACACACACACACACACACACACCAGAACAGACGCAGAACTCAAAATAATGACCTTTCTTTCCTCACTCCCTCACAGGAAGATTATAAGAACACCACAAACCAGGTTCACCTGAGGCCAGTCACTGTGAATCCTTTAATCACTCTCACTTTTTTCCCTCTCATCGACTGTTTTCCTCTTCTCACTGCTTCTCATCACATCTCGACTTTTCTCTTCTGGCTGCAATTATTGGCATTGCTTTATCAGACGAGTTTGTCTTCAGATGATGTGCTGAAGATTAGCATGCATGTCTCGTAAGGACTCTTAATGATCCGACCCCCTGAAAGACATGAAGACCACAGAAGATAAGATGAAGATCGTTTCTGTGCAGTCCACACGGCTGTGCTTATCTAATAGAACTTATGCAATCCACATCATGTTAAGCCGAGCCAAAAATAAACATGAACGTCTTTCTCTCTCCGTCTCTTTTTCTGTCCCTCGCTTTCATGCCGGATCATCATATTGAAGCTCATTTCCAGAGGGGTTTTTGGGACAAGGGGGCTTCCATCTGCTGTTTATAAATACCAGCGAGGTCAAAACATTCTGAATTCTGAAGTAAATAGGACATGTGAGGAATAAAAGTCTGTGTATGCTTCGTTTTGTATTTTAAATGGCTGCTGTTTTCGTACATTGTCATAAAGCACTGGGTCCATTTTTTTCCTTCAATAAGTTCCTGGTTTTGTTGACTCTCCAAATGACAGCAAGTTGTTTATGAGGTCAAATGTCATGTGCTGAACAATTAAAGATACATGCTTAAATTAGAGCGCTTCTGGATTTTACTGTTTCCACCTGCAGTGTGTCCAGCAATGTTTTTCCATAAAACCCTGCGGGCAGAGATTAAACTATGACTGGCCAAGGCTTTCATTATGTACCAATATTATCTGTGTTATTTATTATCATCTGCTCAAATGTTCGTCTGTTTGTGTGTGTGTGTGTGGGACAAAAGCTCCATTCAGACGGGATTAGTTCTCTAGTCTAAACCATTATTAACATGGATGTTTGTGATGTAATTTACTGATTCTGATGCGTTTGGAATCTCTGTAATTACAAAGATGGCAATGTCTGTTGTCTGAATGTTGACTTTATGGCAGATCATGTGCTATGCATGTGAATAATTATGTAATTAGAACATTATGTGTAATTTTTAAAGGGATAGTTCACCCACAAATGAAAATGTATTTTAAGCGCTTTCTCCCATTTCCAAACCTGTGTGAGTAAAAAAAAAAAAATGAATAATATTATTTTATTTTTTTTGGTAATTCAATGGTAACCAAAACTGGCTGGCTACTAACATGCTTCAAAATATATACTTTTTGAAACAACATAAGTGCAAGAAAATAATGATAATTTAAATTTTTGGGTGAACTGATATGAAGTTCTTTTTTATTCTTTTCTTTTTTTCCAGCTTTTCTTTTCGACAGAGTAAACAGAAATTAACTGAAGATGATTCCTTTCACCTAACGTTACCTCTTGTGTAAATGTCACAGACAAATGGTCATATACAGATTGTGTAGGTAACTATAAATATTACTCTGCTCTTCTCCCAGTTTACCGGAGACTTAATTTAACATGATTTGGGAGGAGAGGATAAATTTACGTGTTATTTATCCCACAGCTAGGATTCAGCGCAAACTAACATGGTGCCCATTAGCCGGTATAGATTAACCAACATGGTCATTATAAAAGTGTTTAAACTACCAAATACATTTACTTACACATATTTCAGAATCGGAATATCAAATATTTCGTAATATAGTGAGCATGTTTGTGAATATTTTGAATAAAAAAGGAAAAACGAAATAAAAGCGATCTACATGTCATACAGAGCTATGTGGCTGCATGCGTTGTGTCACATGACAAGCATGACGCGTCGCCATGGAAACAATAACTGTGCGTTAACATCTGACGCGGCGAGAGCGTCAAAGTGGCCGGAAGTCATTCATTTTCACTGAATGCGGACATTCAGTCTGCATGAGCTCATCACCTGAGTCCCGAAGGTCCACCGCTGATCAGAGGGCAGACGGACTACCTTAAGAAATGTCATACTCACCTGAACGCTGCAGAGGAGCAGCCATGAGGCCTGCCCTCGAATGAGCGAACCTTAACCGTGAGTTGTACCATTTTAAGCCATAACCTAGGTTCAGCAAGGTGAAGAAAAAGATTCTGACGTATTGTCGCGGGCGCTGCATTTATACTGCCTCTCGAGCTCGTCATATTTGCATGCTTCGCGACAATTGGCCAGTCATTGACTGGCGTGAGCCAATAGGTCTTCAGGAAAGGTTGGAGGGAAGGAGTTCCCATAACGGAGTAATCTCCGTGATGTCTCGTGACAGCTTGAAAGGGAACCAGCGGCGAGCTCCGGCGAGAGTGGCGCGGCGCGTTTTGGACGATGAGAACGTCGAGGAGAGTTGAAATCAGGTCAACTTTATGGTAATGAGCTATGACGTGGTTCTGCGGCAACCAATCAGAATGTAGAAGTCCTCCGCTTGAAAGGATTCCAGAGAACGCAGCCCGTAAACTTTGGTTCCGACCACATTAGTTCCCAAGCAAAATGGAGAAGTTAATAATTGCTGGGGCGTGTTTCCCGGTCATATGATGTGTCCCTGTTTGCATACAGCGGGAATTCAATTAATTTGCTCAAAACAATACAGAGGCTAGTAAATGTCTCCTATAGGCCAATTATCACCCTACGTCACACAGACGTCATGCTGTTTCAACTGCGCATGTCGGTTGCAAGGAAAAATGTTGTGTTGTGCAGTGGGATGTGCTTTAGGCTATACATATAAAAACAGTTGTATGATTTCAGCAAATAACTTTAATTTAAATAAATTGCTGACGCTGAATAAAAATAATACAATTTTAAGACAGTGATTTTTGCTTAAACAGGTGCAGTTTGCTGTAACAATACAATTGTTTGTCTTGTTGACGATAACCCACGCCTTGTACAATTCCGTCTTTTTACACTGTCTTTGGCTAGGCAGAACCTCGGTCTTTAGCACTACGAAGTCTTGAACTTGGAAATCATGAAACTGTATGTCTTGGACATGACCACACAGAACAAAGTTGTACGCATCAAGAGACTTGTACGCTTTTAACTTATCCCGGGTATATACACTTGGAGTGCAGGGGCGCGGGAAGGTGTTTTATGTAGGGGGTGCTGTGGGGGGGTTGTCAATTTCTGCGTATAAATATTACGCCAAATAGAAACAGAAAATCGTGCTATAGCCTACGCACTTTCATGAGATCGTGTTAGACAACAATTAGCTATTTTACAAATGGGAATGGCTACAATGAATTCATAGCAATGTTTTACATTCAAGCTTAAAAACCCTTAAAATGTATAGTGAAAAGTTATTTTAAAAGCATCTGGAATGCAATAAAGTAATTGTAAAGCTGTTTTTAAAGCATTTGCTGCATGGATTAAAAAGATAAGCCAATAAATAATTCACTAGGCCTATCAGTCAGATAAAATTGCATTGCAGCAAATCCTTTAATTTTCAAGGACAAAGATTTACATACTTTTTTTGTATTATTGAATACAATTATAAAATAAAACGCAAATTATAATCGGGCCTGTTTTAGGCTTTCCCTTATTTTTATATTTTAGATGGTGAGGTGACGGGAAAAATGACTCGCCATCTCCTCATTGGACGCGCAGAGAGAAATATATGCATCTTAACGGATTACATAGGCTAATGAAGAGTTTTTGCTTTGCTTTGAATTATTTCGTTTTAAAGTAGTATTTTAAAGCTTTCTATAGATATATTTATCATATCTCTGAGCCAGTTTCGAGTTGCTGAGTTTCGATTCATCATTGAAGCGCTCTTGTTCAAAACCGGCAGAAAGTTTTCCTATATTGTGAATGCACACAAATAAAAGTAGACCCTTTACAGTTCCAAATGATATATTACTCTTACCTTTATTATTTTAAAGGTAATTTATTTTAAGTTGTTTTTACTGTAAGAAAAAAAATCCTCCATGTCCTGTAAAGCTCGCTTCAGCTCTCCTCACAAAGTGTCGGATATTGCACATTTATATAGGTTAAACATTTAAACTAACACGGTGATATGCTTGAACTGTTTATAGGTCTATCTGTCGATTTTATTTTAGTCGTGATGATTTGATAAGGCTAAATTAATCAAACATAGGCGATCAACTCTGATGCTGGCCGCTTGGTCGTTGCTTAAAAGAAGAAAAAAAAACATTTAACGAACACAAAATGCTCCCAAGGTTTTTCTAAATTAACTTTTGAAGAAAAAAAAACGAAACATAGTCTAATCACTTTTCTATTACATACAAAACTGAACTATTTTAATAGGTAGCTATAAGCTGTTTTGGGAGAAGGGAAAGACTCATATCGCCGAGAACAAAAAAAAATAGTTTTTTTTTCTTCCAGTACATCCATGATATTTCCATGTTCAGCTTTTAAGCCACAACCTACAGATCCCCCAACACAAACATAACATTCACAAACATAAAAGCAAGCATTGGCAGTGCTGCGTGCGTGATTTGGCAGGATGCGACGCGTGCATCAAATAGCCCTGCATCAGTTAACTGTTAAATTATTGGGCAAATGGTAAAATATGTTGATCACATAGAAATAGATAGCAAAATAGCCAATGGGTGATAAGTTATTGTAATATGTAGAGAACATTTCGAAAATAATACCTAATCAAAATAATCGATAATCTTTTTAAATCTTACTATTTTGTACCTTATCTGTGTAATTCTCTTGCCGTAAACTTGAACTCTCCCGGGTTTTCTGCAACCATGATGCGCGCGCATCCCGGATGTTTACAAATTTTTAAGAGGCCTATAATGTTGAAATTAGACTAGCACTTAACCATGAACACAAATCCACACCACACAAATGGCTTTTAATTGGTTTATTTAGTTAGCAAACATGTAACTGCAATAAAGTTCTTTACATCGATCAATTTCTCACTTTCACATTTTAAATATTTCATGAGGTTAACTTATACCCTACTTGTGGTCAGTCTACACAAGATCAACAAGCTTGTTTGCTTTGCGGCCCTTTTAAATACAAGACAAGCATAGGCCTACGATCTACGTCACAGCGTCAGAGCTTCCACAAATCTTTTTACAGCGTTGCTGGCAGGGCGGACAGTGCGACTTTTGACGCTCTCGCCGCGTCCGGTGTGAATGTAAGGCGATACATTCTAAAATAATGGTCGCCTAAAAAACTCACGCTGGGGGCTCAGTTAGAATATTTTAAACTCACGTGCGAAAGGGTAAAGGGACATTGATATAGGGGCTGTCAGACTTTGTCTTCCTCTTCTTTGTGTTTCCACACCCATATATGGTCCTTCCTGTTTCCTGTCATTAGTTCATTAATCCCCGTCTGTGTTTGATTAGCCTACTCCTCACCTGTTGCTGTTTCCCCTGATTACGTAATGTGTTTATAAGCCCTGAGTTTCCCCTGAGTCTTTTTCCGTTAACTCATCTATCACTAATGTTCCTTCCGGTGAACGCCAAGATCATGGGTTCGATTCCCAGGGAAAGCAAGACCTGATAAAATGTAGAAACTGTAACTTGAATGCAATGCAATGTAAGATAAAAGCGTCTGCTAAATGCATAAATGTAAATGTAATGTCCAATCCTTGGAGAATAAGATGGACGATCTTAGAGCCAGGATAAGTTTCCAACGGGACATTAGGGACTGTAACATCCTTTGTTTGACCGAAACATGGCTCACGCCGACGGTCCCGGACACCGCTGTAACGCCGTCTGATAACTTCTCTGTTTTACGGATGGACAGAACAGCCGAGGTCGGAAAAACCAAAGGTGGTGGAGTGTGTTTCATGATTAACAAGAAATGGTGTGACCCCAGGAATATCTCCATTCTGTCGCGTTCCTGCTCGCCTCATCTAGAACATCTCTCCATTATCTGCCGCCCATTCTATCTGCCCCGGGAATTTTCATCAATCGTCATTTCTTCTGTCTACATTCCACCACAGGCAGACACTAGCTTGGCTTTGCCCAATCTTCACGATGTGCTCAGCGGATATAACAACAAACATCCTGACGCTGCCTTCATCATCGCCGGAGACTTTAACTAAGCCAACCTCAAGAAGGTCTTGCTGAACTTTTATCAGCATATATCCTGTCCAACCAGAGGACTGAATACACTCGATCATTGCTACACTCCACTCAAAAATGCCTACAAAGCCCACTCACTGCCGGCTTTTGGCAAATCAGATCATGCCGCCTCTCATTTTCCTCACACCGGAATACAAACAAAGGATCGTTCATGAACTGCCGGTGGAGAGGAAAGTGACGCGCTGGTCCTCCCACTCTGAAGCTATGCTACAGGCGTCTCTTGATGACGTCGACTGGGACATGTTCCGGGCGACTTCATCTGACGTCAGCGAATTCACGGATGTAGCATTAAGCTTCTTCTCTTTGGCACTCAACGGAGGCGGTCGCATTTTTCTCTCCCCGTCCTCACCCTTATCTTCCCTGATTCGCTCCCTTGTCTCGTATTGAGAGACTCTCTCTGCACGGCTCTCCAAACTGAACGATTATGGATTTGATCAACTGGTCTCTCAATGCAATTGACACCATCTTCTCGATGAGAAACTTGGGTTCCGGGGAACCTGACTGCCCTGACGGAACGTTCGCGGCTGGCTATACGATGGACGCGCGGGAGAGGTGGCGAATCGTGTGTCTTGCGGCTCTTTCCGTGGAGGATATTGAAGATATCTACCTATTCGGAACCATGATAACAGGTATTTTGCTGATTGGATTAGGCTTTGCCCTGGGTTATCGAAAAATTCAGAAGACTGGAACAGCTGTCCAAAGCCTCACAAGGCTGCCCGTCTTGATTGAAGCTGTGGGAAGAGCGGTCAGCATTGAGACAGAGACTATCAATCGCAATATGGATTCTATCAAGGAGAAGCTCACGGCTTTACAAAGGAAAATTGATTATATTGGAGACCAAACTGGACAGAATGAACAGAGAGAGTAGCCTGGAAAATTGGAATGCGGTTACTCGCCCCAAAGACAAAACAATCTTATCTTTTTCTGGCTCCCCCACACAGTGGCCTTGACAAGGCTGTTGCTGGTATCTACCCCGGGAGTGCAATGCAGTGAGACGCTCTTGCTTCCTCAAACCCACCCTAAAGACATTACAGACATTGCCCCTCCCCCGACCATTCGCCTCTGTTCGCTTTGAACCGCCAGCCTGTCAAGCAGGGTCTGACCAGCGCCGGATTAGTGGCTGCAGGACCGGATGGCCGCTTGCTGGGCCGGATTCACTTCCCCTGTGGCTATGTCGTGTGTCTATGGTGTATGTGCTTTTGTGTTGCTGAGGTGTTTTTCCTGTTCTCACACTGTACTCCCCAAGGAGCATAGTCTGAGGGTTATTTTTTTTCTCCTCACTCTCCTCATGTTAATGCTGTATTTTTCTTCAGTTCTACTTGCATTTCACTACTGATTATACCCTGTATGATTGTGTATGTGACGAATAATAAAGAACCTTGAACCTTAAGCTTCGTAAACATGCTAACCGAGCAAGCCACTGAAACGGTAACAATAAGGACATTTTCTAATCAGAAACCGTGGGTGGACAGATCAATCCGTGATGCGGTTCACCATCGTACTGCCGCATACAACGCCGGTCTGTTGTCAGGAAACATGAGCGAGTACAAAGCATCTTGCTACGCTCTCCGTCGTGCAATAAGAGCCGTTAAACGCCGGTACAGGGAGAGAATTGAGTCACATTTCCAGCTCAATGACTCTTGACGCATGTGGCAGGGACTGAAGACCATATGTTCCTCTAGAAATAACTCCTCCGCAGAGGTGAGAGCAGATACGTTGCTGGCCGAAGAGCTAAACACCTTCTACGGCTGCTTTGAGTGTAATGGCGGCGTGACTTTGCCGATCAGCGCGTCAGGAAGCAGCAGACAGAGCAGCGATGATTATGCTATCACCTTGTCAGAGGACGATGTTCGGAGGGAACTAAAGAGAGTGAACGTCAGGAAAGCAGCCGGACCTGATGGGATTACTGGCCGCGTTCTGAGGTCCTGTGCTGATCAGCTTGCTGGTTTGTTTACTTCCATATTTAATGAGTCCCTCGCTACCTCTGTTGTTCCCACCTCCTTTAAAAAATCTGTCATAATCCCTGTGCCTAAGAACAGTAAACCCTCTTGCCTGAATGACTATCGTCCAGTTGCCCTCACATCGACAGTCATGAAGGTTTTTGAGAGACTTTTAAAGAAACACATTTGCTCCTCCATCCCTGCTACTTTGGACCCTCTTCAGTTTGCCTATCGGCCAAATAGGTCTACTGATGATGCCATCTCCCAGGTACTGCACTCCTCCCTCACTCACATCGACAACAAAAATGGCAACTATGTCAGGCTGCTATTAATTGACTATAGCTCGGCTTTCAACACTATAGTCCCCACCAAGCTAGCTGTCAAACTCAGACCTCGGCCAACACACTTCACTCTGTGACTGGATTCAAGATTTCCTCACCGCCAGACCACAAGTGGTGAAAGTCGGCCAGTTCACCTCCAATTCCATCACCCTGAACATAGGAGCCCCACAGGGCTGTGTCCTGAGCCCCCTGCTCTACTCTCTCTACACCCACGACTGCGTGTCCTCTCACAGCTGCACTTCTATTGTCAAATTTGCGGATGATACTGTGGTTCTGGGCCTCATTAACAACGATGACGAGGCCGCATACTTGGATGAGGTGGAGAGACTCACATCATGGTGTCAGGACAACTGTCTCTCTCTGAACATGAGCAAAACTAAAGAACTGATTGTAGACTTCAAGAAGAGACAGCAGCGGCCCTACACTCCTATTATGATCAGTGGGACCCCTGTGGAGAGGGTGAGTAGCTTCAAGTACCTCGGTGTAAACATCTCCGAGGACCTGACATGGACTACACACATTCAAACACAGGTTAAGAAAGCCAGGCAAAGACTGTACCATCTGCGACAGCTGAGGAAATTCAGGGTCTCACCAGCTATCCTGAAAACTTTCTATTCAGGGGCCATAGAAAGTGTATTGACTCAGTGTGGTATTGTAATTCCTCAAACCAGGACTGCAAAGCTCTACAGAGAGTCGTGCGCTTAGCTGAGCGCATCTCAGGGTCGGCTCTCCCCTCTCTGCAGGACATCTACCTCAAACGCTGTAAAAGCAGAGCTGCTAAAATCCTCAAAGATTCAACTCACCCCGGCAACCATCTTTTCCGTTTACTGCCATCTGGCAAGCGCTTCAGGAGCATGATGGCAAAAACTGAGAGACTGAGGAGGAGCTTCTTCCCTCAGGCCATCAGGCTCCTTAACACAAACCCAGTCTCATAAACACTTACAAGATTGTTAACTGTAAAACATCCATATTCTCATCACCCATATTGCTGCTTTGTGTACATACCCTGAACAACCCGTCTGCACATCCCTCTTATTCATATTACTATTTATTAAGTCCCAGTACACTGTTTTTTTGCACATCTTATTGTTTTGCACATCTTATTGTTTTGCACTTTTTATTCCATTGCACATTTTACTCTTATTTCTCTTTTTTTACCATATATATGCACTAGTGTTGTGTTACTTTTATATAATTTTTATTTTTATTCTTTACTGTCAGACTTTGTCTTCCTCTTCCTTCTACACCCATATATGGTCCTTCCTGTTTCCTGTCATTAGTTCATTAATCCCCGTCTGTGTTTGATTACTCCTCACCTGTTGCTGTTTCCCCTGATTACGTTATGTGTTTATAAGCCCTGAGTTTCCCCTGAGTCTTTGTCCGTTAACTCGTCTATTACGTTGTGTTGCCTGTATTGAGTTCAGTAAAAGCTATTCATCTTACCTGAAGTCTCCGGTGTCCTTCCTATACGACATGAATGTGACAGGGGCCTTCAAAGATGCAATATTAATTTTGGGCCCTCTATCGCCATCTGTGGTTGAAATATAATGCACAGATGTCTTTCTGCACAGATGGATACAGTCATTTTTATCACTGATTTTTTATCAAAAATTCAATTAATTTATAATAGAAAAATTCTGTAGGTTTTTTTTCAGCGGGCTTTCAATGGTTTATTGGCTTATTGTCTTTATGACAGCAGAGAACTAACAGCAAAATACAGAGGGAGAGAGCAGGAATGGGACCGTAATGCGACACAGGCTGAACCCAAACCTGGGACCCCACAAGCACTTCAGCCCCCTGCATGTTCATATCAGCACACTGTCACCTGTTCCACAGCACGACCACAATGTATCTTTTAAGGAAAGACATTAATTAAGGTGAGAATAGATGCTTCTATTACAGTGATCATTTTGAGCAGTTCCTCTCTCCTTCTCTTGAATCTTCACTAATTCGAAACACCAACCAAGGTATTTTTTTATATATTTTTTTTAACCCAGAAAGTTGGTCAAATAGGTGCAGAAATGTAGCTTTAGTTACAGTATATGACAATGTTTTAAATAAATGAGAAATGCTGTGAAAATACTGTATAATATTCAAATAGTTTTCTAAGTCGCTCCTTATTTTATGGTCATACAAGAAAAACAGACATAAAAACAAATCTGAATTTACCCGAGCTCCTCAGGAAAAATTAGTCCCTGTCTGAACAGAGCTAAAAAGATATATCAAGTATAGCGTTAGTTCTGGCAGGTCACGTGAGTCAAGCTGGCATCAGCTGACTCTCAGCTGATCACATCTAACTATATGAATATGACACCTATCACGACATCCCTACATAAGCGCTATTCAGTATTATTCAGCAGCTTGCTTGCTCAGAAGCAAATTACCTTCCTCCATCCCCAGCTCCTCCTTTCGCCACAGTCAGGACTTGGCTTCTGATATTCTATCCTGTTGAATCAGACTGCCTAATCTTGAGTAATGTGTTACACTAAATATAATTAAGTACATTAATGATATCTGCTTGGTTCTTTTCTGTTAATTTATTTTTATTTTTAACTTAATTTAATGTTAATGCAATTAAATAAAATTGTATTCTAGCTTTATATTCGTATTATACTGAATGTAGTTAGCTGAATTTTATTTTAGTTTTAGTTTTTTTTTTTTTGGGGGGGGGGACAAATTTAAGTCCCATTTGGACCCACTTTTTAAAGGTGTGTATTAAGAAACCCAGTCAGGGAATTATGGTCTCTTTAAGTAATTATATGGTAAACTTTTTTTCCACCCCATGATTAGAAAAATAATAATAATATTAAATGATAATTATGATAATAATTGCAGCTTTTTATCTAACAATTCAAACTTTTTTCTCACATTATGTAATTATTATTGAACTTTTTCTCATTTTTTTTTATAATAGCAAGAAAAAAAGTCTGAATTCTGAGATATACAGTGCTCAGCGTAAATGAGTACACCCCCTTTGAAAAGTAACATTTTAAACGATATCTCAATGAACACAAAAACATTTTCCAAAATGTTGACAATACTAAGTTTAATATAACATCTGTTTAACTTATAACATGAAAGTAAGGTTAATAATATAACTTAAATTACAATTTTTTCAGTTTTACTCAAATTAGGGTGATACAAAAATGAGTACACCCCACAACAAAAACTACTAAATCTAGTACTTTGTATGGCCTCCATGATTTTTAATGACAGCACCAAGTCTTCTATGGCATGGAATGAAAAAGTTGGCGACATTTTGCCAGATCTATCTTTTTCTTAATGAATGACCTCTTTTAGAGATTGGATGCTGGATGGAGAGTGATGCTCAACTTGTCTCTTCAGAATTCCCCATATGTGTTCGATTGGGTTCTGATCAGGAGACATTCTTGGCCACTGAATCACTTTTACCCTGTTCTTCTTCAGAAATCCAACAGTGGTCTTAGATGTGTGTTTAGGATCATTGTCATGTTGGAAAAGTGCACGACGACCAAGGGCACGGAGTGATGGTAGCATCTTCTCTTTCGGTATGGAGCAGTACATTTGTGAATTCATGATGCCATCAATGAAATGCAGCTCCCCAACATCAGCAGCAGTCATGCAGCCCCACATAAGGACACTGCCACCACCATGTTTCACTGTAGGCACCATGCATTTTTCTTTGTATTCCTCACCTTTGCAACGCCATATAGTTTTGAAGCCATCAGTTCCAAAAACATTTATCTTGGTCTCATCACTCCAGAGTATAGAGTCCCAGTAGTCTTCATCTTTGTCAGCATGGGCCCTGGCAAACTCTAGGCGGGCTTTTTTGTGCCTGGGCTTTAGGAGAGGCTTCTTTCGTGGACGACACCCATGCATGCCATTCCTCTGCAGTGTACGCCGTATTGTGTCACAGGAAATAGTCACCCCAGTTTGGCTTTCTAATTCTTTAGATAACTGCAGTGAACTTGCATGTCGATTTTCTTCAACCCTTCTCATCAGAAGACGCTCCTGACGAGGTGTTAACTTCCGTGGACGACCTGGACGTCTCTGTGAGATGGTTGCAGTTCCATCTTTTTTAAATGTTTGTACCACTTTTGCTACAGTATTCTGACTGATAAGTAAAGCTTTGTTGATCTTCTTGTAGCCTTCACCTTTCTTGTGTAAAGAAATTATTTTCTTTCTCAGGTCTTGTGACATTTCTCTTCCATGTGGTGCCATTGCTGACAGCATGAAATGGGAAGGGGTTTTCTTTAAGTAACATCCTTTTTTAGTCAACTGTCACCTGTGTAATGAATTATTAGACTCACCTGTGGTTGAATTCTTGTTAAATTAGACATTTGTAGTCTAAAATGTAGCTTTGCTCCAGACACTTTCAGTGGGGTGTACTCATTTTTGCATCACCCTAATTTGAGTAAAACTGAAAATTTTGTTCTCTAAGTTATATTATTAACCTTACTTTCATGTTATAAGTTAAACAGATGTTATATAAAACTTAGTCTTGTCAACATTTTGGAAAATGTTTTTGTGTTCATTGAGATATTGTTTAAAATGTTACTTTTCAAAGGGGGTGTACTCATTTACGCTGAGCACTGTAAATGCAAAATTATAATTACAAACTTGCATTTCATATTTAGTGGCAAAAAAGAAACTAAGAGAAAAGGTCTGTAAAAAAATATAATTTATGTTTTATTATGTTTTTATTTCATATTTTAATGTTACATTTTTGCATGTATTAATTAATTTTTAAGTGTCTTTTCATTTAATTAATATGAAATTGTTTGTGAGTACATTATTTTAAAATATACTTAAGATTCTAAAAATACTATATGTGTGCATTCAACATAACTGAACTGAACTGAATGAAGCTTTTCAGTGATTTCAGAGCGAGGTAGCAGAGAGCATGTTTGACTATCACAGATCTCTTTACAGTGTTGCTCATGCCGTACATTGTGATCATCACTTCATTTAGTTACTGCTCACCACTGTGAAGAATCACACCTATACAGCAAGTAAAGACTAAGGTATGTGGGCAGCTCCGCAGTTAGCCAATCAGAAACACTATATACCTGTCAATCATTTTGTGTTTACTTGTGTGTGTTGTTTTGGATGTTGGGGTTCAAACCAGGATTCCAGCCAAGAACTTCTTATTATGGTGCTGCAGACACACAACAGTAGTGAAACGGCTGTAACCATGCTACTAGTCAGAAGGACCTTCATTGTCCGAGCCACTTGTCTGTTCCTTATTAGCAATGTGTAGATTACCCTTATCTCTCCTTATTTCCTCAAGACCTCGGCACCCTTGACTGGTAATAAGTGCTTCTCTTCTTCACGCTTGACCTTTTTCGCTGACCCTGAATATAAGCTGCTAAGCGCTAATTTCATTAGCGAGTGAAAGGCCATGATACCTGTGCTCTCCGGGCCCTGCTCTAATCAGCCGCTGTGTAATATGTGAGTGTCCAGTTACACCCCCTGTCTCTGCTTGGGGTCACAGGGCAAAGATCAGGGGTCAGGTCAGAGGCCTGGGAACTTGGGGCGATGCAGATCTGTGCACGAAAGTGGGTCAGCCCAGATGGCAAGAAATAAACTTTTGCTCTAGCAGCCATCTTATGGTTAAGAAAATCGAGCCAAATTAGATTAGCACACGGTGATGGACCAATCACAACTATCAACAATCAAGCTCTTTAGGAGTTTTCAGCTTAATATGTATTTTTATTTATAATATTTAATAGTTCTTGATCCAAGATGTAGGACATTCTAGCAGAGTCATACATGTGAGCGAATACAGTGCACTATCATTTGAAGGTAACTTTTTTTGATGTTTTTGAAAGGCTCATGGCTGCTTTTATTTGATTGAAAATGCAGTAAAACTGTAATATTCTGAAATTATATATATATATGATTATACCTATTTTTTAAAGAAGTCTCTTATGCTTACAAAGGCTGCATTCATTTGATCAAAATACTGAAAAAAAACTGTAATATTGTGAAATAGAATTACAGTTTAATATAACTGTGTTCTATGTTCATATACATTTATTCAATCATCGTGCACCTACACACAACTATAACTCATTGATAGGTGCATAGAAAAAACTACAAAAAAGTCCAACTTCAATCAAACAAAAGAATGAATCCTGCACACTATCCTTACTTGCAAAATGTATCAAAATATTTATTAACAAACAATGTTTCAGTCCATGACGTCTTCAGGCAAGAGGGATTCTTTGTTTTTTCTTTTTTTATATATATATATACATTTATTTAAAATTGAAATCTTTTTTAGCAATATGAGTGTTTACTTTTGCATCACTTTTTAAATCAATTTAACACATTCTTGCTGAATACAAATATTAATTTCTTTGAAAAGAAGAAAAAAATGACCCCAAACTTTAAATGTTAGTGTGTATTACAAAACATTTATATTTTGAATAAATCCTGTTCTTAGTAAATTTTTATTCATCAAAGAATCCTGAAAAAAATTCAAAGGTTCCAAACAAACAAATAAATATATACATAAATATTAAGCAGCACAACTGTTTCCAACACTGATGATAAAACAGCTTATTAGAATGATTTCAAAAGGATTATGAGACTAAAGTATGATGCTGAAGATTCAGGTTTACATCACATGAGTAAATTATATTTTAAAGCATAACATTTTAATTATTTTAGTTTAAATTGATTAAAATTGACATAAATTAATTCACTTGATCTGTAGTGTATAGCATTATAATCCCTTATATTGGGCCTTTTAGCAGGTAAATAGATTTGTTATGGTCAAACTGATTTTGAGGGTGGCTCAGAGAAACATTACTCAACATTTCCCCTGGCAGATGTATGCAGAATTGAGAGAAAGTGCAATCCCATGAAACTGCCCTGAATATGGAGCACGCGTCTGAGAGCTGTCTACACACGTAGCGCCATGTGTCACCCCGGAGAACGATTCTGCCCTGGGCGACTGCCTATATATATCAGAAACCAGGATCCACTGTTGCTCAAATCATGTTTTGACTTTTAAACATAAAACACATTGGGAAGACATAATAAGTTGGTCAAATATAACATCCAGCTCAACTTGCCTAGTCATAGCTTTTATATATTTTTTTTCAGGCAAAAAAAAAAAAAAAAAAGTTATATATATACAGTGCTCAGCGTAAATGAGTACACCCCCTTTGAAAAGTAACATTTTAAACAATATCTCAATGAACACAAAAACATTTTCCAAAATGTTGACAAGACTAAGTTTTATATAACATCTGTTTAACTTATAACATGAAAGTAAGGTTAATAATATAACTTAGAGAACAACATTTTCAGTTTTACTCAAATTAGGGTGATGCAAAAATGAGTACACCCCACTGAAAGTCTCTGGAGCAAAGCTACATTTTAGACTACAAATGTCTAATTTAACAAGAATTCAACCACAGGTGAGTCTAATTATTCATTGTTCAGCAGACAGTTGACTATAAAAGGGTGTTACTTAAAGAAAACCCCTTCCCATTTCATGCTGTCAGCAATGGCACCACATGGAAGAGAAATGTCACAAGACCTGAGAAAGAAAATAATTTCTTTACACAAGAAAGGTGAAGGCTACAAGAAGATCAACAAAGCTTTACTTATCAGTCACAATACTGTAGCAAAAGTGGTACAAACATTTAAAAAAGATGGAACTGCAACCATCTCACAGAGACGTCCAGGTCGTCCACGGAAGTTAACACCTCGTCAGGAGCGTCTTCTGATGAGAAGGGTTGAAGAAAATCGACATGCAAGTTCACTGCAGTTATCTAAAGTAGAAAGTCAAATTGGGGTGACTATTTCCCGTGACACAATACGGCGTACACTGCAGAGGAATGGCAAGCATGAGTGCCGTCCACGAAAGAAGCGTCTCCTAAAGCCCAGGCACAAAAAAAGCCTGCCTAGTGTTTGCCAGGGCCCATGCTGACAATGATGAAGACTACTGGGACTCTATACTCTGGAGTGATGAGACCAAGATAAATGTTTTTGGAACTGATGGCTTCAAAACTGTATGGTGTCGCAAAGGTGAGGACTACAAAGAAAAATGCATGGAGCTTACTGTGAAACATGGTGGTGGCAGTGTCCTTATGTGGGGCTGCATGAGTGCTGCTGGTGTCGGGGAGCTGCATTTCATTGATGGCATCATGAATTCACAAATGTACTGCTCTTTACTGAAAGAGAAGATGCTACCATCACTCCGTGCCCTTGGTCGTCGTGCTTGGTGCTGTCATTAAAAATCATGGAGACCATACAAAGTACTAGATTTAGTAGTTTTTATTGTGGGGTGTGCTCATTTTTGCATCACCCTAATTTGAGTAAAACAGAAAAATGTGTAATCTAAGTTATATTATTAACCTTACTTTCATGTTATAAGTTAAACCAATGTTATATTAAACTTACTCTTGTCAACATTTTGGAAATGGTTTTTGTGTTTATTGAGATTTTTTTTTAAATGTTACTCATTTACGCTGAGCACTGTATATATATATATATATATATAAAACCAAATGTTTGGAGAACCATTTGAAGGCACATCTGCTGGATTTGGTTCGACACATTGTGTGTGTTTGTATGCATGACTATGTGAGAATAAAACTGGAATATGACAGTACATGGTCCCTCACATCTTCCTAGAAGCATGAGTGCTCGGCCCAGCAGGTGTCTAAATATCCTCCGTTTTTCCGCAGGAGCGTCTGAGCCAGTAGCAGAGCTGAAGTCTGGGTTGTAGGGTCTGGGTATTGGGCTCGGTCCCGTTCCCTGCCTGTGTTAATAAAGTGCTGACATGAGGGCCTAGACTGGCTCACTGCAGGCCCGGTTCAGGATTGATGATGTGGTCAATGTGGAGAGAAGCTGCGGCTGCTGTTTAAAGTTATGAGTGATGGATGGGGACCCGCTTTTCTCCGGCTCTCTGGCCTTAACCTACTGTTCCATAAGATGTTAAACAACATATTATCAAGCCATGTGTAGTGCTAGACCACAAACACAAGGCAGTTCATTTTCAGCTGTCCATAGCTTTAAATTATTTAAATGTTTTTGACCTTTTCATAGACAGATGAGTTACAAAAGAATATGATATAGAGAACATATTTAAATCAATGTAAACATTGACAGTCTTTTTATCAATACTCTTGTATGTTTTTGTTTTGTAACAAAGCAATTTTCATTAGTAGGTTTTTCACAAACATATACTGCTTACAATATCTGTAGTTCATGTACATTCGTTGAAATTATGTTTTATTAACAAAGTTCGGGAGGAGCACATTCAGATAATTAACCTAATTACCACGAGGGGATCACAATCAGTAATCAACCCAGTTAACAAGGTAAGAGGTGTATATACATACACAGCAGACTCACCTATATTTGTTGACAGTCTATGATTATAAGTGTGAACTCGTGAATATATGATTTGTGATTGTGACATATATACACATATATACACATATATATATATATATATAATATATGGGATAATCAACGGCTAGCTGTGCTTTAAAGAATTTAATGCAGGACGTGGAGGCAAAGAACCACCCGACGTGAAGCGGAGCCAGCTTTAAATCAGACACAGAGATGAAACCGTGTGGTAAGACCACATTTATTTGAACAAATTATAGCATGTATTTCAATTAGAGAGAGAGAGCGAGAGATGACAGTTGTGTGTACCTGCTTGCTGCATCTGCGAGTCTCTCTCTACAAACAATTACTTCAAAAACAGCGATTTTTATTAACTCGTTGCTGGGGAATATAATGAATAATGTTATGAAGTCGATTAGTCTGTGTAACCCCTAGTACCTAATAAAGTGGCCAGTGAGTATATATTTCAGTGAAACAGGAAGCCATGACTGGATAATTTTATAATCACACTGGAGTGTTTAAAATTGTGAAATAGGAATGGGAATATACTTTAGAGATATTTTCCTCATAAGAATTTATAGGGGTGCCAATAATTGTGTCCAATGTGTATTTGAGAAAAAACATTTATTTCATAATGAGATTTCCCCCCATTTTCAATTGTTTTAGTTCAATGAAAGGTTAGATTTTTGGGAATTTGTTTAATAAAAGATAAAAAAGATAATGCAGGTTTATTTTCAGAGCCTTCTTTGATCATATTTACCAAGGGTGCCAATAATTCCAACCACGACTGTATATGTGTGTGTGTGTGTGTGTGTGTGTGTGCATGCATGCATGTGTGTGCATAATAACTATATTATTGGATTTTAAACCGATTTAAATAATTTATACTAGTTAAGATTAATAATGAAAGCGCTAATAAAATAATTTAATAAAACATATATACACGTTACATATATACATACATACATATATACACATACATACATACAGCATTTTTGTAAGTTAAGTACATGTGTTTTGTAAGTTTTTTTTTTTTTTTGGTAAAACTTTATTTTAAGGTGTCCTTATACATGCCACATGTTCTTACTATAGCTCATGTATATGAACTAACATTTCAAAATGCTGTCAATATAATTTCTCCACACTAAAATATCAATATATTTATGCCATTCCAGTGAAGAATGACCCATACATTTGGAGGGGAGAGCTCTTCACAAACACTTGCTTATCGTATTTGTCTTAATGAGATCCAGGCTGAATAATTAGAATGTGGACTTTATTACCTTTCATTACATTCAGCCATGGGCGTAAATCCCGGAGGGGACATGCCCCCCCCCCCCATCCGAGGGTTGTCCCCCCCAAAAAAAAATATTTTAAAAAATCGCACTCTCTATTGTGAAAAATATATGTATGTATACCTAAAATAATTGTGTAAGTAGAAAAAAGACCCCGCAAAAAATGCTTTTAGAAACAGTTGAGTTCCCCTCCCCTTTCTCACAGTGGTTTGGCCCACTGCCTGCTTTCCCATTTCATCTCACCTACTCCACACACGAGTCAGGTGTGTGGCTGCGGTTCAGTTAATGTTGAACTCCAGTAAGTAGGATACTTTATTCACTTTAAATAAAGCGATTCTCTTTAATGTAGTTGATGAAGCAGAAATTATCATTATCAAAATCATTCATAAATTAGTTGCGGCAAAAATGCTGATTAACGTTACCGATGTAATTTTCCAAGAATCTGCTATATTAGCGATTAAAATATTACTTATCTAGTTAACGTTAGCTTGTTTACAATAGCTTGTTGCATAGTGCACTGCAGCTTATGGGGGTTATCCACTGACTGGTACCAGCTCGGTTCAGTTCGGTTCTGCTCTGTTTCGAACCTACAGTTTTCCACTACAACTGGTTGCTATAGCGACCAAACATTCTGAGAAGCGGCACGAGCAGAGCGCTCTAAGCCGAGGTAAACAACCTGGCATCATTACAATCGTCAGCATGGATGAAATAAAAGGGATTTTATTTCTTATCCTTGGTTTGCTGTTTTAAATGTGCTGATCTGCTTTGTCATTGAACCTGAGAAAAACTTTGAAAATAACCATAATGACGCAGTCTCCGTGCTAAAATAATAATGATAGAAGCAAATTTTTTCACTGTGGGGACATATCTTTATAAGTACAATTTGACTGTATTATTTGTGTCCCCTTCAAAAATTGCTCATGAGAAATTTTATATTTATTGTCCCCCCCTACTGTTAAATGAAATTTACACCCATGCATTCAGCTACAACTTCCTGTCATTTCCACAGCAATGCACTTAAACAATACTAATGAAAACAAGCTCATTAAGACAGAAGGAATGGCTACAAGCCAATTATTTGTTGCTGAAGTTTGTTCAGTAAAAGTTATCCATTGACTCAATGAACTTCCTGTTTTCATGTTGTTTTCAGTTGAGTAAACCGGTCTAGAAACAAAGTAAAAACTGATCCGCTGATCTCTGAAAAGGTTGATTTATATTCAATCTAGCGTGATGGCATTCATTGAGTTTAATGCATTGAGTTGATGTTGCTTTCAAGGCCAGCTTGTCACTGGTGTATAGCGGTGAAATGCATGTGGAGAAATGGAAAGGGAGTGCAGTGTACTCTTGTGAGTGTGTGTGTAATAAGAGAAGACAGTGCAATATGCTCATGTTAATCATAGTGAAACCATGGCACCTGAAAGAAAAAGGAAGGGATGAGGGAGAGAAGACACACACATTTCCACAGAGACATAATGACAACCTTAAACTTCCTCTCAGAAGTGGCCTAGTGCTTGTGTTGCTGTGGGCCTGTCATTTGCTAATCGGACTGACTGGAAAGTTTTTACTTGGTGTGTGATTGCAGGTTCAAAACTTTAGTTAGTACTCAAATAGGGTGATTAGCATTACTTTTAAATGTCAGTAACACTATTTAGGGTGTTATTATAAAAAATTAAACTTTGACTCAAACTAAAGAAACCATGCCTAATGAACTAAACCATTTATGCTGGCCTGCCCAACTGTCACAGTGCGTGAGGAGAGATGAGGCGAGGACCTCTTGTCACAAGAGGAATTTTGTTATGTTCCACAATGACAATAAAGGTCTTGACTTGACTTGAGGCGAAGACTCAAGTTGCAGGAAGAATGGTCTTTCTTTTAATAATAAATTGAAACAAATATGAACAAAAACCACCCCGGGGGGGAAGGCAGAGAACTGCAGTACAGGTAGACATTACACACACACACACACACACACACACACACACACACACGACGTAAAACAACGGATCAGCACAGGACTGCAGACACCTGGAGAATGCATTGGGAGACAAATGAGGAGGGTAACGCTAACGAGGGAGACACAGGTGGAGCCAATAAAAAAATGAGGTGACAAGATGGGAGGGGACAGACAATAGACCGGAGAAAGCACATGGCACAACACAAACACAACCATAGCCATGTGCCTAAAATGATAACATGGCCATCCTGGGCACACCAACTGAAGACCATGACACCAATATAGTATGTTGATCAATTATCTGGTTCGCAAGCATTCCAGACCATGGTTGATGAATGAATAAATGGATAGGTTTTGGAACTATGCAGGCTGAGTTAACTTTCTCAAAAAAAATGTAAATGCTCAAGTGGGCATGTTATTTTGCATATAAATACATATATGTATGTATGTTGTGGCGAGTATCCCAGTTCCAGATCAGCGTCGCCCTGGAAATGCCACTCCCGCACTGATCACACAACAACAACACCTGTGCGTGATGAGTGGCGGACCTGGAGCTCGTTCCCGCTGGCCGCTGGCCATAAAAGCCAGGAGAAGAGGCACACGAGATGAATTGCAACTGAGCTCCAGGCGGAACAAATTTTTGGTTCTCCTTCTTCTTCACAGAGTCTGACTGCACCTCAGGAGAGTGACACTCATCACGACACTTCAACCCACGAGCACCGAGTGGATTATTGCACCATTCACCTAAGCATGTGTGATCTGTGTGTGTGTTAATAAATCGTCCTCTGGGGAACTTTCCAGCGTTTCCGAGTCTCATTTGTTCTCATTCATCCCGCGACAATGTGTATATGAAGAGCTCTTTTCCAAAACGCGATAAACGCCAAAAAAAATAAATAAATGAATTCGTCATGCCATTTTGCTGTGTACTGAACCTATTCACTGCTCCATCAATGTTTCATGCCAAATCACTATATTTCCTTGTTTAAAATGTACTGCAAGATGCAGTTCCTTTCCAAACCGCTATAAGCGCCGAACCTGTTTTTAGCCTAAATGCGATATGTCCTCTCGACCAATCAGATTTCGTTCGATGCAATCCAACATGGCGACGCTTTGAAGCGTTTGTTTGTGCTCAGTCTTCAAAATGAGTGATTTAAACTCTAATAACACTTTTGATGGCCTGGATGAGCCAGTGAGAGTGAGACCTACAGCTGGGGGCAGGCGCGGACTGGCCATTGGGAGCACCGGGACGTTTCCTGGTGGCCTGGCGGCTGATTTGGCCCGCTGCCCCTTTTTTTTATTATCATTTATTACTTTTTTTGCCTTCCCAATGTGCCAAAGTGATAATTTCTGACTGTGGCATTCCCTAATAAATCGATAATAAATCATAAATCAGTTAGTCTTGACTGGCAGCGCCATGCTTCACGTCTGTTCCTTGCCTCCGTCAAACAGTTTTGAACCGAGTCCATGCGCGGGACTCGACACAAGGAAGGAGAGGAATCGGCCAGAAGAAACAGTTAAATGTAGCGAAATTACTAACCTGTTCAGGGCTTCAAGTGCAGGCCAGTTTCATCTGTAATATGCTAGTTTTGTCTTTATTAACCTATTTGAGTATTAAACAGCTAGCACCTGTTAGGCTGTCATTAGCACCCCATTATTATCATCAGTCAGAATACTGTGCTAAAGGACATCATTATCGATTGGAAAGTTACATTAATAAATGTAGCAGGCAGATATTCACATGGATTTAGTGTACAGAAAGGGAGGGAGATAGAGCAAATGGCAACACAAAAATATCAGTCAGCCCAAAAATAAAAGTGTGTACCGATTATGTTTTTCAATGTACTAATTTTGGCATTTAGATTTTATTTTTATTTTTTACTATATTTGTATGAATTAAAGGTTTGTTAAATCTTGGGTATTTAAGTCATTTTAAGAGAAACAACAACATTATGTGCAAACAAATTGCAATGAGGTGGTTGTTTTGCAACAGGGTGAACACAGTTCTGTTAATAACAGTAGATCTGCTGGTATAGAAGTGACAGGTACAAAAAAGGGAGTAACCAAAATATTGGGAAAGGAAAGTGAAGGTGCAGTTTAAAAGAGAACCTTTAATTATTTTCTACAGCCCCGACTAAAGACTTAGACCTTTTTATGTGATGGTCATAAAAATAAGCTAATAGGGTAGCCCATGCAGGGCTCTAGACTAACTTTTTGCACTGGTGCGCCTAACTTTTTTCTTAGGTGCACCAGCACAAAAGTTAGGTGCACCCAAATTTTCATATAGGCAATATTGACTAGTAAACGATTAACTAACAATCTGGTCAACGTAACGTTCTTTATTTGAAGCACAATTCTACAAGAAAGGTAACTTACTGAAAAAGTGTTGGTGCTTAAAGTGCTTAAAGTTAAAATATCTCAAGATAAATTAAATAAAAATAAAATCTAAATTAAGTGTTTTAAGGGCGTCAAACTGAACATCTCATGGCTCAATGTCTTATGGATTATCCTCCATTGCAGTCACATGCCCCTCGGATGGCCAACTCCTGTAGTTTGTCCTTCTTGATCTTTGGCCTTGGCTAAACCATCTGGCCACACCAGGGGCGCGGGAACAGGGGGTGCTGAGGGTGCTGCAGCACCCCCTGTTTTTTTTCTGTGGGCAAATGTAAACTGTTGTGAATAAAAAAAATATATAGGCTAAATTTGTTATAATAAAGATTCATTTAAACATTTCTATGGTTGCTCCGATGTTTATAACATTTAGTTTACATTGGCTATTTTGCTATCTATTTCTATGTGATCTTTGACATATTTACCATTTGCCCATTAATTTAACAGTTGTAAGAATTAAAGTTATCAAAGTTATTAAACTGATGCAGGGCTATTTGATGCGCGCGTTGCGCACATCCTGCCAAATCACGCACGCAGCACTGCCAATCCTTGCTTTTATGTTTGTGAATGTTATGTTTGTGTTGTGGGATCTGTAGGTTGTGGCTTAAAAGCGGAACATGGAAATATCATGGATGTACTGGAAGAATTTTTTGTATTTTTTTTTTTTTTGTTCTCAGCGATATGAGTCTTTCCCTTCTCCCAAAACAGCTTATAGCTACCTATTAAAATAGTTCAGTTTTGTATGTAATGGAAAAGTGATTAGACTATGTTTCGTTTTTTTTTTTCTCTTCATAAAGTTAATTTAGAAAAACCTTGGAAGCAATTTTGTTCGTTAAATGTTTTTTTTTTCTTTTAAGCAACGACCAAGCGGCCAGCATCAGAGTTGATCGCCTATGTTTGATTAATTTAGCCTTATCAAATCATCACGACTTGACTAAAATAAAATCGATAGATAGGCCTATAAACAGTTCAAGCATATCACAGTGTTAGTTTAAATGTTTAACCTATATAAATGTGCAATATCCAACAGTTTGTGTGGAGAGTGGAAGCTGAAGCGAGCTTTACAGGACATGGAGGCTCCAGCGTGGTCACTTGGATTTTTTTCTTACAGTAAAAACAACTTAAAATACGCCGTGTGATTATTTATTTTTTTCTCATAAAGGTAAGAGTAATATATCATTTGGAACTGTAAAGGGTCTTTATTTGTGTGCATTCACAATATCAACATTGTGCTTTTATAAAATAGGAAAACAGAGAATGCACTTTCTGCCGGTTTTGAACAAGAGCACTTCAATGATGAACCGAAACTCGGCAACTCGAAACTGGCTCAGAGATATGATAAATATTAGAGTTGAGCCGGATACTCGGCTGAAACGAGTATCCGGTACGGATAAAGCACTTTTGCCGAGTACGAGTATCATACGAGTAATACGAGTCAATATCTGTGCTCGGATTGAATAAAAATTCTCATTGGGTAGCTGACTGTGTCTGCGTTCTGTGATAGGCTAGTCACAGCGCCCCTCTCCTACACACATACAGGTTTAGGGGCTGCTCACATATCGCGTCTTTTGCGCGTTCAAGTTCGTTATTTCAAATGTAGAAGCGCGGTATGCGCGCTCATAATGGAAGCGACGCGGTCGCGGTGCGACGCGCTCGTTTTTTCCAGGCGCGTCCGCGCCGCATCGAGATAAAAACATCTCAACTTTTCAGAATGCCGCAAGCGCACCGCTCCTTCTTGTAACGGAGAGCGCAGCTGATGGTTGCTTAGCAACGACAAACGCCTCCGGAGCGCAACCGCCCGAGCGCTTTGGAAAAAAAGGAGAAAGCAGCGCGCCTAGCGTTTTCCATGCGTTTTTAGGCGCGATATGTGAACGACCCCTATTGTGTTGCTGTGTCCCGCTCTGCTCACTCACACACAGAACACTGAGAAGAGAAGAGAACAGCGCGCTCTCTCTCTCTGTCTCTCCCTCAGTCACTCAGGTTCGTGGGTTTTTTCCGTTAACGTTTAGGGTTTCTTCAGCTTCAGGTTTGTTTTTTACTTTGGTTTGTAGTACTTACTTATTAACCAGTAACGTTAGAGTTTTGGTAAACGTGGGGTTTGTTCAGACGTGGTGCTTGGTAGAATGCGACTCGCGTCTCTGCCTGTCGGAGATTTTTTTTCTTTTTTAAACCTTTTAAACCAAGAGAGTGTCTGACACTTTCTTGCTGTATTTCATTAAAAAAAAAGGAAGTAGTGGTATAAAACTATATTACAAATTAATTAGCTACACACACACACACACATACCTGGTGTAAAAAATAATAATAAAAAGAACCAAAAAAAAAAATTTCACACTGATCATAAAAAGATTAAAAGTTAAAAAAA
This sequence comes from Oxygymnocypris stewartii, assembly GCA_003573665.1. NCBI lineage: Eukaryota > Metazoa > Chordata > Actinopteri > Cypriniformes > Cyprinidae > Oxygymnocypris > Oxygymnocypris stewartii. The sequence goes on along the minus strand of QVTF01001090.1, from coordinate 1,556,665 downwards.
GAAAGTTATGTTGAGATGAAAACTCTTGTTCATTACATTTTACTTCATAATTGCAACCGCATGTGTTGTATTCATTGTTGCAAAACTTGTTCTGTATATAGTTTGTTTGTTATCGTGATCAAAACCATTGATCTGAAGCTCAATGCTGATGCTGTCATGTAAATAGTTTTCTAATCAGCAATAAATATAACAATTTCTGATCAACCCATATCAATTGCATGCTTAAAATAACATACCGGTTAAAGCCCCGCCCATTTCAAGACAACCCGACCCACTTCCAGGTTAAATCCCGCCCACTTCCGGGTTAGGCCCCGCCCAGTCCGAGTACAGATACAGATACAGATAATTCATATGGTTAACAGATACAGATACAGATACAGATAATGCTGTACTCGCTCATCCCTAATAAATATATCTATAGAAAGCTTTAAAATACTACTTTAAAACGAAATAACTCAAAGCAAAGCAAAAACTCTTCATTAGCCTATGTAATCCGTTAAGATGCATATATTTCTCTCTGCTCGTCCAATGAGGAGATGGCAAGTCATTTTTCCCCGTCACATCACCATCTAAAATATAAAAATAAGGGAAAGCCTAAAACAGGCCCGATTATAATTTTCGTTTTATTTTATAATTGTATTCAATAATACAAAAAAGTATGTAAATCTTTGTCCTTGAAATTTAAAGGATTTGCTGCAATGCAATTTTGTCTGATTGATAGGCCTATGTGAATTATTTATTGGCCTATCTTTTTAATCCATGCAGCAAATGCTTTAAAAACAGCTTTAAAATTACTTTATTGCATTCCAGATGCTTTTAAAAGAACTTTTCACTATACATTTTAAGGGGTTTTAAGCTTGAATGTAGCTTGAATGTAAAACATTGTTATGAATTTATTGTAGCCTATTCCCATTTGTAAAATAGCTAATTGTTGTCTAACACGATCTCATGAAAGTGCGTAGGCTATAGCATGATTTTCTGTTTCTATTTGGCTTAATATTTATACGCAGAAATTGACCCCCCCAGCACCCCCTACATAAAACACCTTCCCGCGCACCTGGGCCACACTCTCTCTAGTATCAACATCTTCCAGACTTGACCTTCTACACTGATTCTTTTTAGATCTTCCACTGTGTCTGAATGAAGGATGCTCTAGTGCAGTGCTTCTCAACCCCCCCTTAAACCTATAAAAAAATCTGGTGCCCCATCCCACCTCAGACTACCAAAAAAGTATTTAAAGAGTGAAAAAAACACCTGGTCTGTCTGTGCTCATACTGTATTTTAATTAGGGATGGGTATCGTTAAGGTTTTAACCTTATTACTCCTCTTATTTATATATATATATATATACACACACACACATACACACACACACACACACACATATATATATATATGAACACTGCATTTTTCACTATATGTATTGATAGATTAATACTTAAAGCTATAACTTTATTCAGATTAAGAGCTGTGAGTGATTTTCTCTTTGTGTTTTGTTCTTTTATGAACATTAATGAAACTGTGTTTAAGTCAATACTCTCCAAGCCGGCCGTTTGTACATGTTTTGTGTGTATTTGATCGTTTGGACGCGTCTGAAGCTCAAAGTGTACATTGCCTGTCAGTTTTAGCGCGCCGCGCACACACACACACACACACACACTTCAGCCTGGGGAACAGCGTCTCTCATGCGGTTTGTACTTTCAACATTTTATTATCAAACATGTCCAGCAATTTAGTAACTGTAAAGACGGCATTTTACAACAATCGACAGACGATTGAGCTGATTCTGATGTTGAGTTTTGGTCAGGGAGGAACGAATGCGCGCCACTGTGAAGGGAAGGAAGTTGTGCTAGAAGAAACACGGCTATAATCCTTAGAAGCCAAAAAAAACATTAAATAAACTTAGCCAAAAAAACATTAAATAAACTTAGTTTAATTTAACAGCCACAGGCCTAAAGTGTAAGCATGTTTTAAGGGTTAGTTCTCATATCATACACAGGGCTTTCATGTTGCGTGTGCTGAAAATCTCGCTTCTGATTTGGGAATAGCAAAAATGCATCATAGACAAAAGTTTGGGGTCCGCCCTTCACTGTCTCTGATTGGTTTAGACCACGATATGAGCCTAATGTGTGTCTGTTATTGAAGCACAGAGAGACTCAGAGTCGCAGATACTTTTTTTTCTTTTCTCGAATGGCTGGTTGCACAGGTGCGCCCTCAGATTTTTGATCGCACCCTTGAGAAATTAGGTCGCACGTGTGACCAAATTTGGTCGCACTCTAGAGCCCTGCCATGTTTCAGTTGTTCTGTTGTGGGTGTATGGGATGGCCTGAATGGGTGTGAGATTTCCCGGCCTGAAATTTTGTCCCAGTCCGACCCTGGCTGGGGGTTGAAAACGCCGACTGGACAAAGGAAATCACAAAAAAGAAGATTCGTCATTCAGGTGGCGCGTTAATACCCACTGTGGGATGTCAACACAAGGCTGGTGCGACCGGTTTATAGTATGAGTCCCTGATGTCATATGTTGCATGTTCTCTTGTTTTTGTTTAGTTTTTTTTAAGACATAAACCAACATTTTTTGGGGTTTTTTTTTGGAATTTTTGACGATCCCTTTGGATTGGAAAGCTTCCTGCTGAAAGCCAACCTGATTTTCCAGCGCTTATAAGCCTGCCACACCTCAAAAGCCACTCACTAGTCTGTCTCACCCGCCACCGGTCCTCCAGTACCAGAAACCATGTAAGTGGATTCCACCTGGCTTTCTCACGAGGAACGCACGTGCCGACTGGCCTCTGGACTCTGCCTGTACTGTCCCTCTACCGATCACTACTTGGGGACCTGCCCCATCAGACCCCCAAGTCCAGCGGTGAGTGCTATTCAGTCAGAACCTGTCATTTCCCCACTTTCCATGCTCTCAGTACAACTATTCACTCCAGTCCATTTCATTACAGCCTCCGCCCTTGTCGACTGTATCTGCTGAGTCGCTTTTTATAAGATTGTAGATTTTAGACAAGATTTAACAATATTTTCAGTTCAAATTTCAGGCATTTCATTATTGAATTTAGTGATGGCATCATCCAGCTCAGTTCAGTTTAAATAGTATCTGTGCAATCAAGTCGATGACATCGCTGGAAATGAAGTGTCCCCAACTAGGCAAGCCAGAGGCGACAGTGGCAAGGAACCAATCTGTGAAAGAATGGAGAAAAAACCTTGGAGAAACCAGGCTCAGTCGGAGGGCCAGTTCCCCTCTGGCCAGATGAACCAGCAGTTAATTCCAACTGCAGCAAAGTCAGATTGTAAGGGCTCAACTGGTTCCAGTGGTCTTTTCCCGATGGCTGTCTAAGTGATGGGTTCCTCACTAGGGATCGGTCTCTGGGGCTCATCTAAGTATCGTAGACTTCGCTGACGTTCAGGGCTGTAGAGGTTGTCTCTAGGTACTGATCCATCATCTGATCTGGATGCGGACTGGATCTGGTGACCGCAGTGACCATCTGGGCTGGATAAGGACCGGATCGGGTGGCTACGGTGACCTCGGAATAAGATAGAAACGGACTAATATTAGTGTAGATGTCAATCTTCTTACGATGTAACAAGTACACCGTGTTTTCCCGGTTCTGGTTTTCCCGGTTCCGGTTGACCAAATAAATGCAGCCTAACAATCCTTTAATGAATTTGAATATTAGAAGTGTATTGGTGTGCTAAGTGTATGCCAGGTTGAAGAGATGGGTCTTTAATCTAGATTTAAACTTACAAAGTGTATCTGCCTCCCGAACATTGTAGTGTAGCTTTTTTCAGAGTTTGGGTGCTAAATAGAAAAAGGATCTACTGCCCGCAGTAGATTTTGATATTCTAGGTATTATCAAATGGCCAGAGTTTTGAGAACGCAGTGGACGTGGAGGACTATAATGGAATAAGAGCTCGCTCAAGTACTGAGGAGCTAAACCATTCAGGCTTTAGAAGTAATGTACAAGATTTTAAAATATATATGATGTTTAATATGGAGCCAGTGCAGTGTTCACAGAACTGGGCTAGTGTGGTCATATTTCCTGGTTCTTGGGACTCTAGCCGCTGCATTTTGAACAATCTCAACTAAACTCAACTTTTATTTATAGAGGACTTTCTAAACCATTAGAATGGACCAAAGGTCTGTCCATAATTAAAATTCTAAAATTCATACAAGCATAAAGCCAATCCATCACAATTCTCCAACCCAATTAAATGCCAAATGCTTGATAAAATAGATAGGTCTTCAAGTCCTTTTAAAAAAATGTCCATGCTTGCCGCTGATTTTATGGATAACGGCAATACATGCCAGAGTGCAGGAGCCGCAACAGAAAAAGTGCGGTCTCCATTACTCCTCAACCGAGACCACGGGACTGTTAGGAGCATATTTTGAGAGGAACGCAGATGACGTTGGGACTGGTAAGGGATTAACATGTCCTTTATATATTCAGGAGCCTGATTGTGCAATGCTTTATAGATAAACATTAACACCTTGTATTGTATTCTGTATTTTACAGGCAACCAATGAAGGGATATCAATACAGGCATCATATGAACTCGTTTTTTTGGTGTTTGTCAATTCTTGCAGCATCTTTCTGGAAACTGAAGACGGGCAACCAAGGATTCCCTTATGCCTAGATAAAGAGCATTACAATAATCCGACCGTGTGCAAATAAAAGCATACAAAACGTCTCAGGTTACATATGTAACCATAGTTCCCTGAGAATGGGAACGAGACGCTGCGTCCTCTAGGGGTCGCTATGGGAACGCCTCCAGCGTGACCGGTTACCTGAAGCATGATTACAAACACCCAATGCACTTGACATTGGCAGGTGGACGCCTATGACACAAGCTAATGAGCGTCTGCGAGCATAAAAGGGCACCTGTGGAACACATCATCCTCTTTTTTTCAAGGGGGACCGACAGGAATGCCCGAAGCATGACCCAGAGACGCAGCGTCTCGTTCCCATTCTCAGGGAACCTTCCGAAGGGAACTTCTACGCTGCGTCCTCTAGGGGTCGCTATGGGAACGCTATGCCCACGCCGCCATGCTGAGGGAAAGAGTGTCCAAAAGCTGGATTCCTAAGTCACACTCGAGGAACACAATCCCTGCCCTGCAGAGGTCTCAGCATACCGACTCTCTAAGCGAGAGGAGACCTGACTACACTCAGCGCTACAGACAGCTAGCGAGGCTCACCTACATACTAACAGTGTCGTCTAAGCGGAGCCCTGGAGAGTGGCGGCTTCAACAGAGTGACTCTCTTAAACGAGAGGAAGCCTAGCAACACTCAATCCGAGTAAGGGAGCTCTTAAGAGTGGAGGCCTCAGCCTGGCTACACTCAACGTCAGAAGCAGTTAGTGAGGCTCCTCAGAGCCTACCTCCTTTTACTGCCAGAGAAGGAGCTCTAAAGAGTGGCGGCTTCAGCAGAACGGCTCTCTACTGAGAGGGAAGCCAAACAGCACTCAACCCTGGTTGAGGGGCTCTTAAAAGTGGAGGTCTCAGCATAACGACTCTCTAAAGCGAGAGGAGACCTGACTACACTCAGCACTACAGACAGCTAGCGAGGCTCACCTACATACTAACAGTACCGTCTAAGCGGAGCCCTGGAGAGTGGCGGCATCAGCAGAATGACTCTCTTAAACGAGAGGAAGCCTAGCAACACTCAATCCGAGTAGGGGAGCTCTTAAGAGTGGAGGCCTCAGCCTAGCTACACTCAACGCCAGAAGCAGTTAGTGAGGCTCCTCAGAGCCTACTTCCTTTTACTGCCAGAGACGGAGCTCTGAAGAGTGGAGGCTTCAGTAGAACGGCTCTCTACTGAGAGGGAAGCCTAGCAACACTCAACCCTGGTTGAGGGGCTCTTAAGAGTGGAGGTCTCAGCATAACGACTCTTTAAAGCGCGAGGGGACCTGACTACACTCAGCGCTTCAGACAGCTAGCGAGGCTCACAATAGAGCCTACATACTAACAGTGCCGTCTAAGCGGAGCTCTGGAGAGCGGAGGCTTCAGCAGAATGACTCTCTTAAATGAGAGGAAGCCTAGCAACACTCAACCCTGGTTGAGGGGCTCTTAAGAGTGGAGGTCTCAGCATAACGACTCTCTAAAGCGAGAGTCGGTTTTTTTTGTTTTTTTTTGCTCGCAAGTGCCCCTAGTGGGCATCGACGCATATCCACACTCGCGCCTCCCTTCGATGTCAGCATAATTAACATGTTTATACCGATGGATGCGGGCTGAATATTGTTTACGATCTTACTGTGAATATCTGGAGAAGGAATGGGAGGCTCACGGGAGCTGGGAGGTTATGCCAGAGAGAGATCGCTCATCAAGTCTACTGCGAGCCACTCCCCCTTTTCCGTGCCTCCACTGTAGGTTTACCTAGCAGAAGCGCACGCTTCATAACCTCCTAACCTAACCTTACCTTCATAACCTCTACATCGCGGGAAGCGATGAGCCAGCAAAGTACTTCCTGCTGAGTCAGAAGATGTATTTTCTTTCTACAGACAATACATCTTCCCCTGCAGTTCACTCTCGTCAGCCGACAATCGCCGCGAACTCAGTCTCTTCACTGCCTCAGCAGCGGCTGGACCCGAGCCGCGGGGGGCAGATGATCACCCCAATTCTCTTGCGAAAAAGGGACAACCGAGAGCGGAGCTTTTTCCCACAGAAAAAAGGCTCACAATGAACGCACTTCATTCCCTCGAGAACAGAGTGCGCGTGCTCTTCGCCCAAACACATAACGCATAGATCGTGTGTGTCATCTAGTGTCAGACAACGCTGACACGGATCGACACACCTCCTAAAGCGCTTCTCAACAGACATATCTACTCACACTTCAGAAACAAGGTCCCCTGAAGGAAAATAGAGGATGATGTGTTCCACAGGTGCCCTTTTATGCTCGCAGACGCTCATTAGCTTGCGTCATAGGCATCCACCTGCCAATGTCAAGTGCATTAGGTGTTTGTAATCATGCTTCAGGTAACCGGTCACGCTGGAGGCGTTCCCATAGCGACCCCTAGAGGACGCAGCGTAGAAGTTCTCTTCGGAAGGGAACTGTCTCCAAGTCCTTATTTAAAAGGATAGATTTCAGTTTAGACAATTTCCTTAACTGAAAAAGATGTATTCACCATGCTGTTAACTTTCCTAATAAAGTGGATTTCAGAATAAAAAAATACTCCAAGATTCTTCACATAACTATTATTGAACAGTGGTACATAGCTTTCAATTTGGTCATTTCCAGGCATTTTGTTCCCAAACATAATGAACTCATATTTATTCTCATTTAGTTGTAAAAAATTATTTGCTAGCCTCTTTGCCTCAGTCAGACACTTGTAAAAATTAGCAAAATATGTACAGCCATCACACTCCAATGAAAAATACAATTGTAGGTCGTCAGCATAAAAATTATAATTAATATTATATTGCCTAAGAATTGTCCCCAAAGGTAACATGTATAATGAGAATAAAGTCAGACCAAGGATTGATCCCCGAGGGACTCCTCCCCCAAGTGATAGTCGTAGATGACGAGACATGATTTCCAATTTTAACTGAGCCTGTCATATCCTGCAGATAAGAAGAGAACCACTTAAGGGCTACACCCTTAATCCCAACATACTCTCTAAGGCATTCTATTAAAATCGCATGATCTAAAGTATTGAAAGCTGCAGTCAAATCCAGCATCATTAAGGCAATACTTTCCCCAGAATCAATACTTAGCTAAATATTGTTTGTAACCTTTAATAATGCTGATTATGTGCTATGTTTTGTCCGAAATTCTAGACTGAAAATTATCCATTACGTTGTTTCCACTCAAAATATTCAAGAAGTTGATTATGGACAACTTCCTCTAAAATCTTATTCGCAAAAGGTCATTTGGAAATAGGCCTGACATTTTTTTAATCCTGTGAATCTAAATACATTTTCTTTAAGACTGGTTCAACAACAGCATGCATAAACTGTAACGGGACACTTCCATGATATAAGCTATTGTTTATAATCAATAATATATTGGGACCAATAGTGTCTACCACCTCCTTAAACAATCGGGATGGACGAATGTCATGAAGAGAGGTAGTCGGCTTTAAATGCAATATTATAATTTCCAACTGAGCTAATGTAATCAATTCAAATTTACGCAATTTGATGTGATACTGTAGCTGACGGCTGCATGGTAACATTTTGATCTGTATCGATTTTGGAAGTAAACTAGTTCATAAAGTCATTACTGGTGTGCTGTTGGGAAATGTTAACACCTGTTGATGCTTTATTTTTTGTTAATTTTGCCACTGTATTGAATAAATACCTGGGATTATGTTTGTTTTCTTCTAAAAGAAACGAAAAGTAATCAGATATAGCAGTTTTTAATGCTTTTCTGTAGGATAGGGTACATTCCCGCCAAAGAAATACGAAATCCCTCTAGTTTTGTTTTCCTCCAGCTGCGCTCCATTTTCCGGGCTGCTCTCTTTAGGGCACGAGTGTGCTCATTATACCATGGTGTTGGACTCTTTTCCGTAATCTTTCTTAAGCGTAAAGGAGCAACCATATCTAAAGTGCTAGAAAAGAGAGAGTCCAGAGTTTCTGTTACATCATCAAGTTTTTCTGCGCTGTTGGATATGCTAAGGAATTGAGATAAATCAGGACAGATTACTTACAAAGTAGTCTTTTGTGGTAGAAGAGATGGTTATACAGTACTTGTAACAAGGAGTTGAATGTACAGCTTTAGCTATATGGAGTTTACACAAGACTAGATAATGATCTGATATATCATTGCTTTGCTACAGAATATCAACACCATTAACATCAATTCCATGTGACAGTATAAGTATGATTTTTGAAAATGAGTAGGTCCTGTCACGTGTTGTCTAACCCTGATAGAGTTCAGAATGTCTATGAATGCTGATCCTAATGCATCTTTTTCATTATCAACGTGGATATTAAAATAACCCACAATTAAGACTTTATCTGCAGCCAGCACTAACTCAGATAGAAAAATCACCAAATTCTTTAATAAAGTCTGTATGGTGCCTGGTGGCCTGTATACAGTACCCAGTACAAACATCACGGGGGATTCATCATTAATATTGTTTTCTCTAGATAATGTTATATAAAGCACCATTACTTAAAATGAGTTATACTTAAAGTCTGTCTTCTGAAAAATACTGAGAATGTTGCTACAAATTGAGGCCCCTCTTGTGAAGCAGAAGATCGGTATCTTCCATGAAGAGGAGATCACATTCCTGGTACTGGAGGGACCCATTGTGGATTCATCCTGGGATGCCCCTGCCTCACCCTCCATTCTCCAGAGATCAGATGGGACTCCTGTGAGGTGATTCTCTGGAGAGAATTCTGCCGTCAACACTGCCTCACGGAACTTCCACCATCGCCACCACAATACGCAGGTCCTTCAGAGGCTCCGCCAGCACCATCTGTACCTCAAGCTGGAGAAGTGCAAGTTCCATCACCCCACTGTGCAGTTCCTTGGTTACATCATCAGTCAAGAAGGGATTCAGATGGACCAGGGGAAGGTGACAGCCATCACGGAGTGGCCCATTCCCCAGTCAGTCAAGGAGCTTCAGAGATTCCTGTGATTTTCTTATTTATACCGATGCATCATCAAAGCTTACATACAGCCTCATTGACGTCTATGCACTGAGACGTCTATGCTGTCCCAGAAATTCGTTGAACCTCCACACCTCCATATTACTCCAAGAAACTGACCTCCTTACGATTCCTTGCCGGCCCTGGTCTCACGTGGGAATAGACTTTGTGACTGACCTCCATGAGTCTGGGGGTCATACATGCATCCTAGTGGCAGTCGATCGCTTCTCAAAAGCCTGCAAATTAATTCCCCTCCGCTGATTGCCAAATCGGCAGTCTGGAAACCGCCGAACAATTATTCACCCATGTCTTCAGGAACTTTGGGATACCAAAAAATATCGTCTCTGACCGCGGCCTGCAGTTTATTTCCCATGTGTGGAAAGCCTTCTTCAGTCTGCTAGGGGTCACGGTGAACGCAAGCTTGAGAATACTGTTTCACAAGGAGTGGATTGAAGCTGGAGTCAGGGCATCAAGAGTCACCAAGCTCAGATGTCTTCGGGAAAAGGGCTACCAAGCAACTTCTGAAACAGAAACAACATCAGAAGCATCTTACCTGGGCTAAGGAAAAAAATAACTGGACTGTTGCTCAGTGGTCCAAAGTCCTCTTTTCAGATAAATTTAAATTTAGCATTTCATTTGGAAATCAGAGTCTGGAGGAAGACTGGAGAGGCACATAAAACAAGCTGCTTGAAGTCTAGTTTGTAGTTTCCACAGTCAGTGATGATTTGGGGTGCTGTGACGTCTGCTGTTGTTGGTCCAGTGTATTTTATCAAGTTCAGAGGTAATGCAGCCATCTACCAGGAGATTTTGGAGCACTTTATGCTTCCATCTGCTTCATAAGCTTTATGGAGATGCTGATTAGCTTTTCCAGCAGGACTTTAGCACCTTACCACAGTGCCAAAACCACTTACAAGTGCTTTTCTGACCATGATATTACTGTGCTTGATTGGCCAGCCAACATGCCTGACCTGAACCCCATATGGAAACTATGGGATCTTTTCAAGAGAAAGATGAGAAACAGTCGATCCAACAATACAGAGGAGCTGAAGGTTCAATAGTGCCTCATCAGAGCCACAGGCTGATCGCTTCAATGCCATTCCTCACTAATGCTGGAGTTTTTCCTAAAGGAGTCCTGACAAAGTATTGAGTACATAAATGAACATACTTTAAGAACTTGAACTTTTCTGCTTTGCAGAATTTTTATTTTTTTCCATTGATCTTAGGAAATATTAGAATATTTTGAGATACTGGATTTTGACTTGCATGAGCTGTAAGCTCAAACCGTCACAATTTTAAAAAAAAACGTACTTTACATGCAATTAATCTAAAATATATATGAAAGTTTCACTTTTTGAAATGTTACAAAAAAGTATTTTTTTCACAATATTAATTTTTTTTGAGATGCACATCTTTGATATATATATTGTCTTTCAACAATATATATTATTTTTCTAAAACATATACAATATACTATATAATTTTGTTGCCACAATTATATATATATATATATATATATATAGAATTATTAATTATTTTTTTTATAACATATTTTATATATAGTATATTTATATAATACTAAAATGTGGCACATCTAACTTACAAAAAAGTTAAATGGCTAAAATAAAATTTAGTTATTTTTCAATTTATATGTTTAACATCAAGGAAGCAATATACTTCTTGATCATACTAATATAAAACTGATTCAAGATGAAAAGATGAGATTAAAAAATATTGCACAACCACCCAATAGGTTTATGTGTTCTAAGAATATAAATGATATTAAACAAAGATGAAATAATTTTCGATCTTTCTCAAACAAACAAACAAACAAACAAACAAAAATGCAAGCAAACAAAGAAAAAACAACAACAATGCAAACAAGCAAGCAAAATAAAACAAAGCAAAAGACAAAAAAACTAACAAACAAACAAAAAACTTAAACTACCCTTAATATATTTGCTGGTCATAGTTTTTAAACTCGTTTCCCAGCCTGACCAGGCTTCTTCTTAACTAGTCAAAACTGGTCATCCAGTTGATCTTAGGCAAACCAGCTCCATGGGTGTCAAACTCAGTTACAGGAGGGCCGGAGCCCTACAGAGTTTTGTTCCAACCATGATCCAACACACAAACCATGTTGTTTTTAAATAAGTCTGAAGGACTTAGTTATCTGGATCAGGTGTGTTTAATTAGGGTTAGAGCTAAACTCTGCAGGGCTCCGGCCTTCCAGGAACTGAGTTTGACACCCCTGAGCTAGACTATCAAACCAGCTTAAGCTGATTTAAACCTGACCAAATCTGGTCCTTCATTTTTAAGACCTATTCAGCAGCAAAGCAGAGTATATGTTAATATCTGCTATAGTATCCCTTTTTGCAGAGCAAAGAATGCAACATGTAAATATGTTGCATAACGTATTGTATTTTGGGACATTTTGGAATGCAGTAATGTGTGAAATCAACCTTGTGTAGCTGGAAGCAATTGCATTCATAAATATGTTTATTTGTGTGTGTGTAGGTCTCTTGACAAACATCATATGTATAGTCTGTAAGTACTTTTTCGCTTGGTTTAGCTGTATAACAGTTCAATTCCTCCAAATGTAAGGCTCATTTCAGTGAGCAGGCTGTCTGGGTGTTGAAAAGGCCCTCAAGGACCCTCCTTTTCTCCAACGCCTCTCCCCGTCCCCCTACCTCCTTCCACCCTATTACTGGCTGAGAGAATCCCACCCAAACTGCATCTGTTACTATGGCAACAGACCTCCTCTAAGGGGACGGGTACCATCATTAAGTAGCTGCTGCTCCTATCAGTTCGCGGCTGGTATTCTTCAGCCCAAATCCGGGCGCCCTCCTCCCTGAACGCCGGTGCCATCTTGTCACAGACACCGTGACAAACAAGCCTTCGTTTACACACATCAACATGTACGTTATTTCCACTTATTTCTTATCGCTCAGCTGGGGAGAAATTGTCTCGGCGGTTCTGCGTGTAATTTTCAGTGACTCCAAATGACAGTATTTTGTCACACCGAGGATGCACGGGTGGAAAGAGTATTTCAGGAGGTGTTAAAAAGACACAGTGTTGTTTGCTTTGGGCTCCTAGGGTTAAATGAACACCATCTGTTGACCGGAGAGGCCTATGGTTCTGGAATATGTGAATATCAATTAGTTGCATTTTATTTGGGAGTCTCGGCTGTAACAAGATGCTCTGTATTCACACACAGCTTCAGGATGTGGAAGGAGGTGTGGGTGTGTGTCGACAAGCGGCATTCTTAATTAAACCTAATTGATATGCATGGAAAAGGGCTGATATCTGTGTGCGAATTTGACTGTTATTGTGAGCATATGGCGCTTCAGACAGGGAAGATGGTCCCTTATTTTCCCCTCTCGATGAGGGGCCCTCTTTGGGGCCGGGCCCCGGCTGTGAAGCGAGGGTGGGGCCTCTTAAGTGCTTGTGCCATTTTATTTTATTGTATTAACCTGTCCATTACTTTATATCATGGTCATATCCTGTCCTTTCCATCTACCCTCTATTTTTGTTCTTTATCCTTATTTTTCATTTTTAAGTCTCCCATTATCCCTTCCTCTCTCTCTCTCTCTCTTTATCTCGGTCTCATTAGGACAGATGGAAGAAGAGTGTTTTTTGTCTGCTGGGTCAATGTGAAGTTATTAACCTGCACAGATTGCACTCCTTCCCCTAGTCTTATTTGATCTAAATTCTCTGAATGAAGAAGTATGGAGGAGAGGAGTCGACCTTTTTTTAGAGTTTGCAATTCAGTGCTGTATTGATATTCTTCAAACGCTCTGGTTTGGGTTTGTTCTTGAACTCTGACCCGAAGCATTAAACTTCTGTAATTAATCTTTAGATTTTTGGAGATTGTAAACTTTTACTTAAAAAAATAAGGGATTATTAATTGAAGATCTCCATTGACTCCATTGAAATGTTCAGTGTTTTAAATTTAAGCAACTGTGATGATTATATTAATAATTATAATTATATTGATTTATATTTATTTTAAAATGAGTGCATGATACAACTAGCATGTATAATATATATATATATATATATATATGAAGAGCTCTTTTCCAAAACGCGATAAACGCCAAATTAAAAAAAAATGAGTTCGTCATGCCATTTTGCTGTGTACTGAACCTATTCACTGCTCCATCAATGTTTCATGCCAAATCGCTATATTTCCTTGTTTAAAATGTACTGCAAGATGCAGTTCTTTTCCAAACCGCTATAAGCGCCGAACCTGTTTTTTGCCTAAACGCGATATATCCTCATATGACTGGACAAAGAAAATCACAAAAAAACAACAAAAAAAGAAGGTTCGTTACTCAGGTGGCGCGTTAATACCCACTGTGGGATGTCAATGTAACAGATGTGTATGCCAGTAAGGGCTGTGTGTAAACCTCACTCCCCTTGACCTCAAAAAGAGGCGCTCTAGCGACTGACGCTACAGGCTGTAGCCTTTGGCGTTCCTTGTTAGAGCGCCCGCCTCCCGCAACGGAAACCCGGGTTCGCGACCCGCTCGTTGTGATGGTGCGGACCCGGGGGGGTTACATCAACACAAGGCTGGTGCGACCGGCTTATAGTATGAGTCCCTTATGTCATATGTTGCATGTTCTCTTTTTTTTTTTTAAGACATAAACCAACATAAAAAAAGGATGGATTTGTAGCGTTTTGAAAAAATAAAAATAAAACTTGGAATTTATAATCGACAATATTGTTGTTTAATTTAACAATCATTGTTTAACATGTTCAGACTGAGCCAACAGACCATGGATAAATTGAATATTAACAAAATGTATGGGTCTAGGTAAAAAAATGTCATTTTCTCTAAAACTATTAAAATGGATTTATAGCGTTTTGGAAAAGAGCTCTTCATATATATATATATATATATATATGTATATATGTGTGTATATATATATATATATATATATACACATGTATACGTATATACAGTGCTCAGCGTAAATGAGTACACCCCCTTTGAAAAGTAACATTTTAAACAATATCTCAATGAACACAAAAACCATTTCCAAAATGTTGACAAGACTAAGTTTAATATAACATCTGTTTAACTTGAAAACATGAAAGTAAGGTAAAGTAATTAGGGTGATGCAAAAATGAGTACACCCCACAAGAAAAAACTACTAAATCTAGTACTTTGTATGGCCTCCATGATTTTTTATGACAGCACCAAGTCTTCTAGGCATGGAATGAATAAGTTGGCAACATTTTGCCAGATCTATCTTTTTCCATTCTTCAAGAATGACCTATTTTAGAGATTGGATGCTGGATGGAGAGTGATGCTCATCTTGTCTCTTCAGAATTCCCCATAGGTGTTCGATTGGGTTCAGATCAGGAGACATACTTGGCCACTGAATCACTTTCACCCTGTTCTTCTTCAGAAATCCAACAGTGGCCTTAGATGTGTGTTTAGGATCATTGTCATGTTGGAAAAGTGCACGACGACCAAGGGCACGGAGTGATGGTAGCATCTTCTCTTTTAGTAAAGAGCAGTACATTTGTGAATTCATGATGCCATCAATGAAATGCAGCTCCCCGACACCAGCAGCACTCATGCAGCCCCACATAAGGACACTGCCACCACTGTTTCACTGTAGGCACCATGCATTTTTCTTTGTATTCCTCACCTTTGCGACGCCATATAGTTTTGAAGCCATTAGTTCCAAAAACATTTATCTTGGTCTCATCACATCAGTCCCAGTAGTCTTCATCTTTGTCAGCATGGGCCCTGGCAAACTCTAGGTGGGCTTTTTTGTGCCTGGGCTTTAGGAGAGGCTTCTTTCCTGGACGGCACCCATGCATGCCATTCCTCTGCAGTGTACGCCGTATTGTGTCATGAAAATAGTCATCCCAGTTTGGCTTTCTACTTCTTTAGATAACTGCAGTGAACTTGCATGTCGATTTTCTTCAACCCTTCTCATCAGAAAACGCTCCTGATGAGGTGTTAACTTCCGTGGACAACCTGGACGTCTCTGTGAGATGGTTGCAGTTCCATCTTTTTTACCACTTTTGCTACAGTATTCTGACTGATAAGTGAAGCTTAACAGAAAATAATCTGAGCAGGTGATGAGTGCTTCCGTGGACCGTTCATGATATCCTCTACCACACAGATGGTTTGACAGCGGCGGCGGGACAAGCCGCAACGGTGGCAGAGGAGATGAAGCCGGCGAGGTAGCTCGCTAATCCAAGCGAGAGGCTGAGCAATCCACTAACCAGGGATGGCGTCTGCCGGAGGAAGTCCATGGTTATCTGAACGCATAGTGGGGGTGCGGGGAACAAACAAGCAGTGACGAGCACTGGAACCTGAACGAGACAAGACAAGAGGTGAACGATATCGACGATACAGTCAGAGCAGTGGGGAATAACCACACCATCTGACAAAGGACAGAGAAACACAGGGAGCTATAAAGGGGAAGCTAAAGAGATGACAAGAATCAGGTGTGAACCAAGATGAGCTAACGCGCAGGGAAACAAGGAGGGCGGGGAAACAACAATGCTGACAATGCGCACGTGGCGAGCTGTCAAAACAAAGCCACGCACATAACACCACAACACAGAGACAGCAAAGAACAGGGTGATCAGACCTGAGACCCGATAGGTTTGAACTTCAGCAAGTCATCTTCACCACATCTAGATGCCTAAATGCATTGAGTTGCTGCCATTTGATTGGCTGATTAGCAATTTGTGTTACCAAGCAATTTAACCTAATAAAGTGGCTGGTGAGTGTATGAAGAAGGTACCGATACGATGCAATACGATACGATTCACCCCTATTACGATGCAGTGCGATTAGTAGTGATGGCGAAGTGAAGCGTTCTGAACCAGTAAAGCTTTCAACCCAATTGTATCGGGAAAAGTTTCATTACTCAATGCTTTTTTAAAATGTTCATGCTGTGGCCATCTTGTGGTCATAAAAATGAATAACACCTTCCAAAGTGCTGTGATTTATTACAGCTGCTGGTTTCACATCTGGTTCTACAACTGACTCCTTGTTTTAATTTATTGTATAAAAATAACATCCATTGTCAAAGTCATTCATTTGTGTCGGTGTACAGCCACAAATATAATTAAAATAAATCAAACAAACTCATGAAGGAAATCTGTGATCTGTCAATATTAACTCTGCATCAGTCCTTAACTGTTCATGGGCAAAGTTAATTTGACCTTAATATATAAATTACGATAAAAAGAAAACAATGATAACAAATTATAATGTAAAGGAAATGGCGCTGAGGTTCGCTTCGTTCGAACCATACTGAATTAGTCACTTTTTCAGGCGAATGAAGTTTCGGACGTTATAGATCACGTGCTTTTGGCAAAATGAATCAAGCTCCGATACAATGCTTCAATGTGAAATGTTTAGTTTTTTTTTTTTTAATACAGGCTTTGAAGCCTTGGTGTCGAACGTTACATCACTAGCGATTAGATTTCGATTTGATTCGATTCAACACAATGCGATTCAATGCAATACGATGTAATGGAAAAAATATGATCACTTTTATTTCTTTGGTTCAGACAGACAGCAAATCATAAATTAACTTATGTCTTCTGACTTCTAACACCTCGAGGCCTTTTTCATTAAAAAAAAACGTTTACCAAATAGGCTAGGCTTATTTCAGTTAGTCTGACTCACTGTCAAAATATTTGCTTCCACAAAGCAAATTTAACAAAGATCAACCTCAGTCACTGTGGCTACTTATGCTGGAAAGCTAACCTGGTTCAGGGCAGGTTAAGGCTGTTTCTCAAATGGAAGGCTGCATCCTCCGTATGTCACATTTGTAGGGCTGCATACGTCATAAAAAAAGATCTTATTTAAGAATACTACAATATTGTTGTAATATGCTTTTGACTCACAAATGTAATGCTCAGTTAACTGAAATAAACCAGGCTTATTGATATATGCAGTCTACAAATGTGACCTACGGAGGATGCAGCCTTCCGTTTGAGAATGACTTAACTGTCAGGCTAAGCTGAGCTCATTGACCAATAGGAATGCAATGACATTACCACTGACTCTCTCACATACTATCATAGCCATGCAGCCTTTATCTCTGGTTTTAGCTGTACCCTTTATACTTAGAACAGGTAGCATTAGAACATTAAAATCTAACATAGCTCTTTAAAGTATTAACAATCACTAAACTAAAAGTTAAAATCACTATATTAAAACTTCATTTTAACTGCTATAAGAAGCTAGGGGTTGCACCGACTAATTGACTAGTCGACTAGTCGCTGGTCCTATAGAGGGCAACAGGATAAGAAAACAGTTTCCAAACAGTTAAAAAAAACAAAAAAAACAATTCATACTCTGAAAGCGCTCCACAAAACATATGTGATTATATTACTGGATGCTCGAAATTGAATGGGAGAACGCACGTTTTAAACAGCTTATTGTACAGGTAAGTTAATCGCTGTTATAATCTAATGTGTTGCTGCACTGTAATGCACACACATAGGCTACAGACAGTAGCGCGTACATCACACACAGATCGTGTGCACAGAATCATTCCGCGCAGAAATGTATTGTCAACACTGTTCTGTGATTTCTTAATACAATAGCATAGAAACTGAAAAGTTTGAGCATATATTTCTTAATAACTAAATCCCACAGCTTCACTACTAGTAGAGAGACGCTGCCAGGTAGAATTGAATCACACACGCAATCGCTCTCACTAATGCATTCATTCATATGAATGTAACAGTGGCGAGCGGTGACTTCTTTAACTGTATATGCTGAGTGCTAAGATTAAGACCCCCCCCCCCCCCTTCCTCTCCTCTCCTCTCCTCTCCTCTCATCTCCTCTCCTGTCCTCGTCGCTTTTAGGACACTATCAAAGACGAATAAAAACAATAATAATAATACAAATAAAGTGAAACGTTTTACTTGGTTTGAGCTAGTTGCCAAATATGCATCTAATTGTTATGTAGTTTAACTTGATAGAATAAAAAATAAAAATATAGACATATTACAACAACAACAACAACAAAAACTAGCTAAATAAACAAGCAAAAAGAAAAAATCATGCAGCAAAATTAGTAAAACTTTAACAAGAATTACAATTCAAATGGTAAAAATTTAAAAATATATAAAACAAACAAACTATAAAAGTAACTCATGATGATACTAGTATATGTCAATTGAGAATATAATTCTGAATCGGTCCAAAACTTCACTGAATTTAGTGCTGGCAGCAATCCAAGCCAGAGAGGGGGTTTGTGGTTTTTATAATGCCTTAAATCCTAAACTTGCCTAAAACTACAGCACTGTTTTTCTGCTGCCTTGAATGCACATGTCTTTGCTTTAGGGGAGTTTTGCTTTTGCTTAGTTTTCTGTGCTGCATCTGTTGTCTTATAATGTTCCTTCCACATTATCTATTATAGATAAAATACACTATTCTGTCTTTTCCTAAGGTGTCTTCTCGCATGTTTTTTTATTTTTATTCCTGACAACACTGCTTCGTTAGTGCTGCTCCTTACCTCCGAGCACTGCTATCTTTTCTGTTCTCCTCTGTTGTTCTGGTTGTGTGTGTGTGTGTGCGTGTGTGTGTGTGTGTGTGTGTGCGTGCGTGTGTGTGTGCGCGCCTCGGTCCTATCACATCTCTGCCTTGTGAAACCTGTGTGTGAAACCGCTGTAGTCAGCATTATGCGAGATACCAAGTCCCTTGTGGTTAGTAAACAACACACTCCTGCGGGCCAAAACTGTTTGAGAGGACGATCGAAAGGAGCAGAGGAGAAACAGACTGAACAACCGAGAGAATATTAACGGCATCTGGGATGTGCAGTTTGTGTATTCTCACAGCCATTAGACATGGGTATGTATGTAGCATTTGCCTGTTTATGGGATCATTCTTTCACATTGTCAAGGCAATGTTTCTCTTACCCATTTTTCCAGAACAGTGAGTCAACGCTTGTTTTGGAAAGTAAACACTAAACACAGTTTTAGATTCCCAGAGGGAAGTTTTATTGCTCTGTCACAACTCAGGAGACTGTAGTCTCAGTTATGTTTCATTTGAGTATTTATTTAGGAGAAATGCAGTAGAAACAATTGAGACAATTGCTGGAATAGAGTAGAATTATACATATATCAAATTAATGTATAGCTGAGATAATTTAATGAGAACTGTTTGTAAATTTGTGAAGTATGAAACTTAAACGGTCATTGACATGTTGTTCCTTTGTGTCTAGATGTTTTATTTGTTCAGAAATACTTTAAATATACAATCTGTACACATAATGACTTGAACACATCTCTATTGTAATGGACATGTATATAATTCATACATTTAAAATTAATTTACATTTTTTAAATAAATTAGAAAATGTCAAGATGCCTCATTATGACCAGATCATAATAAAGTGTACTTAATGCACTAAAATAAGTAAAACTTTATTTTAAAAAACGAATAAAAATAATAAAATAATGCAACAACAATAAAACTATATTTACATTGTATTTTACTGTATATTATTTATTTAAAATAATTGTTATAATATCTTTTTTAAATAATACAAAATATATATTTTTTTATAATCCTATAATAATTTATTTTAATATGTTTTCTCAAGTCAAAGCCATGTGGTGCAACAAACAGAAATGTAAGAAAAAAATTATATGCAAGAACAAAAAAATTATAAAAAGGAAATTGAAGATGTAGTTGTTTATTTATTTATGTATTATTATTATTTGTATTATTATATTTATGTATTTTTATTTTTTTTTATTTTTTTAAATAGCTAAGATGTTGTACATCCACAGCACATTACATTTTTTGAGTTATTGAATTGCAACTTTTTAAATGGGATAAAGTGTTAATTGTATTATTATTATTATTATTCTGCAAAAATGTTCCCTTCCTTGCCTGGACACTGTCTCGAAAATATCTCAATGCTTTCATTTAGAGAAACAGTAGCAATAAAGTTATCTAAATTGATTTGTTTTATTTTCTGCCATTAATATTTAGACTAAACTAAACAAGTCAAGTAGAGTTGTTTGAAATTTGAGTATTTATTGAAAATGTATAGAGAAATGTTCACATACTATTCTCATTTATTTTAGCAATGACTTCCTTCTGACAGTATGAGAACCATTCCAGCAGGTTGTTCAACTTCACTTTTCTGGCCATGGCCAGAGCAAATGTAAAATGAGGATGCAACTTTTTAAACTCCCAATTTTTAAACTCAAATTTGTTTTCCTTCCCACCCATTTCTACGGGTTGCACTCTTATGTCTGGCCTGCACTTCCACTCAAGTCCCTCGAATTGTCAGTCCACATCCATTTTTCTCCCAGTGGCCTTCCTGTCATTCTATTGAGGTTGAGTGCACTGAGTTGAGTGGTAGTCGATAATGAGGAAAAAAGAGGACAAACCCGATACTGAATATGGCTGATTGTAATTGTGCGGTGAGGATGAAGCTCTTCCCCAGGATTGATTGCAGGTGGCAGGTGGAGAGACTCTGATTCCATTTTATTCTCAGCAGAGAGCTCCTTCTCCATATCGACCTAATCTCCACTCTGTAGGACATCTGCCCACTCTCTGCGTGTGTATGTATGTGAGAGAGACCACAGGCATCACATAGTTCACCACATGTACTCATTCCATCCATGATTAAGTCGATGTGTGACTCACACTGTCAATGTGTGAGAGAAAGAGAAAAAGTCGGCCGAAATATTGAAAACCGCAATACATTTAGGTACTTTATCTTCTGGTGAGGAAATACATAATCATTAATAATTTATATCATGACTTGTGATTGACTGATAGAGATTTGAATGGCCAATATCAAGTAAAGAGAGATGCACTGTGTCAAATTTTTACAAACAGGGCACAGTGTACTGCATTAATATAAAAGGAATTTTCTCTTTTCAATTTTTACAGGTGTTTTACCTGATTTAAAATTTTGCACCGCATTGCGTTTTAGGGTTAACGGAAATGTTCGTACAATTACATTGCACTATTACACATGATAATAAAACAATTCTAAATAATTAAATATACATTTAATTTAATGACTGCAAAAAGTATATGTATACAGAATTTCATAATTATAATGAAGACTTGTTTTACACAAAATTGCAAATACATAAAAAAACATTTTGAAAATGTTGTTTTTGCTCATTTTCTTTCACATACTTTAATAAATGAGACATTGCTGATCACATTTAGGATATGTCTACACTAATCCAGATACTTTTGAAAATACAGTTTTCGTTTTAAAACGCTGTCCTTCCACATTAGCGTTTCAAGCATTTTCCAAAAGTTTCTCATCTACACTGAACCTCAGAAAACATTAAATGTGCAATGTAATTGCGCATGTGTAAAAACCTTCATAAAAGTTTATTGAGATGAGAAGTATGTTTGATCTAAAACTTCCCTTATGTTTTGCCACAGGACTGTCACGAATATCAGGGAAGCACGGAGGCGAGGATTCACAAAAATAATGGCTTTAATATTACACATGTAGACATGGAACTCAGGCAAGGAAAACAATCAAGGACCAACAAACACTGACTGAATGGACTGGGGCTTATAAAGACAGGAAAATTCAGCTAAACAACGAGACACACCTGGATCACATGAACACAATCAGACAGGGAAAACTGGGTCACAGGGAACACATGGGGAGCAAAACACACACAAAACAGTCGACAATCCTGACATATCGGGGCAGGCAGGAACTACGGCAGTGGCTCCAGGGGGCCGAACAATGGCGGTGGAGCAGCCCGAGGCGGAGACGGAGAGCCAACAAACCATGGGGATGCTGAGGATCCGGGGGGCCAGTGTGGAGCCGAGGGCTCTGGCGAACGAGGCGGAGGTCCGGAGATCTGCAGCGGAGCTGGAGCGACTGAGGACCCAGGTGGAGCCGACGGGAGGAAGGAGCCCAACGGAGCCGGTGGTATGGAGCGACGAGGCCGGCCAGAAGAGAGGAGTCCAGAGACGATGGCGGGTCAACGACCCCGACCAAGGTGGAACCGGAGGGATGAGGGAGCCCGTAAGAGCTGGTGGGTGATGGTGGAGTCGCTGGGTCTATGGGCCAAGGCAGAGTCCGGGCCGAGGAGGCTGGAGGTGGGGGTGAGGGATTCTCCAGCTTCAGCTCAACTTCCGAGGTGATCCTCTGCTTAGTCGCTCGGTTTTGCGCTGGCTCGCAGATCATGGCGGGAAATGGCTCTCCATTATCGGTGGGCTCGGGCTGGTGCTCTGCACCGCGGGGAGATGGTGGGCTGGGCTCTGGGTCTGGAGTAAATCTTGCGAGGTCATCCTCGGGAGAGACGGTGAGGGGCAATCCATTTCTCAACAGAGTCCACTCCACAAAGGCGGCGAAATCTTTTACCATCTTCGGACGACAACACTCTGCTAGCGGTTTTCAGGCTTGCATTATAGAATGAGCAGAATGCGTCGCCCGGGTAGCTGGTTGCGTCAGCTACGACCAGGAACAGTCTCGTATGGTCCTCGAGAGATCGGTCCGCCTGCTCCAGCAGGAGGAGAAGATATTCGGTCCGGACAAGGGGATCCATGGGTCACAACGGAAACAGAAAACACTGGGTAAAAACTAGTGGTGGGCATAGATGAATTTTTTTAATCTAGATTAATTTTGGAATTAATCTAGATTAAAATGGCTCATTTGAATTCTGCCGAAGGCATTCAGAATATGTGTGCTACCCAAATAATGACTAAAAGTAAGTCTTTGAGAACGGGTTTCTCAAGCCAGGTGGCGCATTAGACCAGGGGCTCATCTCCTGTTTCCAAAATGCATCACAAACTTGAATCTCTTCCCGTCCCAATTAGGGGTCGACCGATTATCGGCCTGGCCGATTATCGGCGCCGATATTAAGCATTTTACCAATTATCGATATCGGCCATTTTAAAAACAGATTTGCCGATATATATATTTTTTTTGTTTTTTTGTTATACAAACATACTATTTACAGGTGACATTATTTATTGGTGAATAAATAATACAGGTGAAACTATTTAATGTTTAAATGCACTATTTGGCTCGATGCAGCCTGTCTGAGCTCAACACTCTGTGAGAGTGAGGCGATCTCTCAATCTCTGAGAGCAATCTCCTGCCCACCGCTCGTCTGATATGTAGGGAGTCACGAGTCCGACCAATCAACGCCAAGTATTGGTCTCTGCGGAACAACAAGTAGGTGTTTTCCAATTATTGGGCGTTTTCAAACCGGTCTAGGCATTTTCCAACCATCCAATCAAGGCCGTACGGAAGCCCGTACAGAAGCGGAAATGCGCCATTATTATTTCTCGTTTTTTTTAATTTTTACTATGTCGATATCGCGACAACATTTATGTCAAAATAAAATATGTGTATAAAATACAGGCTACAGTACCTATTTTCTTTAAAAAAAACTATTGAGAGATCTTTAACATTGAATACTTTCATAAACCAAATTTTCCGTTCTTATGTTATAAGATACAGATCTTGTATATAATAGCCTGTGAGTGTGTATTATATTTTATAATATTCTCTCCTAACTGCATGCAATTTTTCTCTAAATGTAAACCTTAATAAAAGGCTAAATTAAAAATTACTTTATTGCTCAACTATTTATAATTACATTACTGTTTTATTTTCGTTTTGTGTGTGTGTGTGTGAACAACACAACATAAATCAAGTTGTAACGGTGATTAACAAGGAAAATTAATAGCAATTTTCAATAAAGTTACCAAATCCTACTGTAAAGCAAAGGTGAAAATGATTGTATTGGTTTTTCTCACCTGTATTTTTCAAAATATGATATTTATATGTAATGACTGATATTTAAGTGATATTTGTAGCTTACATTAAATTATATATAAAATAAAACGTATTAACCTTTAAATTAAGGTAAAATGTGTTAACTTAGAATGATGACTCTGAAAACTTTAAACATTAGCATCGCTTTATTGACCGTATCGATACTGTAACCAATATGATGAAAAACTATATAAATAAATGCCGCATTCTCTACTTAATGTAATAGTAAAAAAGAGAGAATCCAATAAAATAAAATAAGCAATAAATATGGCAAGTTCAAACATGAGGAACACATTGCATGAAACATTAGATGCTTCCTCCAGCCTCATAGAAACAGTCGCTTCCGCAGTATCCTTGGAAGTCATCATAGCCAAAGAACCCCTGCATCACACCTCTTTGCCCTCTTCCTCTGTAGCCTTCACCAGTCTTTGTATGTAGTCTTACAATGGAGACATCTGGATAGACTGTATGGAACCCTGTACAGGTTTCTGAAATTTTCACTGAATGCCTTCCAGTTCACGACACCTGAAAAAAAAAAAAAGTTTTCAGCTGACGTCATCATTGTCTTAAACATATTCAACCATACATAACTGAGAAAAACAGAGAGAGAGCTTTGATTAACCAAACAGTGACACTAATAAAACTTACTGTCCAACCATCGAAAGTGAGCCTCTCGGCGGAAACTTTCCATGCTCACAATGCTGTTGAAGCACCTGCAGGTGAGGGCAAGGGAGCCAATTGCAACATCGCCATCTTGAAGCACAACCTCCAGTAAGATTTCACGAAGGACCAGCAGAGGAAGCTATACATGAACAAAACATAACAATCTGAACTTCTTGTGGTTATAATGATTCCCTTGCATTTTATAAATTGAGTAATAGCAAATACATGCCTCCTGTATGTTCAGGGGTTGGTCAATGGTTGCCACTATGAAGGGACAAATGAAGAACATCAGTAAATGACAGTCAACATTTACTATAAATAATAGAGCACCTCAAACAAAATAAATCATACCAGTTTTGTGTGGCTTGTCAGTCCGCCTTCTCTTTCTTTGCTGGATTTCCATGACCGATCTTGATAAAATTTATGACATAAAAACATTAATAATACAGTATATCAAGTTTCATTGCATGAAGATATGACAACTAAAAAAAAGTCACACTAACTGTAAAGGCATTTTTCCATCCTTGTCATAATTTTTTAGAAAAGGACTAATAACAAGGGAAATGAAAGAAAGAAAGAGTCAAACACCTTGGTGGGAATTTCTCCAGCAAAAGGACAGACCACCATCTTCTTATACTTGGTATGTCTGACTATAGTTAACAGTAAAAGCACAAGTTTATCAAAACAATTCTTAAACTTACAGAATGTTTATTAATAAGTTTGGAAAACCCACCTCTGAAAAGTCAAATGTTCCCCCCAAGATGACATAGAGAGCATACTGCAACATGAATTATGCATTAATAACTGCACATGGGTTTAATTCTGACATGGCACCTGCAGAACCAATAGTAGCCATTGATCCTACCATTAGTATGAAGACTCCACAGCTGCAAGACATCTCTTGGCGAGGTATATCCTAGATATAAGTAAATTACATATTATATCATTTTTAACTAGTACCACTAAAGCCCTAATTCATTAAAATTTTCAATCACATTTGGTGTAAAATGAAACATACCCCAAGGTCCTCAGAATAGAATTCTGTCCATGTCCCAGGACACAGGCTCTGAGCAATTTCTCTGTCAAAATAAATGAATGCCCCCCGGCCAAAAAAACAACAACAACACATTAATATATACACTACAAACAGACAATCAAACAGGGTTTTTAAAAGAGAACTACCCTGCAATACTACATATGATTACAAAGTCAATTTGAAATAGAACAGAAAATAATAAAAGGCAGAGTTGAACAGGAACTGTCCCGCCTTTATTTTTTCCATGGCTTTCTTCTTAATGCAGGGATGCACAAAATTAATAAATATATGCCCCTAAAATTAAAGTGTGTTGCAAGTAAAGTGTTTCTTATATTGTATGCAATGAGAAAAAAGCCAATGGAAAAAGAAAAAAAAAGAACTGAACATAGAACAAGAGAACACACAATTCTGTAACAGGAGAACCTGTATATGGCAATGTAAGTGCCATCTCCAAAACCTGGAGTTTTCAGGGAATTGAGAAAATACAATTCACGCAATTTTGGCTTCATGATCTGAAAAAATGTTTCACCCTGTGTTAGTTGTTAGGAAACGCATAATATCAAGGAAAAATCAGAAATATGCGGCTGATTTCAGTTTGTACAACAATTGGTATTGTATGTTTATGTATCGCAACATTAAAGCAGACTCACACACAGCATCCAATGCCCTGGCACCCAAGACGGGAAGACCACAGCATCCTTGCTCATAATTTCAGGCTACATGTATATTAAACAAAATATTTTATAGTATATAGTATGTTTGCAGTTAGATTAATTTGCAGTTAGATTAATTTGCACAACACTTTCCTTAATAAAATGTATTTATAGTTTTTTTTGTACATATTAGTACCTATACCCCCCAGTTTCACAAACAATTTTAAAGCCTAGTCCTAGACTAAAATGCAAGTCTGAGCTGTTCCAACTAAAATAAACTAACTGACTGATCTTAAAATATATCAGTGCCTTTGTTTTGTCTCAAGATGAACACCAGTAATGTTTTTTTCTAAGCATGTTTATGAAAATTATTTAAATGTCCTAATTGAACTATGGACTAATCCTGGTTTAGGCTAAGCCCTGTCTGTGAAACCAGGCCATAATGTCCTGGGTACATAAATGGCACCTATTCGGTGGAATAGTCCATTAACATTTGTTTACAACTATTTATTAACTTATTTATGTAGTGTTTTCTAGTCTGACAAGCTACTAGTCATTTTTATATTATATCAGCGCCGACAGGAAAAAATTAAGCAAACTACCACTATCAACACTAAAGTAACAAACGTATGCACCAAAAAGTTTGCTAATAATGGTTAGCGATAGATTGTAAGTGGCAGACCTCTTGGAGCTTTTTCTGTCTAATCATGTTGCAAGCAAATTTACACAATCTAATTAAAACGTTAACTTAGACAAAATGAGAATTTACCAAAATCCACTTACATCCATATGCAGGACAGGTGATCTCTCTCCTCATTTCACCGCTTTCGCGCTTTATCACTCATATCTGATGGGAAAAGCGTATTCAAGTATTAGGAATCGCCCACTCAAGTTTTAGCAAACCAGGCACAGAGGTTGAAAAACGCCTACCCAGTTGGAAAACGCCCCATAATTGAGACACGCCTTTTGTTGCTCTGCAGAGACCTCATTCTCATCAACGCGGAAAACTGAAGGCAGTCTCACACCGAGAGCACTTGCTAACTGGAGCTGCGTCAGTGATCACGCATCAGTTGTCTCTCAAAGGTAAAGCAGCAGCAGACGTTGCTGAAGTTGCAAAACACCTCAATATAACCTATGATGTCCGCGATGCGGAAAATGCGGGCGGAATCGCGGAATGCAGTCATATAATGGAATTTACTGTATAACGCGGAATGTCACGGAATGTGTCGAAGTTTGGATGAATTAATCAAAAGTAGGTCAGTACACTTAAATCGACTCGCGCTATGGACGAGTATCTATAAATATTAAGCTGCAAAAACACTATTTAAATATGAATCCTGCATGTTCTGCATCTTTGTGAATGAATGACACAGACGTGCGGTTTCATTTACTGCACACATACATACTGAAGCGCGTGCTGCTCGCGGTGTTTTCAGCATCTGCCGTCTCACTAAATGAGGACATAAATACATGAACAACATCCCCAGAACTGCTCGGAGAGTCACTTGATGAGCATTTGACCGTTTCATTTGAGTAAAACGATCGTCATATCATATATACATAGGCTACAGAAACTTAAAAGGTCCTCATGGCAACCTGTCAAAATATAAGTTCGGTTTAGCCGAATATATTACTGTATACGTAAAACAACTACAACAATTATTACATCTTTTGTTGAGAATAATCACACAATACGCTAAATACGTTTAAGTTTTACAAAATGTTTACAGAATGCTTCTGGGTGATCTCTGTACTTATGTTATTATTAATATTATTAATATTACTGTTTATTTAATGTTGTTTGTTGTGAATTCTCTCCCTTTAAGAGTGAGTTGCTAAGCGTGTGACCTTCTTGGTCGCGTCACCGTCATATGAGTGACTGTCAGAGCGCAGTCACACTATCACTCATGCCGTGCTGATGTGCAAGAGAAAGTTTGTGAAGCTAAACTACCTAAATTACCTCGATTACACTACCATGTGTGTATGGTTCCTCTTGCACAATAAATGGCTAAACTCTAACTGATGACTCCAACTCCCTGACCAGAGCACTGCAGCGGTCAATACCACTATTACCAGATTTTCAGTGGGGCAATCCCCAACATTGTTATTAACAGTTTTCAGAATTAAAGACATGTTTAAAAGCATTTAAAGAACGTTTTTTTTTTGTCAGAACTCTTGTTATTATTAATTTTGGCATTCATTTTTACACCAGACACGTATATCGGTTCAAAATATCGGTTATCGGTCTACTTGATCTGTAATAATCGGTATCGGTATCGGCCCTGAAAAACACAAATCGGTCGACCCCTAGTCCCAATCCCACGAAAAAACTGGAGGAAAATCCCGTTCCACTCCCGGAAGAATGACTCCCATTCCCTCCCACTCCCGTGTTGTTGTTTTTTTTTTTTTTTTTGCCGATAACTGTCAATTACAGTAAAAATATAGTACAGATCACAGCGTGCCCACCTTATTAGTTGAATAAAAACCCAAAATGTCGTTTTTTGTTATTATATTGAACTGAAAGCCATCTTATGCACAGTGTTGCACAGATTAAATTTCATGTAAATCATCCATGCTAACACACACAGTCTTCTATTTTTATTTTTTAGACATTTCACTCTCTATAGATATATTTTTCAAAGATGGATTTTCGAAGTTTCTCGCTCAAGTTCACATGAGACCTAAAGCGCATCCTGTTTGCTTAAAAGCGCAACGTTCCGTTGTTATTCTGAGTGCACACAAATAAACGTAGAGTCTTTACAGATTCGAAAGAAGTATTAGGCTACTTTTATCTGTATGACCAAGAATGACGGAGATTTTAAGAGCAAGTGAGCGCACCGGAGCCTGTCCTGCAGCAAACGCGCTTCCACACAAACACTTCAATAGCGCACGTTTCTCTAGGTTAACATCATATTGAGCGGCCATGTAAAGTTGCTACTACATACATCTTTCAGATGAAAAGCCATATTTGAGGTTGATGAATGATAGGTGAGCGTTTGGATGTCCTGCCCGATTGTATTACCACATAGACCAGCCGTTAACAATCTGTCCATCACGGACTGCGAGCCTCTAGTTCGAAGACTCGTTCTCGCCCCCTACAGTGCAATTCGGCTAGGTATACATCCGCGCTAAAATATCAGGGTGAAAGTCATCATAGCTTGCGTAGTATAGACCCAGCTCCCAACCCAACTTTGAGAATAGATTAACGGCGATATTTTTTTTATCGCCCGATAAGAGTCTTGCGTTAACGCAGCACGTTAACGCCGATAACGGCCCACCACTAGTAAAAACGGAAACAGAAAACACTGGGTAAAAACGGAAACAAAATGGAGGGTAGACACGGAGATTACTGTTTGGGTCGGTCCTTCTGTCACGAATCTCAGGGAAGTACGGAGACAAGGATTCACAAAACGAATGAGTTTAATATTACACAGGGAGCTCAGGCAAGGAAGACACGCAGGAAGACAATCAAGGACCGACAAACATTGACTGACTGGACTGGGGCTTATAAAGACAGGACAATTCAGCTAAATGACGAGACACACCTGGATCACACGAACACAATCAGACAGGGGAAACTGGGTCACAGGGAACACATGGGGAGAAAATCACACACAAAACCTGTCCACAATCCTGACAAGGAATTGGAGGACATTTTCTGTCATCTTTGCGGAACTGTAATATGAAGAGTATACAGAGTAACATATCTTAAGCAAAAGTGTGAAAAGAAATAGCACATAACAGGCAGAATTTTAAAAAGCCTCCATTTTCACAGTCAACCCTACGACACAAAAATTGTGTATTCAATCTTGTTCACTCTGGAGAGCGTTTTTAAAAAACTGCGTTTTCCTTAAAAAAAATGCTGCAGGAAGGAAAAGGATGCATTTTCAAACGAAAACGTCTTGGTATGTACAAGGCCCTAAGCCCTGTCCACACCAAGAACAATAACTATAAACATAACAATATTAGTGTCCACACCAGCGGACGAAGGTTTATTCTAAGCATTGCACGCTCCACTGCTGCTTTAAATTCTTGAGATTATTACCGCAGGATGGATTCTGATATGCTGTCAATGTTTGTATCGTTCATCAGCTGGAAAAAAAATCATTCTGAAAGTGATTCCAATGATATCCTTTCTCTGTGTCTTTATTGCTATAGCTGTGGTGTGGACTATATACTGAGAATGACTTTTAGAATGATATCTTTATTGTTATCGGTAAATAGTTATAGTCCTTGGTGTGAACGGGCCTTTAGTCAGCAAAGATACGTAAATAGGTGTAAACTAAAATAACAACCAACACAATCTCATGGCAATTTGTAATTATTTCAAGTTTTTGTGCATTAGTAATTTATATGAATTCTGACATTTAATTTGTATGTTTTTGTATGATCTGCTCACACCCAAATGATGGTTATGTTTAGGAATAGGGTTCGGGGCAGGTCTTCGAACATTGTATGTTTTTATATTCATATGAAATTGCCACCTCATAAAATTGTTACCATTTCCTGTGATATTGGATTGGAACAACACTAAAATGATTCTCCCGTTTTCATTAAATAAAGTGCATCTTTTGATATGACCCTCATTCCTGTCGTTATTTCCCTTTTTGTTGCAGTTTGAGCCTGAAAAACCTGGTCACCCTATTGTTGAGTGTTCTTTCTAGCATAAATGCCCATCTCCCTCTAGAATTAGATTGCATTTCAGACTTCAATATGTCTTCTACATAGACTGCATCTAACATAGCAATGTATCTCTTTCTCGAGAGGATGGACACATTACATGGAGTTTTCTAAATGATGACACTCAGCCTGATGTGCAGGCCATTAGAGGATATAGGGATCAGATAATATTCCTCCTATAAACACAAACTTTTCCTTTTGTCCTCTCAAATCAATCCCTGAGTCTTTCCCAGCATCCCTTTTACTTCAATTCTATCATATGTGTCCCCTTTTCCCTTTTTGTATTTATTTTCTTGTCACTGAGCTACTAATTTTAAAAAGCAAATTGCTAACCATGCACATTTTGTTTTAGATTTCGTCAGTTTTCTTTAAGCATCTAACTATCGATAACAAATTCAAAGCTCTAAAGTATTAATTTCGATCAGTGTTTCCCAAACCTGTCCTAGAGGCCCCCTGCCTTGCACATTTTGTATATATCCCTTATCAGACACACCCAATGCATGTCTTGCTGTCTCTACTAACGAGCTGATGAGTTGAATCAGGTGTGTTAGATAAGGGAGACATACAAAATGCGCAGGGCAAGGGAGCCTCCAGGACAGGTTTGGGAAGCACTGGTTTAGAAAGCACTGGTTTAGATAGAATAAGTTACTTTTAAACAGCTAACAAAATGTAGCTAACTAAGAGTTTAGCATCCATTAAATTAGCAAGAAATTGCTAACTATGTGATTTTGAACTTGGATTACACTTATTTGTTCAAAAATATAACTGTACCTGTGTTGCTAACAAGGTGAGTGTAGTTCTGAAAAGCAAACGTTTTCTTGCAGGTATTGCTAGCATTGTGAGCCCGTTCTGGAGTGCTCTTGGGAACTGTTTAGTCCTGGATAACATTTTTCTTTTAAGATATTGCTAGCATTGTGAGTTGTCTTTGGAGTACTCTTGGTAAGCAGTTGAGGGAAATGATAGGTCAGAGGTTATCTCTAGGGAACACAAGGCCTACTGTGATTCTAATAACACACCTCAACCTCATTGGTCAATAGCCACAATGCATACTCAGACAGACGCAGCTCTACGTTGATAGCACTTCAAAACGTAAAATCCTGGATAAAACCCATAAACTCTCTGAAGGCAGACGAAGAGTAACTAAAACTTGTCTGTCTGAGGATAACAATGTTATGCAAAGTTTGATTTCTGGCTCCGGGGCTCTTTCATAGATGTTGATGGTGATTGAAGACTGCGAGAGCACTGTCTAACTGATTGTAGGAATATAGGGTCGTATTGATGAGAATTAGAGTGAAAAGGACTGGCTGGTGGTTAGTGTTCTCTTTAGTTGGTGGTAGCTGAGCTCATCCTGCTGAAAGACATAAATGTGGTTGATAAATTTCCACTTTCGCAAGAGAGCTGACACAATGTGCAGCCACACTGTAATGAAGAGTCGTTCGATGAGCCAATTAGATTCAGTTAATTCACTAGATTATTAAAGGAGGCGGTTTCTATTCAGGGAGATCAGACTCCGTCTCTGTTTGCTCAACACACAAGTCCTATTGGATAGATCAGTATGGCAGATCTTGATATTGGGTGATAAGTCATTATCCTTTCTTTGAATTACTGTGGCCTGACACCCTCTTCTTTTACATATCTTGTTTTTTTTTTTTGGTGATAGAAATTAAAAACATAATTTCTGTATGCAGAGGCCACAAGGGTGTCATCTTTTGTTGTTATTTGTATTGTTGTTTTTAAATATATTTTAAGTATACTTTCTTGCATCACATGATTTTAATTTGGCAGACGAAATATATGTATGTATTTGTTTATGTATTATTATTATTATTATTATTATTATTATTATTATTATTATTATAATAAATTAGTTCAGTTCATCTTTATTCATTTCCCGAAGGCAATCTGGTTGCAGCACACAAGCATTTCACATAAACAACAAAAACACAATACAATAAAAAAAACAGTTTACTTCCCAAAAAGATTTTACATTAAATGCAAAAACTTTACAGCTGAGGGGATAAATGAATGTCTAAACCGATATGTTTTACTAATCGGGGTTATATAGCGAGTGCCAGAAGGGAGGAGGTTAAACTTGTGATACATTGGGTGGGAATCATCAAACAAATGCTCTGGGCTTTACCCAAAACATGTATATGATATTACTGGGCCATAGTCATCTGCTTACTCCCCGTTATTTTACTTCACTAGCTTACAATCCTCTCAAGTCAATTCTTGTTTTTCACATTTAGATAATTAAACCAGCACAACAGTGAAAAAGATAATGGTGACTCAATATAGGATCTGTAGAACATGCACATCAATGTTTTCTCCACATTAAATGACCTTAGTTTCTGCAAACAATACAATCTTTTGCTGTCCCCTCTTACACAAAACATCATTTTTGGGAGAAAATGACAATACACTATCTGAAACAGTACCCAAATAGTTGTACTGTTCAACACTATCAATACCTACTCCATTAATACTTGTTTGCTCATCATCATAGATGTCCTCCTATGGTTAAAATCAATAGTCATCTCCATAGTTTTAGAAACATTAAGTTTTAACCAAAATTGTTTACATACTAACAAAATAGTATTTTGTGTTCCCATAGGAAAGAAAGGCTTTGAAAGTGTTTGGAATAACATGCATTAATTGTATTTTTTGTATTACTAGATGTGAAAATATCAAATGCTACTTGGTTTGATATTTTGTTATATAACAAAGACATTCATAAATTTTGACCACTGTACTCAGGGCTGTCCTTAGCACTGGGGTGCAACCGCACCAGTTGCACCGCCCAAAGGATGGCCCTGACTGTACCCATATATACAGTATATGTTATTACCCAGTAAAATTCGACAGTGAAGACCATAAAGAGGTTATATCATAGTGCATGTGTGTTTGTTTGAAAAAGTCATGCATGTTATATCTGCACATTGGCTTCACCATCTGCACAGCACATGCAGATACATCTCACAAATTGGTCTGTTTGGCAAATGGTGTTGGTGGTGGGTAGTGAGTGTGTATGTTTTGTGCGAATAGGTCTGTTTTTGCTTTATTTGCATATTAATTCATTATGTGATTTTTAGCTAGCGGATTGTAATTCCACGAACAAAATGTGGTATTTACATAAACAGGCGTAAAAAAAGCAACCACTTATTTTGTTCCCATTATGTCAAAATATCCTTGGTGGCCTTATGCAACATCATAACATCACAGGCTTTTGAAGATTAGCTTTGCTTCAAAGCCCTGCTCTTTTTCTGGCCTATTTCTTCCAGACACGCTCTTAATTAATATCTATTTCTATGCCTGGGCTTAAGCGTGCATTAAGGGCAGCCAAGAATTCATCTCTTTTAATCTGCACAAGGAACTGCGAGGAACCTTTTATGTCGTTTTTGTTTTCATCTGTCTCTCTTGGAGAGACTAGAATGGTATTTTTGAAGTTGGCTGCCGTTCCCAACTGGAGGACTTCATAAAGCATGTTTCTAGACACTTTGGTCTGTTTGTGGTTTGTGACGGTTGATTCAGAAGGACCTGAAGAAAGGTGAAGATTTGATTTCCAGCGCTGCCACAGACTGAAAGAGATATCTGAGGTGGAATATGTTTTTCTGCCTTTGTTGTCGAGGAACAAGAAGATGTTAGGCTGTTGTAAACATGCAAATGTTTCAGAGGATATGTGTTGGAGACGATGGGGAAAATATTCACACGTGCGTACACGCGGATTCTTGTCAGAAGCGTTTCATTTTTTTCTACTTCATGCACAGAAATACTTACTGTACTACAAGACTCAGCAGTGTGAGTAACACGAGCTCCGGCTCCCTCGAGGCGCAGCATGAAAACCGAGAGGCGTTTTGCTCTACCTGGAGAGTCTGTTCGGTACGGGGAAATTAACACATTTACAAACACTCCCTCTCAAACTCTTTAAGTGCATATTTGACCCAGGTTACAACACTTTCTTCCCCAATCCCCATGCCTCACTCTGTGTCTCATCCACTGTTTTAAATAATGCATCTGCCTGCTAGAGAGAGGCCTATTACTGCCTGATTTCACCCAGGGGACTTCAGAGAGTTGTGTGTGTTTGTGTGTGTGCGGCTGGGGGTTGGATGTTAGTCTTTTATAGTCTCGTGAAACTGTCACGTCTGTGAAGGGCTTTCGTTTCGTCTTTGAATCTTCAGGGGCTCGTGTTTATGTGCGTCTTTTGTTAAATATATATTTCTTTTTTTGTGTGTGTGTATAACATCAGAGTATGTATGATATCAGTTGACAAATCCTAAATTGTTTATATAGCATTTATATTTTGTTTTACACTGTCAGTGTGCATTAATTTACCTTTGTGAAAAATATGTGCTTAGTTCTGTTGAATGTGCGCTAGTAGTGTACTTTAGATCTTCTTTTAAAATATTTCTTTAGTAAGAACTCTTTTTGAAAGTATGCTTTACAGGAGGGTGTCCATGCATGCAATTGCACAATTGCTGTAAGCTTTATCTCTCCTGCATGTCTGGACATTAAAAGTTGTGTTGAAGGGGCTCAGTCAGTGTTTAGGTTTGTGTGTTAGGTGTGTTTCTGTGTAAATCTGATAATGTACAGTATCCACTCGCTCTGAGACCTGAGTGTAAAACCTAGCAGGTGATTCTCAACATTCAGCTGTAATTAACAGAGGCCCAGTTAAAATAAATGACTTGGTTTGTGTTTAGGATGCTGGTGTCCCCATCAGGCTTCTCATCTAACTTAACTCGCTAGCTTTCCTTGTTAAACTAGCTTCATCAAAAAGGCCATGCTGGTCGACCAGATAGTCAAAACATGAGCAGATGCCTGTACAAGACAAAAATAACTAGATGTAAAATATTTGCTTATTAAAAAGTCTAAAACCATTTTTTTTTAGTTACTACTGTATATTATTACAATATATTCACGTAACAGTTTGTATTATTTCCATATTTCATCATTATAAAGAGGCTTTATGTACCATGCTGGTGAGGTCACTTAGGTCATCCATTGTGTTGTATTTGGCTATTTGGTTGTACTTTGCTTCAGGGTTTGTAAAAATTGAAAAAAAAGGGGTACACAGATCTTGCAGTGATAATTATCAAATTGAATGAAGTGAACATTTTAAACAGCTCTTCTTTGGGGTGCTTAAGGAATCTGAAAAGGTCACTGCCAAGCTTTTTGAAGGAAAGTAAATATTTTTCAGTGAGTACAGATGACTTCTTATTTGGAATGCATTGGTTACAATAATGAATGTTGCTTACAATAATAAATGTTATGTTATGGCCTGTATTACAATTCTATATGATTTTGAATAAACTAAAATCTTGGACAATATGAAAATTGGGATTAATTTAGAATTGTGATAATGATTTAACAGTTTTATTAAATGATACAAATAAATTATAATAACAATCCTGCAGTATGTTTTTCATTTTCATAAAATATGCCTTTCAAAAATGTGGTGTTCAGTTACATTTTAATGTTTTGAAATATAAATAAAAATAACAAGGTAGTCAATTTCTGCCTATAAATATTACGCCAAATAGAAACAGAAAATCATGCTATAGCCTACGCACTTTCATGAGATCATGTTAGACAACAATTAGCTATTTTACAAATGGGAATAGGCTACAATGAATTCATAACAATGTTTTACATTCAAGCTACATTCAAGCTTAAAAACCCTTAAAATGTATAGTGAAAAGTTATTTTAAAATCATATGGAATGCAATAAAGTAATTTTAAAGCTGTTTTTAAAGCATTTGCTGCATGGATTAAAAAGATAGGCCAATAAATAATTCAGCAAATCCTTTAAATTTCAAGGACAAAGATTTACATACTTTTTTTTTATTATTGAATACAATTATATCAAATCAAATCAAATCACTTTTATTGTCACATCACCACAGCACAAGTGCCTTGGTGAGTGAAATTCTTGAGAGTGTGCTCCAGACAGTGCAAAAAAAACAACAACAACAATTTACATATGGACAGTACATATTTACAGACTGTACAGAAGACAATGTGCAAAATACACATACATATACTCAGTACACACAGTGTACTATAAAGACATACTTCGTTACCAATGCACCAATACACATTATACACCGTATTTACACGTCTGCATTATGTCCACATCTATGCATAGTAATATGTGAATGTGTAACAGATTATAAATTACCGTAGATTGGTTGTGTAACAGATAGTTGTGCAAAGGTGCAACAGATTATACATATGCAATGTCGTGGGTGTGCTTTTATGGTGTCCAGTGATAGCAGATGTGTTAGTGCAGTGTGTGCGTGTAGTCCAGTTAAACTGTGTTAAAGTGCAGTGCATGGCATGTTGTGGGAGTGGGAGTGTGATGTAGGGTGGGTCATTTCTGACTGTTCATTAGCCTGATAGCCTGAGGGAAAAAGCTGTCCCTCAGTCGGCTAGTGCGGGATCGGATGCTACGGAAACGTCGCCCTGAGGGCAGCAGAGAGAGCAGACTGTGGGACAGGTGGCTGGAGTCTTTGATAATCCTCCGGGCTTTCCTTGTACACCGCCTGGTGTAGATATCCTGGAGGGAGTGAAGCTCACCTCCAACCATGGGCGTAAATTTCATTTAACAGTAGGGGGGGACAATAAATATAAAAATTTTCATGACCAATTTTTGAAGGGGACACAAATAATACAGTCAAATTGTACTTATAAAGATATGTCCCCACAGTGAAGAACTTTGCTTCTATCATTATTATTGTAGCACGGAGACTGCGTCATTATGGTTATTTTCATAGTTTTTCTCAGGTTCAATGACAAAGCAGATCAAAACATTTAAAACAGCCACAAACCAAGGATAAGAAATAAAATCCCTTTTATTTCATCCATGCTGACGATTGTAATGATGCCAGGTTGTTTACCTCAGCTTAGAGCGCTCTGCTCGTGCTGCTTCTCAGAATGTTTGGTCGCTATAGCAACCAGTTGTAACTTTAGTGGAAAACTGTAGGTCCAAAACAGAGCAGAACCGAACTGAACCGAACCGAGCTGGTACCAGTCAGTGGAAAACGCTCCGGTTACTATGGTAACCTCGGTTCCCTGAAAGCGGGAACGAGACATCACGGAGATTACTCCGTTATGGGAAACTCCTTCCCTCCAACCTTTCCTGAAGACCTATTGGCTCACGCCAGTCAATGACTGGCCAATTGTCGCGAAGCATGCAAATATGACGAGCTCGAGAGGCAGTATAAATGCAGCGCCCGCGACAATACGTCAGAATCTGAACTGAACGCCGCTTGGCTGAACTAGCAGCGATCACGGCGATCACCGTGATGTCTCGTTCCCGCTTTCAGGGAACCGAGGTTACCATAGTAACCGGAGCGTTCCCTTTCAAGCTGTCACGAGACATCACGGAGATTACTCCGTTATGGGAACGTTATTTAATCCCGCCGTGAGAGAGGCTACGGACAGCCTGAACCAGTTACACAGCGCGAAGCATTCCCACCAATAACAGAGCTCGAAGGGCAGGCTCACAGCTGATAGATGGAGATAAGCCAATGAGCGCCTACACCTCAGGTATACAAAATTTGCATATCTGGCAAGTGACTACATGGGCTGCGCTGAGAGCAGGGCAGAACACATCCAGCCATAGCAGTATTATAAGAGCTATACAGAATTAACTGTGTTTGAGCAGCATACCATAACATGACCATGTCCGCGGCACTGAACTCAGGGCCGACAACAACACCTCATAAGGGCTGCATAATGTACTGTACAAGCAGCACCTCCCACAAAGGTAACTTAGCAACATGAATTAGTTACTCACCGACCGCTCTTGGGAGGCTAAGGACTGAACGTCCAGCTTGTAAAACCTGGCGAAGATATTCTGCGAAGACCACCGGCTGGCAAGCAATATCTTGAATACACATAATCTCAACCACGCTAGGTGGAACGATAGCTCCCAATGACAGAGGGAATTTCCAAACCTTGGGTTGTATATGCCTCCTTGATAGCGTCCACAATCCATTGTGACAGACTCAGCTTCGATACGGCTCGGCCGTTCGTACACCCACCATAGCATCCAGAAACTGGATCGATTGCCGAAAACTGCTTGAACGGTCAATGTAAAATCTCAAAAACACTGACGGGGCAAACTGCAGTCTGGGCGTCCGCACTCTGTGAGGGCGATGATTTAGTAGCAAAGGCTGACGGCGAACCGTCTCCGTCCTTTCGAAGGGGGGTAGACAGTGATTTAGGCACGTATTCCAATCCCAGTCCCGGGACCGAATCGAATGCAGTCGCTGTCCACAGAAAAAGCGTGTAATGCTCTATGCGCTTAGCCGAAGCAAAGGCTAGAAGGACTGTAGTTTTAAGGAATAGTTCCTTTAACCCACGGATGTTAAAAGCCCAATGGCTGCAATGAGAGAGCTCTTACCCCACTTCCTGGTCCCAGAGCGGAAACGAAAGTGGACATGGGGGATGTAGTCTTTTTACCGAACGATTGCCCGCTCTGCGGGGAAACGGACACGGCAATGGTAGCGACATAAACTTCAGTGTCGATGGTAACGATCCACTATCCAGTCTGTGCAGCGGGAAACTCAGAACATACGGTGCAAGTAGTCAGGTCGATATGAGCCGGACTCCTTCACAAACACTCCCATTTGAAGCATACAAACGTTTTGTACAGGGTTTTCGCGCTCCCATGAGCGTGCGAGACTGTAAGGCGCCCCTCTCTGATACCCCTGAAGCGATCACACATGATGGCTCTATAGTTTCAGGTTCGACCTGGGATAGCATATATTTCCTGCCGGGGAACGGCAAGGCGGTGCCTCCAGCAGTTCCGTCAAGTCTGGGAACCCAGGCTGGATTCAGGGCGATGAGTATCCCTGATGCTCGCTCCACCCTGATCTCTCATAACACTAGCGGTAACATTCCTTGATCGGAGGAAATGCATACGGGCTAGCTGCTGGTCAGCGGGGAGTGAAGAACAACAGGCAATGCGTGTTCTCGCTCTGGCGAACAGATCCACCTCCGCTCTCCCTTAAAGATTTATGTATGAAACCACAGACGTGCTGTCGGTGCGAATCAGTACATTTTGCTGGTCCAGCTGTGGCTGAAAATCCTTTAGAGCTAAGAAGACTGCTTCCAGCTCCAGGCGATTTAAGTGCCACTGGCTCTGAGGTTCCAGCTACAGTCCCGAAGCTGGCATTCCCTCGCACACTACTCCTCCGCTGTAATACCCTCAACTGAACAGAGCTGCCCTGCCTGAAAGGCGCAGGGAAGACAATTGGCCGCGGCTCGATCTCGCGAGAGGCTGGATTCATCTCCACGCGATCTCACGAGAGGCAGGCTCTCATCCCACGCGATCTCACGAGAGGCAGGGTCTCATCCCCCACGCGATCTCGCGAGAGGCGGGTTCTCATAGCTTAGGGACTCTAAGTGAATAAACAGAGAGTCTATGTGGCTGATAAGCGTATCCAGGGACCGATCTAAAATCAGCCAATCGTCCAGATAGTTGAGGATGCGCCTTCCGCTCGATCTGAGTGGGAAGTGCTGCATTGATGCACTTTGAAAGTGCGTGGGGCCGGAGCAGCCCGGACTGGGGAACAGAGTATTGGAACGCTGTGCTTCTCCCTGACAGTTGACAGCTATTCAGAAAAACCGTCTGAGTATGCGGTGCTATCCGAATGTAAAGTACGCGTCCTTTAAATCCACGGACGCAAACCAGTCCCCGGGGCGAATTCGCGCCAGGATCTGCTTAGCGTTAGCATCCTGAACGGAAGCTTTCCAAGCGCTCTGTTGATGGGTCCGAGATCTAGAATCGGGCAGAGTCTACCCTCTCTCTAGGCACCCCAAACAGCGGCTGGACAAAAACAGCCGTCCCGCCTGTTCGCTGAAAATTGCTCTATTGCTCCTTCCCCGAGCAATTGTATAGCTCTTGTTAGGATAAGGGCATTTCGAGTCAGTGTTAGAGACTACGCCACGCCATTGAAACGGGGTGATATGTGTCTGAATTGAAGGGTGTACCCTCGCTCTTATGCAGAGCAGCCAGCGTGAGATTCTTGGCTTTTAATCGCTTCTCACGCGCTCATGAACTGACACAGCGGCTACAGCGGCTGGCAGCTATAACCCGTGTGGGCATTGGGTCCGGTCGCTAAGGGGAGGGGCGAGCGGCGGTGGTGACTGAGCGAGGAGGAAGCTCCTCGTGCAAACGTATGCTTTAATGAACACACTTCGTCCCACACATTTTACAATTTTGAGACAGCTTGAGGGCTCCTCACTGGTCGTGGTGCCTCTTCCCGGGTCTCTTAACTTGTCAAAGAAGACCTCGATCCCGGGGTCTTCTACAACATAGCGGCTGTAATAACTACAGGCTGACTATGCTATACGACCTAGTTGAACACCACGTGAAGGGGCGTAAACAACTGGCGTACTAGTCCGGCGAAATCTGGGAGGCTGATAGGATGCGCCCTTTCAAGGCATCAGGTGACTCCTCGCCTTCGCGCAGTCTTCCACAATATAGCGGCTGTAATAACCACAGGCTGACTGCTAAACGACCTAGTTGAACACCACGTGAAGGGGCGTAAACAACTGGCGTAATAGTCCGGCGAAATCTGGGAGGCTGATAGGACGCGCCCTTCAGGGCATCAGGTGACTCCTCGCCTTCGCGCGATCCTCTAAGCGGCTGTAATAACTACAGGCTGACTGCTATACGACCTAGTTGAACACCACGTGAAGGGGCGTAAACAACTGGCGTAATAGTCCGGCGAAATCTGGGAGGCTGATAGGATGCGCCCTTCAGGGCATCAGGTGACTCCTCGCCTTCGCGCGATCCTCTACAATATAGCGGCTGTAATAACTACAGGCTGACTGCTATACGACCTAGTTGAACACCACGTGAAGGGGCGTAAACAACTGGCGTAATAGTCCAGCGAAATCCGGGAAGCTGATAGGATGCGCCTTCAGGGCATCAGGTGACTCCTCGCCTTCGCGCGCTTTTCGGCGCAGGGGTGTCATGTGACTCCTCACCTTCGCGCGCTTTTTCGCGCAGGGGTGTCATGTGACTCCTCACCTTCGCGCGCTTTCCGCGCAGGAGCATCAGATCCCATCGCCTTCGCGCGCTTTGTGAATTAGAAAAACATGTCCTCTACACACAAGGCGCCGCCGATGTTATCATGTGAATTATAAAAAGTTCACTACACACTGTAGCCGCTGACAAGGGGCTGTTACCATGTGAATTATAAATGTCCTCTACCCACTGTAGCCGCTAATAAGGGGCTATTATCATGTGAATGAGAGGTTGTCCCGAACACACGGTAGCCGCTAACGAGGGGCTATTATCACGTGAATGAGAGGTTGTCCCGATCACACGGTAGCCGCTAATGAGGGGCTATTATCATGTAATGAGAGGTTGTTCCGAACACACGGTAGCCGCTAACGAGGGGCTATTATCACGTGAATGAGAGGTTGTCCCGATCACACGGTAGCCGCTAATGAGGGGCTATTATCATGTAATGAGAGGTTGTTCCGAACACACGGTAGCCGCTAATGAGGGGCTATTATCACGTGAATGTATTATCATGTGAATGAGAGAGGAGCGATTGTGCTTTGCAAACAGCAGAACGCCGCTCTGAGGCGGGGGCTGCATGCTTACACAGTGGGTTCTTCCGTGCAGCATCTGCGGCGACGTGAGATCCCTTTGCTCCCGCATCTGCCCTCGGCTCTCCGCACCGCCATGGAAGGGGGGCGTGAGAAGCCGGGCTGATGTCCTGTCCTGCAGGTTCGACGGTGAGAGGAATGCGGACCTTTAGTCTGCATGAGCTCATCACCTGAGTCCCGAAGGTCCACCGCTGATCAGAGGGCAGACGGACTACCTTTAAGAAATGTCATACTCACCTGAACGCTGCAGAGGAGCAGCCATGAGGCCTGCCCTCGAATGAGCGAACCTTAACCGTGAGTTGTAACATTTTAAGCCATAACCTAGGTTCAGCAAGGTGAAGAAAAAGATTCTGACGTATTGTCGCGGGCGCTGCATTTATACTGCCTCTCGAGCTCGTCATATTTGCATGCTTCGCGACAATTGGCCAGTCATTGACTGGCGTGAGCCAATAGGTCTTCAGGAAAGGTTGGAGGGAAGGAGTTTCCCATAACGGAGTAATCTCCGTGATGTCTCGTGACAGCTTGAAAGGGAACCCCCATAAGTTACAGTGCACTATGCAACAAGCTATTGTAAACAAGCTAACGTTAACTAGATAAGTAATATTTTAATCGC
Source organism: Oxygymnocypris stewartii (assembly GCA_003573665.1). Lineage (NCBI taxonomy): Eukaryota > Metazoa > Chordata > Actinopteri > Cypriniformes > Cyprinidae > Oxygymnocypris > Oxygymnocypris stewartii. The sequence continues at coordinate 1,513,029 of QVTF01001090.1, read as the reverse complement.
TAATATAGCAGATTCTTGGAAAATTACATCGGTAACGTTAATCAGCATTTTTGCCGCAACTAATTTATGAATGAGTCTGCTGCATCAACTACATTAAAGAGAATCGCTTTATTTAAAGTGAATAAAGTACCCTACTTACTGGAGTTCAACATTAACTGAGCCGCAGCCACACACCTGACTCGTGTGTGGAGTAGGTGAGACGAACTGGGAATGCAGGCAGTGGGCCAAACCACTGTGAGGAAGGGGAGGGGGAACTCAACTGTTTCTAAAAGCATTTTTTGCGTTAGTTTTTTTTTCTACTTACACAATTATTTTAGGTATACATACATATATTTTTCACAATAGAGAGTGCGATTTTTTTAAATACTTTTTTTTGGGGGGGGGGAGACAACCCTCGGATGGGGGGGGACATGTCCCCTCCGTCCCCCCCGGGATTTACGCCCATGCCTCCAACAATGTGGCGGGCAGTTCGCACGACCCTTTGCAGAGCCCTGCGGTGCTGTTTCCAAACCAGGCGGTGATGCAGCCGGTCAGGATGCTCTCCACAGTGCAGGTGTAGAAGGATCTGAGGATTCTGGGGCTCGTTCCAAACTTCCTCAGCCGTCTCAGGAAGAAGAGACGCTGATGTGCCTTCTTCAGCACTGCATCTGTGTGAGCAGACCATGTGAGATCCTCGGGGATGTGAACGCAGAGGAACTTAAAGCTGCTCACCCGCTCCACAGGTGTCTTGTCGATGGTGATGGGCGTGTGTTCTCTGCTCTGTCTCCTGTAATCCACCACCAGCTCCTTGGTCTTGTCGATGTTGAGTGAGAGGTGGTTCTCCTGGCACCATTTTGTCAGGGTACTCACCTCCTCTCTGTAGGCCATCTCATCGTTGTCGGTGATCACCGTTGTGTCGTCTGCAAATTTGACGATGACGTTAGAGCTGTGTGTTGCTGTACAGTCGTGTGTGTACAGGGAGTACAGGAGTGGGCTGAGCACACAGCCCTGCGGAGCACCAACGTTGAGGATCAGGGGAGATGAGGTGTTGTTGCCCATTCTGACCACCTGACTTCTGCCTGTCAGGAAGTCCAGGATCCAGCTGCACAGAGACCTGTTCAGTCCCAGAGTCTGGAGCTTCGTAACCAGTGTAGCAGGCACTATGGTGTTAAATGCCGAGCTATAATCCACGAACAGCATCCTCACATAGGTGTTCTTATTTTCCAGGTGAGAGAGAGCAGTGTGTAGGGTGAAGGCAATAGCATCGTCTGTGGAACGGTTACTGCGGTATGCAAATTGTAGTGGGTCCAGTGAAGCAGGCAGCACAGAGCAGATGTGTTCTCTGACGAGCTTCTCAAAACACTTGCTGAAGATGGGTGTCAGAGCAACGGGCCTCCAGTCATTCAAGCATGTGAGTTTATTCCCTTTAAAGCCTGTGATGTTGTTGATGCCCTGCCACATCCTTCTTGGGTTGTTGTTGTTGAAATGTTCTTCAACTTTGTTTTTGTATTGTCGTTTGGCTGCTTTGATGGATCTCCTGAGATCGTAACTGGCTTGTTTCCGATCGTCAGTGTTTCCGGATTTAAAGGCAGATGTCCATGCTGACAAGGCTGATCGAACATCGCTGTTAATCCACGGTTCCCTTTCGAGCTGTCACGAGACATCACGGAGAATTCTCCATTATGGGAACTCCTTCCCTTCAACCTTTCCTGAAGTCCCATTGGCTCACGCCAGTCCAGATGACTGGCCAATTGTCGCAAAGCATGCAAATATGACGAGCTCGAGACAGTATAAATGCGATGCCCGCGACAATTACATCAGAATCTTCTACTTCACCTGTTGAATTTGTAATGGCTACAGTTTGCAAGATCTGCGCGGGACCAATCGAACCGCTGGATCATCACCTTCACTGCGTCGCCTGCCTGGGCCTGGCCCACGCCGAGGTGGCGCTGGACGAGTCCGACTGCGGACATTGCGCGGACCTTCTGGTTCCTTCTGGACCTTCCATTCTCCGGTTTCCTTTCCCGAGGACTGTTTCCGCCCCCCTTCTAATATCAAAGGGTTCGTATCCTTTGGCCACGAGGAGGGGGATGATGCCATGTCCATCTCGGCCTCGGAGAAAGAGGATTGGGGAGGATTGGGAAACTAAAGGAGTTTCGGGCACAACTGGAACGGCAGCATGTACTGATTCGCACCGACAACACGTCCGTGGTTTCGTACATAAATCGCCAGGGCGGCGTTCGTTCCAGGGCTTTGTGCAAGCAGGCAGCGATTTTACTGCTATGGGCGGACTCTCGCCTTCTCTCCATCAGAGCAACGCACATCCCCGGTCTCCTGAATCGCGGGGCGGACATGCTTTCGAGGAGGAGAATCCCTCAAGGGGAATGGAGGTTACACCCCGAGTCGGTTCAGATGATTTGGAACCACTACGGGAAAGCAGAGGTGGATTTATTCGCTACGAACGAGAATGCACACTGCCCGTTGTTCTTCTCCCTGTCCCACTCCCCGCTGAAAGGGGACGCGCTCACAGCGCACTGGCCAGCAGCCAGGCTTTATGCGTTTCCTCCGATCAAAATATTGCCTCTGGTGCTATGCAAGATCAGGGAGGAGCGAGCGTCAGTGATACTCATAGCCCCGAACTGGCCGAACCAGCCTTGGTTTCCAGACCTGACAGAGCTGTTGGTAGCACCTCCCTGGCCGATTCCGGTCAGGAGGGACATGCTATCCAAGGCGGACGGCTCGGTGTGGCACCCGAACCCGGAACTATGGAGCCTTCATGTGTGGCTGCTTCAGGGTTGTCAGAGGAGCTGAATGCATTACAGTCTCGCGTGATCGACACACTCACGGAAGCGCGAGCACCCTCTACAAGACGTTTGTATGCCTTAAAATGGGGAGTGTTTGTGAAATGGTGCCATCAGGCTCATATCGACCCGGTTACTTGCACCATGTCGGATGTTCTGAGTTTCCTGCAATACAGGCTGGATAGTGGATCGTTACCATCGACACTGAAAGTCTAAGTGGCAGCCATTGCCGCGTTTCGTTCCCCGCAGGGCGGACAGTCGATCGGCAGAAACGCCATGGTGGTGAGTTTTCTTAAGGGAGCGAGAAGACTACACCCTCCGAGACCACCTTCAGTCCCGCCCTGGGACCTAGAGGTGGTATTAAGAGCTCTTTCTCAGCCTCCATTTGAGCCTTTAACATCCGTGGGTTTGAAGGAGTTGTCTCTTAAAACTACACTCCTTCTTGCACTCGCTTCAGCTAAGCGCATAGGGGATTTGCATGCTTTTTCTGTGAACAGTGACTGTATTCGCTTCGGACCCAGTGACTGCAGCGTCACTCTCCGGCCGAGAATGGGATACGTGCCCAAATCACTATCTACCCCCTTCAAGACGCAGACTGTTTCTCTGTCTGCCCTATCTTCCGAGTCAACAGCCTCGCGTGAAGCAGATGCTCAGACTTCGGTGTGCCCTGTCAGGGCTTTGAGGATTTACATCGACCATTCGGCCAGCTTTCGACAATCTGACCAACTATTCGTGTGTTACGGTGGTTGTGCGAGAGGCCGGACCGTTTCAAAACAGAGGCTTTCCCACTGGATTGTAGACGCTATTACGGCTGCTTATACGAGCCAAGGTTTGGAATGTCCTTTGCACATTAGGGGCCACTCAACAAGGGCTATTGCTTCCTCGTGGGCGTGGTCGAGAGGTATGTCTATTCAAGATATATGCGCTGCAGCCGGCTGGTCTTCTCAGAATACTTTCGACAGGTTTTACAAGCTGGACGTTCAGTCCTTTGCCTCCCAAGTGCTGTCGGTGAGTGGCTGATGCATGTTTTTGCTACATCGTTATGTGTGTGCTGCTGTCTCGCACAGTAAGTTATTACTCTGCATGACCCTCTTACCAATATGATTGTTCTGCCCTGTACTCAGTGCAAATTCCTGTATTTCGTGTTTGATTCTCTAAGTGCTACCATTATCATGCTAGGTTGTGTTTTGCTGCTAACAGTTATCTCTGTGCAGCTCCTCACAGTGTTTCGTTGCGCAAGTTGGATAAAAGTTGGATAAAAGCGTCTGCTAAATGACTAAATGTAAATGTAAATGTAAGTTGCCCTGTTTTCAGCGCAGCCGACGTTATTTCTATCCAGATATGCAAATTTCGTATACCTTGGGTTTAGATGCTTATTGGCTTACCGCCACCTATCAGCTGTGAGCTCGCCTAACAGCGTCACTATTGGTGGGAAGTATGTATGTGCGTATTCTATCTTCGCTGAGTGTGTGTCTGTTACAGGCTTCGTAGCCTCTCTCACGGCGGGATTGAATATCGTTCCCATAACGGAGAATTCTCCGTGATGTCTCGTTCCCGCTCTCAGGGAACCGAGGTTACCATAGTAACCGGAGCGTTTTTTGGGTGGGGTAGATACGGATTGTTTTTGTCGGTACAACGTCCTCTATACACTTCCTGATGAAACACTTGACCGTATCTGAATACGCCTCTATGTCGTCATCAGACGCTGCCCGGAACATGTCCCAGTCCACGTGATCAAAACAGTCCTGTAGTATAGCGTCCGATTGGTCCGACCAGCATTGGACTGTCCTGAGGGCGGGTGCTTCACATTTCAGTTTCTGCCTATAAGCAGACAGGAGCAGAACGGAAGAGTGATCCGATTTGCCGAAAGGTGGGCGGGGGAGGGACTTGTATGCGTCCCGGAAAGGGGAGTAACAATGGTCGAGTATACGATCCCCACGCGTGTTGATGGTGACGTGTTGAAAGTATTTTGGAGCTATTGTTCTGAAGTTGGCTTTATTAAAGTCCCCCGTGATAATAAAAGCTGCATCTGGGTGCGCGGTTTCCTGCTCACTTATATTCCTGTACAGTTCCCTGAGTGCCTGGTCTGTGTTGGCTTGAGGAGGAATGTAAACAGCCGTGATTATGATCGCTGTAAATTCCCTCGGTAGCCAGAATGGTCGACACAGAAGCGTATGAAATTCCAGATCAGGGGAGCAGAAGGATTTAATGTTCCTTTCATCACACCACAAGTTGTTAATATAGAAACAAACACCTCTGCCTCTGCTTTTCCCTGTGAGCTCCTTTGCTCTGTCCGAGCGGTGCACGGAGAAGCCCGTGAGCTCGATGGCTGAGTCTGGAACCATAGCGGACATCCAGGTTTCCGTGAGGCAAATAACACAGCAGTCCCTTGTTTCTCGTTGATATGAGATGCGCACCCGCAGTTCACAGAGTTTGTTATCCAGTGACTGAACGTTAGCCAGCAAAATTGTTGTGAGAGGAGGTCGGAAAGCACGGCGTCTCAGTCTGACGAGAACGCCAGCTCTTTTTCCTCTTTTTCGGCGTCGGCGGCATTTCCTTGATTGCACGACCCAGACAAAAGGTTCTGATGCGGGTGTCTGTGAACAATCCACCGGCATTCAAAAACTCAAAGTCCGGTTTGCGTTGCGCGATGGAGGAACCAATGTTTAAAAGTGTGTCTCTATCATAGACAGTTATACTAACAACATCTAACATGTAAAACAACAAAAAAACAAATAAAACATACGAAAAACTGCAAAGTTTTCCTGGAGCTTGCAACACGGCGGCCATTCTCAGCGCCATCTTGGTCTATATGCGTTTTATAAAATAAAACGCAAATTATAATCGGGCCTGTTTTAGGGTTTCCCTTATTTTTATATTTTAGATGGTGAGGTGACGGGGAAAAATGACTCTCCATCTCCTCATTGGACGCGCAGAGAGAAATATATGCATCTTAACGGATTACATAGGCTAATGAAGAGTTTTTGCTTTGCTTTGAATTATTTCGTTTTAAAGTAGTATTTTAAAGCTTTCTATGGATATATTTATCATATCTCTGAGCCAGTTTCGAGTTGCCGAGTTTCGGTTCATCATTGAAGCGCTCTTGTTCAAAACCGGCAGAAAGTGCATTCTCTGTTTTCCTATTTTATAAAAGCACAATGTTGATATTGTGAATGCACACAAATAAAAGTAGACCCTTTACAGTTCCAAATGATATATTACTCTTCCCTTTATGAGAAAAAAATTACACTGCATATTTTAAGATGTTTTTACTGTAAGAAAAAAATCCAAGTGACCACGCTGGAGCCTCCATGTCCTGTAAAGCTCGCTTCAGCTTCCACTCTCCACACAAACTGTTGGATATTGCACATTTATATAGGTTAAACATTTAAACTAACACTATGATATGCTTGAACTGTTTATAGGCCTATCTATCGATTTTATTTTAGTCAAGTTGTGATGATTTGATAAGGCTAAATTAATCAAACATAGGCGATCAACTCTGATGCTGGTCGCTTGGTCGTTGCTTAAAAGAAAAAAAAACATTTAACGAACAAAAAATGCTCCCAAGGTTTTTCTAAATTAACTTTATGAAGAAAAAAAAACGAAACATAGTCTTAACACTTTTCCATTACATACAAAACTGAACTATTTTAATAGGTAGCTATAAGCTGCTTTGGGAGAAGGGAAAGACTCATATCGCTGAAAAAAAAGAAAAAAAATGTTTTCTTCCAGTACATCCATGATATTTCCATGTTCCACTTTTAAGCCACAACCTACAGATCCCACAACACAAACATAACATTCACAAACATAAAAGCAAGCATTGGCAGTGCTGCGTGCGTGATTTGGCAGGATGTGCGCAACACGCGCATCAAATAGCCCTGCATCAGTTTAATAACTTTGATAACTTTAATTCTTACAACTGTTAAATTAATGGGCAAATGGTAAATATAGTCGAAGATCACATAGAAATAGATAGCAAAATAGCCAATGTAAACTAAATGTTATAAACATCGGAGCAACAATAGAAATGTTTAAATGAATCTTTATTATAACAAATTTAGCCTATTTTTTTTTTTTATTCACAACAGTTTACAGTTGCCCACAGAAAAAAACAGGGGGTGCTGCAGTACCCTCAGCACCCCCTGTTCCCGCGCCCCTGCTTCTGTCTCTTTTTTTCTTGACAAGGAGTGTATTTATTCAGTCGCAGAATGCCTCCACGACCACATCAAACTGGAGATGTTTCAAACGCCTCCACTTCAGCGCTAGGCGCGAGTCAAACGTGCGCGGAATCGGTCCTGTGCTTGTAGCGCATGCTCTTGCTCGCACAAATGCGCCAGCGCTCGCTGTAGCCTTTATCGTTTCATATCAAAGCACGAAATAAAATTCGAGTGTACAGTTTGGTTTTGAGACTTTAGCTGTGGTTGCCAGAATAATTTTGTAAAAACTACAGAAAAACTGTAAATACATTTACAGAACAAAACTGTAAAATGTACAGTATAAAACTGTAATTTACAAACAAGGAACTCTGAATGTAAACCATTAAATTCAAAAACACACACTGCTATTGAAATATATTTTTTAACATACTGACAACCACCATAATAATGCAGGTGGTAAAAGAGAAAGCCACATGCAGAATCAAAGCTCATCACAAGTAGCTTTGCCACAAGCAGACATATATACTAATATATAGAAGGTGCACACCACAGTCATTGATGCAAACACAACACACCATCATGGTAAAACACATGATACTTAAATAATTCAAGAAACTTTCATTAAACAACAGAAGATGTAACATAAAGACAAAATCCACATAACTGATAACAACAACTATTAAACAAAAAACATTGTTTAAACATAAGGAATTCTGGGAATTGCAGTTTACAGCTTTTGACTGTAAATTATACATTGATTTGTTATTTTTACTTCTAAAAACTAAAATTGCATGAAATGTCTGGTTAGATCTTTTACAGTTTTTCCCTGTATATAGTACGGGAACATATTATTTAACCTATTAAAAAAAAAATTCAATAGCGTTTTTACAAAATGTACAGTAAAAATTACTATTATTTTTTTACAGTGTATGCACAATCACACTACAAATAGAAAGAAAAACTTGAAATCACATCATATGACCCCTTTAATATTTAAAAGCTGCTTTTGATGGGCATCCTGTGACTTTCTCAGTACTACCTGCTTTTTATAATTATCAGTGTATTACAAAATTACTAAATATATTTCAATAGGCTGTCATATTAACATTATATCAGTTAATGAAATTCCGGTGTTTAAATATAAATCTAAGTTCAAACCATAAAACCTAAAATGTTGCTACTGTACTTTTTTTCCGTGAAATTATGGGAACCACAACCGGCGGGTTTTTTTAAATGAAACATTCTAATATTACTATTTTCTGCTCAATAAACTTTTATCAATGTTGAAAGCAATTTTAATAGATACTTGCATTATTTAATGAATATAGTTCAAAAGAACAGAATTTACTTGAAATAATTTGTAACAATATAGATGTCTTTACTGTTGTTTCATCAATGTAATGCGTCCTTGCTGAATTCTAAGACTGACCTCAAACCTTTGAATGTTAGTGTTAGCAGGCAGTCTTTACTGTATATAATTGGGTTGGGTTAGTATGAAGTCATGTAAGAGGTGTTTCACATCATCCATTGCGTTTCCTCACACTGCATTGGTTCCTATTGCTCCACTGCACAGTGATACGCTTGAGCCCGCATATGAAAAAGTAAGAGAATGAACCAGAGAGAAAATAGATGTTGCTGTGGCTTCATGTCACTGTCAGCTGTAATGAAACATGGATATGAATCGAACGCACGTTCTCACGCACGCATGCATGCGAGAGCCATCCTGCTTTCATTAGGCCGTACATATTTTCCCATGTAAAGAAGATTTGAATATGAAATTGAAAGTGTGCCCACTGAGGCATGTGTGTACACAAGGCAGCCACATCCTAAAACTCATCTGTGTGTTCAGTCAGGTAGAGAGATGTTTTTCTCTTTTAAATTGCCACTTCTGCTGTTTTCCCATGGTAATGACGACGAGAGAAAAGCAGAGAGCGACAGATACAGAGGAAAACACTGAGATATATAAAGCGATGTGGAGAGCTAATAGAGTTTTATATTTTACAAACTAATTTAACCACAATTCACACTTAGATTCCTGTTTGCATGGCAGATGTAAGAAATCTCGTCGGTCGCATGCAAGTGCAGGATTTTTTTGAGGGATATTTCTGGATAATTACAGCGTAAAATTCCCCAGTGCCACATGTCAGGTTTCTTGAGTGTTGTCTGTCGGCGGGAATATGACAGTCTGGTGATGTTACACGAGCGAAAGTAAGAAGAACACAAAAATAATGAACATGAGGAGAAGAGGAAAAGGTAAATGAGTCATAGGAGAACGCCTGATACAAAATGAAAGGAATGATGAGTCGGACGGGGTGTAAAATGCAGAGATTTATGCAAATCATTATGCAAATCTGGGGCACTGCTGAGGTAAAATTGTCCCCTTTCCAATCAGAGAATCAAATCCATCACTAACCTGCTGCAAGAGAGGAACGGGTTGGGAGAGCAATGGAGGGATAGATGGAGGGAAGCTAAATGACTGCCCCATACCCGGAGATAGTGGCTCCCCGCTGGGGGGATAACTGCAGGCTGGGGCCCGTCTCTCCTGGAGCTCTTTGTCTCTGAGACTCCCAATCAGCCAGACTTCAGTCTGCCATCGCCTCTGGAGGGCATTAATGACACCTGCTACACACACACACACACACACACACACACACACTGGGATGCAAATCCCTCCTTTGGGTTCCCTCTAAGTTGGTTTAAATTGAAAACAGTAATAGTGCTTAGAGGTGGCAGGATGAGCTTTTGTCTCTGACATTATTTTGTATTTTAGGACGTTTTTACACCTAGTTCGTTTGCAGCACTGGATTTAGGAACTGCTACATTGTCCGTTTAAATTCAGTTTTTGTGGGCATAGGCCATGGAAAACACAGCTTGAAACGGTTTGCTTTTGGGAGGCATGCAATTGGACTCTAGAAGGGATTTTTTTAGGAGGGCCATTGAAATGCATGATTAAAGTGCACCTTTTCCAATTATTATTTTACTTTATTTTATTTCAGAATAATTGGGTGAAAATGTTCATTTCCAGATGGCTATACTAAAGAATATAAACATGAGGATTATTATGGCAAAGTATTTATAATGAAGCTAAAAACTTAAGCTGAGAACTAAATTTGAACTAAATTTAAAAATTACCTTTTATAAGTAAATAGAACAAACATTGTTGGAGTATATTTTAATAGAATATACCATTTCAGCTGTTCTATGTAAAAAAAAATATCATGTTTAATTCAGTGTGTTGTATGTGTTTTTTGTTTTGTGAATATGGTTTCAAAGCAATTTCTACACCATTTTTGTATATTTTTCTTCATTTTTCAGTGTACCAAGTTATTTGTAACAGTTTGTAACATAATTTGAATGCTTTTGTATTTTATAAAATTATAAGAAATAATTTATTTTTTAACCAATATAAGGGACAGTTTGTTCAAAAGGAATATGAAGCACTTTTGTTTTTTAGTCCATAAACTCCCACCTAACAACCATCCAGACTGACCTAGCAACCACCTCGCATGTCCTGGCAACCACACATAACACTCTTTGTGGCAGCAGCGGGCAAATAGCACAACACTATTATTTTTCTCAGAAAGTAGTGTAGTTTTAAATGCTATATATATTCCTCTAATCAGCTTACAAGCGAGTAGTTTGTTGATGTTGTTAAACTATTAATAAACAATTACTAATTGCTGTTATGTGTTTACGTTTCTTTAAATCTGCAAAGCGTTCGGATGCATTTAAATCAAGTCATATCTAATTAGCTCACAACCACATCCTTCCACTTGCTCAGATCACAGAGCAGTCAGTCTAAACATGAAGATGAAATGAAAATGCATTCGATCCCTCAAGATCAAAGGTACACCTTTTTAATCAAAGGAGATTAAAACTAGCAGTGTGTAATAAGCATGTGTGGAAGTTTAAATTGGTGTTTAGTTTGAGGCAGCGCATGCATGGTGGGTTTGTTAAGAGGGAGGGCTGTTGTGCCAGGTGGTCGTGCTGCTCTCTGTGCATTTGCAGATAGACCTGCAACTCAGAGGGTGAATATATTCACCAACCCCTCTAAAGAAATCCCCCAGGAGTCCGGGCCGAACCGTACACGCTTCCGCTCCTTCCAAACTTGTTTACCTGCTACTGATTTGCCACTGGAGAGGAAGAAGGTTCCACATGCCACGCTCTCCCTCCGTGCCCGCTCCCCTCGCCAAGTCATTCCCTTTGTCCATTTACCCACTGCTTGCCAACACGTCTCTCAGAAACTAAGATTGACTGTGGGGGGAGGCGTAGAGGGAGGTCCTGGGCCGTCCATGAGCCAAGACACTCAGAGAGCGAGCAAAGGGCTGGGAAAGTTGAATGCGAAAGTAGAACACAGCAGCACATGCCCGTTTGAAAAGAAATTGCATATTTTCAGAGTGAAAGAAGAAGCGGTTTTGAGAAGAGAAGAATACTGCAAGGGATTTTTGGAGGGGCGAGTAGGGGCTTGGCAACTCTGCACCGTATCCAGCTGCTCCCATGTGCCAACACTGCCGTGCACTGTTCCAGCGGCTCACGTTGTTGGGAGTTTTGCAGATGGTCAGTGAGAGGTCAGGCACAAATGTGCTCAGCCATAGCCAGCAGAGCAACCTTTCCTTCTATGTTCTTCAACCAAAACAGTTCATAATGCAATGATTTTACAGTTCAGTTCAACTGACATGCTGCTTCAAGTTCTTGGCCTTTAACTATTCAGAAGCTCTCAGAGCAACAATAACAAAACAATCCAATATTCCCAAGACTAAGGCTTTTCAAACTGGGTTTGCAGGGCCTCGAAAGAAATACTACAGGGTTTGCAGAATTAATTATTTAATCTCAAAAACAATATTTTTTTATTTTTTTATTTTAGGGCTGTCAAACTTAATGTGTATTTAAGATATTCATGAAAAGTTTAGTGTCATTCATTTTATTATTTTATTTATATTCATTCATTCATTAATGGATTCATTCATTAATTAATGCATGCATTAAATTCATTCATATTCACCATATTTGGTAATTGGTTAGCTTTTCTAATATTATCCATTTATACTTTCTAAAGACCTGTCAAAAATCCTGATCATTAGTTGCCATTATTTTTCTGGTAAAAAAGCAGGGGGGGGGGGGGGGACAAACATGAACATATATTACTAATACAATTTCATTTCATTGTTTGCTTTATTATGAAACGATTTACTTTTGGACACAACATATTGTCTTTCTAACATCACAATATTTTAATATAGCTGAATTTATATTTAAGAAATAAGTCTTTGAAATATTATTTATTTATCAAAATATGTTTTTAGGTCTGTCAAGAGTTAACATGTATTTAATATATTCATGAAATATGTTTTACAATGATGTTTAACATTTAAATTCACTGGTAATTAATGTGGTAATATTTTGTTTAGTTTAGCTTAGTTTAGTTCCGTTGTAATATTTCTATTAATATGTATTTATGCTTTCTAAAAACTGATTAGAAATAATGAGATTAATTGCAGTAATTTTTATTTATCTTAACAGCAGTAGTTTTTACGGTCAACATCAATTATATAATACATACATACATATATATATATTGTGTTTGCTATAATGATGGTACCACTAAACATTCAAGAATATCATATTTGCACAATTCTGGCCCAGAGTAACTAGCATACACAGTGTAATGTCTGTGTTGGTTTGCACAGCATTGTGTAAGATTGTGTAACTCCAGCTTTGCGTCGACAATGCATATGACACATTGACAAGCCCTCGGTTTCGATTCCTCAGTGCAAGCACTGGACTTACATATATCCAACACTGCAACAGTGACTGTGATGTCAGGTTACATTAGTTACATGGGCTTTTTTCTGCTTTTTTCCACTGCATTTAAAGGGCATTAAGTCAGACTAGCTTTACAGTTGATAGTTTGTGGTCCCATGATGCATATATGATGTATATATGTCATATATACATCATATATGCATCATATATGATGTATATATGTCATATCTCTCTTTCGGATGTTGGAAGTTTCTGGTACTGACAGTCAAGTCCAAAGGTCCTTTATAGCCAACAGCCAACATCCTACTCTCTTCTGTCACAATGTCTTTATTTTCTCTACTTTTTCTTGGCTTTTCAGAAACATTGTTTGTGGTTACCCAATCGCATGACAAACTAGACCATACCTGATTTTAACTTGAATTAAATTCCAAATAGCATGTTTGTCCTTGGAATAGCTGAAAAGCTCTTCTTAAGCACATTGGCATCTGTAGCGCAACTTATTCTCTATTTTCAGATATATTTTTTACATGTGTCTCTTTGAATTTACCATTTAGAGCGACATTTGCCTATAAACAACAGAATCAGCTGCAGCTCTCATAAGCGATTATGGAAAAGCTAATGACAGCACAACATATGTTCACACATCAGCTCTCTCTCTCTTTCTCTCCTCTCTCTCTCTCACTCACTTTCTATATCTCATTTGACTCACCACAGCTTTTAATTCCCAGAATAAGAGCTTGTTTTCCTAGTATTGAACTGCCATCATTAATTGGAAAATTATTTTCTTCAGGTCTCTTGTTTGTATCTCTGGGCTTTTTAAAGATATCACTACATTGAAAAATTAGGCAAATGGACTTGCCAGAAAAATAATATTTTTTACCCCATGAATTTAAACATAAAGACTCTTCACACCGGAGAAGAGATTCATTAGCACAATGTTGTGAAAGCTTGTTAGCGAGGCTCCTAAATGAAGATGGCTAATATAGTCAATATGTGTTTGGTTATTACTTTTCATGAGGGCCGAGCTATTAGAGCTTTCAATGTTCTCACAATTATGCCACCCTTATTTCTGCATGGGCACAAACACATTACACGCTCAGGATGCGGGGATATTTATATCTTGAGAAATGTAATGTTGCATTCTGCTGCTTAAAATGCTGTTAAGCTAGTAGATAATTATTTTTATCAAGCTGAATCTGATGTAGAAACAACAGCATTGAGTCACATTCTGTCGGTTAGACACCTGGTGAAATGACTAATGAAAGAAACTTAATTGCGCATATTATCCAAAAATCAACATTTACTCACCCACATATTCTACCAAACCACCAGTATGACTTTCTTTCTTCAGAAAATTTTCATTATCAATTTAGACATTACAGATTGAAAAACATTTGTGCAAATCAAATATGTGCATTTTCAAATTTGGTTAAAAGGCTCATGACAACCAATGACATTTGGCATCATTGACATCAACCTGGTGTAACATACCATATGTGACCCTGGACCACAAAACCAGTCATATGGGGTCTTTTTTATATATATATATGTACACATCTGAAAGCTGATTACATAAGCTTTCCATTGATGTATGGTTTATATTTATACAACATCTGGAATCTAAGGGTGCAAAACAAATCTAAATGTTGAGAAAATTGAATTTAAAGTTGTCTAAATGAATTTTGGCAATGCATAATACAAAAAAGAAATTAAGATTTATTTATTTATACTAGACAATTTACAAAATGTCTTCATTGGTTATGATATTTACTTAATATCCTACTGATTTTAGGCATAAAAGAAAAATCTATAATTATAACCAATACAATTTGTTGGCTATTGCTACAAATATATCCGTGCAAATTATGGTTTTGTGGTCCAGGGTTACATACTTGAATATATATATTATAGAAAACTTAATTAAAAACATTTTAATTAACATTTTAATTTAATAGAAAACTAACATAACTAGGAAAATTGTAAACTAAGCACAACAACCAATGAAATGTATCATTAATGTAGTCATACCTGCTGTGACACCATATTTGAATATATGGAAGTACAAATGAGATTATCAAAAACTAAATAAAAAAAACATTAACATTTTAATTTACCAAAAAAAATAATAATAATAATAATACAATAAATCAAATAATTTTAAAAAAATTACATAACTGGGAAAAACTGTAAACTTTATAATACATTTGGTATTAATGATGTCAAACCTGGCATGACATCATATTTGAACCATTAATTACCATTTGTGTTAAAAACCAACACGAAAACATGACGACTATAGTTGAATATAATATATATAATAATGAAATTAGCATTTATGACAAAACTGTCACACTTTTCCCATGGGAGGAATGAGGAGACGTGGATATTTACACAAAACAAGAGTCTTTAATGATCCAATGAGGAGACAAAAAGCACAAGGAAGACGTACAAGACCCGACAAGGAAACATGGGGCAGAACACACCATAAATACTAAACGAGGGATAAATGAGACACCAGAATCCAATGGCATAATCACACAAGGGAGAAACCGGGTCACGGCGCACATAGGGAGGGAAAACACACAAAACAGTCCATGAGTGTGACATATTGCCCCCCTACCATAAGAGCGTCCTCACACCGCAGGAACAACATAGGAAGGGACGGTTGGAACTAAATCCTCAGCCCGTCAACCCGTTGGCTTCACCATGGCTCCTACTACCCTCCTCTCAGCCGTGGCCTATCTGTCCACTGGCTCCGCCGGGCTCCCTCGTCCCTCCGGCGACCAAGGCGGATTCACGGTGGAGCCGGAGCGACAGAGGACTGAGGATGAGCCGAAGGGATGGAGGAGCCTGAGGTGGAGACAGGGAACTGATGAGCCAGAGCAACGGGGATGATCTGTAAGAACAAGGCGGCGCAGATGGCGCCGGCGATCGAAGTGGAGGCAGGGATTCACGGTGGAGCCGGAGCGACAGAGGACTGAGGATGAGCCGAAGGGATGGAGGAGCCTGAGGTGGAGACAGGGAACTGATGAGCCAGAGCAACAGGGATGATCTGTAAGAACAAGGCGGAGCAGATGGCGCCGGCGATCGAAGCGGAGGCAAGGATTCACGATGGAGCCGGAGCGATAGAGGTCTGAGGAGGAGCCAAAGGGATGGAGGAGCCTGACAGAGGCGCAGCCGAAGGAGTGGAGTCCCGAGGTGCCGGATGGTCGACGACAGACCAAGGCGGAGCCAGAGGGACAAGGGAGCCTGGCGGAGCCAGTGGACAGATGGGCTGAGGCAGAGTCTGGGGCTTAGAGGCTGGAGGCGGAGGCAAGGGATTCTCCAGCCACGTTGACGGTGGAGAATGGCAGACCCACGGAGCACGGACCACATAGATGGAGGGCTGAGAGCGAGCAGAGGGCTGCTAGACAACAGCGGTGGAGGAGGCAAGAGTGGGCATAAGCGCAGGCAGTTGTGAGCCTCTGGGCTTTCAGGCCTGGACGGGAGAACAGGAGCCCTCTCTGGGCTGGACGTGGGAACAGGAGCCCTCTCTGAGCTGGACGTAAGAACAGGAGCCCTCTTTGGACTGTATGGGGAAACAGGGGCCCTCTCCGGGCTAAACTCAGGAACAGGAGCCCTCTCTGGGCTGGACGGGGGAACTGGAGCACTCTCTGGGCTGGATGGGGGAACTGGAGCCCTCTCTGGGCTGGACGGGGGAACTGGAGCCCTCTCTCCTTCGGAGTTTACACAGTCCATGATTCAAAATTAGCTCACCCTCAGCCACGATGCAGGGGTGGAGCTTCTCTCCACGCTCTCACGGCTTTCTCCCTCGTGGTGGTCATTATAGCCAGCTCTCACACCTGGTCTGATGATCCGTGAGGCACTGGATCCTCAGCTCTGTCGCATTCCTTGGAGATGGCTCGTTGGTCACGATGGGCTCTGGCTCTCTGTCAGTGATGGGCTCGTGCTCCATGCAGCAGGGAGATGGTGGGCTTGGCATTGGGTCTGGCTGTGTTCTGGATCGGAGATAGACGCTCTCCAGACGATCTTCGGATAATCGCTTCCCTCCAGCACAGTCCGGTGGTGTCTGGGAGGTCAATGGGGCGGTAGTAATTTCCCCCGATCCAGAAAAGTGAGTTCAGCACAGCCTCGTCGAACGCAGTTAAAACAGCGAGCTGGCTGAACTTAACCGCATACTCCAAATGGGAAATCTCTTTAAGGGCTAGGGTGGTGATCTTATCACCAAGGGGATCCATGGGGAACATGGAAAAAAACTCAATACAAAACACTGAAAAAACGCAGAAAACAAATGGAGGGGAAAACGCAAGTTGAACTGTATTTTCTCTTCTGTCCCACGTGAGGAATGAGGAGACGTGCAGATTTCCACAAACCGAGAGTCTTCAATGATCCAACAAGGAGACAGAGCACAAGGAAGACGTACAAGACCCGACAAGGAAACATAGGGCAGAACACACTAAATACTAAACTAAACGAAGGATAAATAAGACACACCTGAATCAAATTACATAATCACACAAGGGAGAATCTGGGTCACGGAGCACATGGGGAGGAAAACATACACAAAACAATCTATGGGCGTGACAAAAATCTGGTGTGATGAAATTTTTTTAATGTACAGTATGTGAATGCTAATGAGACTGTGTTGACATTTAACTAACAAATCTAAAAATAAAATAAACAAAGTTAAAAACTTAAACTAATTTTGAATCAATAATAAAATGTAATTATTAAATTAAATAATAAATAATAAATTAATAATGTAAATTATTAATTTATTAATTGTCATTTGTCTCACGTGAAGCTGTTTGTTACAGCAATTAAATATAGCATAGTTCATAACTCAAATGGATTTTTTATTTTATTTATTTATTTGTAGCTTGACAGCCCCTAGTCACCCTTAACTTTTTTATGGAAAAGAGCAGTATGAACATTCAACAAAAAAAATCTTCTTTTGTTTTCCAGAGAAGAAAAAGACATGTCATGAAAGTAAGTAAATGATGAAAAATCTGTTTTGGGGTGATTTTTCCCTTTAAGAGTTTCACAAATGCATGTATGGCAGTGCTGCAGGGTCATGGTTGACAGTACAGTACTTTACGGGTAAGCTGTTTAAACAGTGACACTGAGGGAAATAACCTAATGACTTCATAATGTCAGTGTCACAGGACTGAACCTCTGCAGACAGCAGTTGGTTATTATAAAGTTAATTGGGAAACATGGTAAATGTTGTATAGCAGTGGGATGAGAGGGTAAAGATGCCCTATTGTTGAGATGTGTGTTGAGGGGAGCAATATCATATTCTCCCTCTCGGTTGGGGACATGATGGATGTGGCCCATCCATGCCCAGATGGAGCAGGGCAAATCCCATCCATCACACAGAGGGTGCAAGCAGAGATTTTACCCCACTGGCATCCTCACGCAGCACACCCTGTCCTGGGTGTACGTTAGCGATCACTATAGTGAGACCGCTCACTTGCTGTTCAGCTGGATTCCTACTGGGCATGTGAGTCTAATGTGCTTTTGAAAAACCCACATTGTGTTGTGTGGGTGTTTGCATAATGTAGGCTACTTAGTTAATGTAATACAGTAAACCTTTAGGAACTACATCTCACTTGCAAGACCTTATTTAAGAATAAACTTGCACTTCAAAGCTTAACATTTGTGTTGTGGACTAATACATCTTGAATTGCCTGTATAAAACAAGATGGCTATTTTCAAATTTGTTTAACCTCTTTTGTTACTACATCTCAGACCAGGGTTATTAACAGTATCTAAAACTATAAATATTTATTAAAAAAATATATAAAAAAATAGTTTTCAACAAAAACTATAATAGCATGTCGATGAATAACACTATCTCAGACTTTCATTTGTGCTTTAAATATATTTGATGACGTTTATGTTATTCTAAAATTTAATATATTATAATATATTATGTTATATAATCATGCAGTTACATCAGTTAGTTTATATTAGTAACCATTACTATTATATTAGAACATTATACAATTGTTCCTTATTATTTCATATTAGTTCATATAACATCATTGTTAATTTATACACCTTGAATAGAACGTTATTATGGTTCAATTTGTTAACCTTAGTAAATGCATTTGATGTCATAAACTATTTGCAACATTAATCTAGGTTAATGTTAATTCATAAATATACTATTGTTCATTATTATTTAGGTAGTTCACATTACTCTAATTTTAAGGTGCTTACATTAATATGTAAGTATAGTATAATGTAATGTAATGTTTCAGTTTGTTGAAATTATATATTTTTTTCATAATTTATTAATCTAGTTACTGTTAATTAATCTAATTAATCTTAATTCATACATATACTGTTTTTAATTATTTTATATTAGTTCATAATACATTATTGTTAATTTATACAACTTGAGATGTTATATTATATTATATTACATATAATTATGGTTCAATTTGTTACAATTAGTTAATGCATTTGATATTATAAACTACTTTTCTTACATGATTTATAAATCTTAGTTCTTGTTCATTCATAAATATACTATTGTGCATTGTTATTTAATACTTATAATACATTAGTATTACTCTGAAATGTTAAAATGCATTGCATATTGTTTATTATGTTATTAATGTCAGGGAGTCTCTGTCACCACAGTCATGCAGTCACAGCCTACGCCGTCATCACGATCATCAACCACCACTTACACCAGATCAAACTCACCTGTCTTCTGATCACCTGCACCTGCCGTTCTCCAATCAAGTCCCATTTAAGAGCACGCTGCACTCAGTCAACGATTCTGCCGGTCTACCGGTCACACCCTCAGCCAAGCCAGACTCACTCACTCTACCTTTACTTACCTGAATTTTGCGCACCTTCACACTGCATGCTTTTCAAAGTCATCGGGTCACTGCTGTTTTCACACTGAATGACAATTTGGGGTAGCATTCAGTCGCTGCTGTTTTCACATTGCACGATATATCGGCGACAGGAGGTTTCATACTGCATGACTGTACAATATGAAGAATCGCCGACAAATTTGACTGCTCCGCAAACTATAGCCAAACGCACATGAGAAGTGAAGGAAATAAAGCAAGATCATGCTGATATTATGGTCTATAAGTCATCCCTGAACACACAATAATTAACAAAGATGATTTGTTAACAAACATACTTCTGCTGGGAAATGTTGATAATGATATACTCAAATACTTGAAACCAACGTGTTGTTCATTTTATTATGAGTTTATTTCTTATAGCCTATAAAAGCCCTCAAAGGGATGATTTTTTTTCCAATAAATATTTTGTCCTTTAGCCTATAGAAATATGTATTATTTACAGGAATTTTCATCTTCATGTAGCCTACCTGGTCTGTATATTCGATGCTGATATGCGATGCATCAACGATTCCCTCAGATCGTGTCTTTGGTAATTCACACTGGGCGATTGTCACTCGTGTGAACGAGCACCGATTTGCCTCCGATGTCGAGCAGTTGTCAGCAATTTATCAAAACCTGTGGCGAGTGAAACTCGGAAATCGTGCAGTGTGATCTTGGCATTAGATGCGCCTATTCTCCACCGATCCTGTTCCTTCACAATCAACAAGTCTTACAACTCCTACGACCCTATAGGTTGTGTGTCACTATCCTCAAATACGACCCATACTAGCGTTCCCTAAATTAGCGCCTCTACTGGCAACAGGAGATGATCCAGAAACTTTCGCCTAAATGCATTGTGGGTTTCTTTTAAAATGCTTGCTATATCCATTTTAAACTGTCCCGGCTATTCGACGTGTTTTATTGCTATAAAGATATGGATTTTTGATAACTTCAAGAAGACACGAACAGGTAGATTTTCCACCCATCTCATAAAGTAACGTTAATCGATCGTCCCGTATTTATGAATGACATTATGTCATGTTTCAAATCAATACTGTACACTGCTTGTCCCCTTATTTCAGCATGTTTGAATTTCAGATCATTCAAGCGGACTCCGCCAGCATTATAAAGTTAGTTTTCGTTGTAATATTTGTTTGAAATTTGCCTGTGGTGAGAAAGGGATCATGTAAAAGTTTTTGACATAACTGATCTAAATTCGATTCTGAGCTTGAAAATATGCCATGATGAACAAGAAAAAGAAGAAAGAGTAAAAATCTGTAAATGAATTATGAATAACAGTTCAGAAAAAATAGGCAATGAAAAGCTGAGAGAGAGAGAGAGGGAGATGTTGATAAACAGCTGTTGGACACCAAAGGTTGTTGTAGGAGAAGATGTATGTGATATGAAGAAACTGCAAGACAAAAAAGTATTGAATTACATGTTTTACATAAAAGTATTAAAAGCAAGGTAAGTGATGTGATTAACTACAAATACCACGTTAAAACTGTGGTAAAACATGGTATTTGTAGTGTCACTGTGCTTTAACTACAAATAGTACACAATAAACACAGTAATTATAGTAAAATGATGGTTAGTATTGTGCTTTACAAATAGTGTGCAGTAAAAACACTGTTACATTTACATAGCGAACTCTTTTGTCCAAAGCTACTGTGATAAAACTATGGTAAGTATAAAACTGTGTTTGTACTACAAATACCACAGTAAAACGACAGTTACTATGGTAAAAAGTGTTGTGGCCACTTGGCATTAACTAACAGGATCGAGCTACAGCACTGTTTAGTGGTATTCACAACTGATTTGTAAAGAAAACGTCAAACTGCACTTGCTTACACCTTAATTGCAGACAATCAGAACGGTACCTTAAAAAATGTTTACAGCATTTACTAATCTTTATAAATATACTATTGTTGAGCAATACTTTTAATTTCAATTCATACTGCACTGTTATATTGAATACACAATGGCAGTGTCAGATTATGAACAAGCACAGGAAAGAAGCGCACACTCTCACCTCGCACTGTGCTTGGATTCAAAACAGATCGATAGCAAGTCACAGGAAATCATTTGAAGTCGTTCTGGGTCTTCTGAAATTCAATGACTCGATGGAAGGAGAATGCGAGAGAACTGGAAACAGAGCAGAGGTTGGATGTAGAGGAGAAAAAGAAAGAGAGAGAGCATTCCTGCAGCCAAGCTCACATCTGCTCATTAGCGACGAGTTATTTCCATATTCTCAATAACTCTGTCAAATATGATTGGGCCTTTGCGTTGAAAATATTTGGGATTGTAATGGAGCAGAATATGACACAATCACTGCTCCTGCGATCAACAGAACTGAATCACAGCCAATTCATTTAATCTTTAAATCTGAATCAGAATGAGCTTTATTGGCCAGGTATGTTTACACATACGGGGAATTTGTTATAGTGACAGAAGCTCCACTGTGCAACAGAATGACAGCAACAGGATAGGACACAGACAACAAAAGAACAATACATAAATAGGCAATATACAAAATGGCAAAAACAATATTCAATGAAGACAATTATGTATTTAATAAGGGCCCGTTTAACAGCTACATGCCAAAAACTCAAAGCAATGACATTGCAGGAAGTTGACTAATGAACCTTAACATAAATAATTACCCATCCCATTAATTATACTATAGGTATTTAATCCATTGTCATTAATTATTGAAGTTGAGGGTTAGCTCATCTCCTAGGTTAAATCGCAGTGAGAAAATTAATTTGAGGTATCTGAGTTAAATATTAACGGTGCTAAATGATGCCTTGGCAGTTCAATGAAAATATATAATTTGAAATATGAACAAGTACAGCCATAAATAGACATGATTAACATGTAATATAATTTAAATTAGTGAACCGAGGTCAAAGGTATCAGAGAGCTAGTTAAATGGGATTCTCCTGCTCCGGACCTCCTGCAGGGAAGAAAAATATATCCTTGCAAATCACCATTTAATTTCACTTCAATTCTCACGTACGCAGTGATTTCCTTAAAGAAAGTTTTCTTATTTCAAACGTATTTACACAGGAGGGTTATCAAGGACATTTTCAATAAGAAGACTCAATTAATACACCCTCATTGTTTTATCGGCAGACCCGGAAATAACCTATTTGTGTTATCTGATAACAATGCTAGGTTATTGCTTTTGTCCCCTCCATGATTAACCACCAACAAACAATAATTAATTAGATATTTAAGCCTGTTACAATGGTGGCGGCGACGAGCTCCCTGCATTTATTTTGAATTAGAGCCATTAAGCATCATTCATTGTGTTTGGTTTATTTTAATTAGCGGCCTTTTTTTGCGAGCAGCAGAACTGCAGAGGGAAGTAGAGAAACAACTGTTGTTATGTGCAGCTGGAACATCGCCAGGCTTTTGTTTAGCACAACCATATTGCCTTTACGATTGGCTGATGAAATAACAACTCAAATCTTGCTTGTGTATTTTTTTATTCTTTGCGAGAAAAAGTAGCACATTCATCCATCACAGAAAGGCTTTGTGTTTCCATGTGTGATGACGGCCCTGAAGATAACGTGAGGTGAACAAAGACATTGGCGCTTCCTGATTGGCTCATTTAATCTCTGTCACTGTAATTGTTGCAGGGTGACTGTAGACTGATTTATGTGCTAAATCAATGACCCAAACATGTCTTCAGCCTCCAAAATATTCGAATTTTTAAAGGTGGGTTCAATTTATTTTTTAAGAAAAGAAGGCTGGTTTTTAAATAAGGCCATTCACTTAATTGTAGATGCTTTACTTACTGTATTTTGGTTTATAAAGAAGCTCATAAAAAGCTAGTGACAGACAAAGTGTGTGGCCACACTTTTCGGATTTCATTTTAGTGAGCACTGCGTTTCGGTGAGCCAGACTTAAACACAACACAGAGGCAGTTTAGTCTGACTTCCTGTCATGTAGATGCCAAGTGCAATTAACAGCCTGAAGACAGAGGCTGCCAACAGCGGGCGAGGGAGAGGGTCACTCCATATGCATTGTTCCTGCTGGAAAATTACTCAAATCTGTGTACACTCCCCACCAATTGAAAGTAGTCACTGAAATATGATCCAAAAACACATGTGCAGTGGATATAAACTTTGTTGGGTATGTTATGAATATGTTTGATTGGTTTAAGTGTGATTAGGAGAAAGAGGCAGTTGGGCAGTTGAGTTTATGTTCAAGGTAAATCCATACACTACCATTCAAAATCATGGTTATTAAATATTATTACAGTTTAAAACAACTGTTTTCTATTGTAATATATTTTAATATGTAATTTATTCTTGTCATCAAAAGCTGAATTTTCAGCAACATTACTCCAGTCTTCAGTGTCACATGATCCTTCAGAAATCATTCTATGATTGTTTTGAACTGTGCGGTTTTGAAACATTTCTGATTATTAGCAATGTTGAAAATAGATGTGCTGCTTAATATTTTTTGTTAAAAGTGTGATACCTTTTTTAATGAATAGAAAGTTCAAAAGAACAGCATTAATTTAAAATATAATTCTTACAGACCCCAACATTTTGAGAAGTATATGTGAACAAAAAAAAAATACATGTTAATGGTGATGCTCATCATTTCCAGGTTGAAGGCAATTTGCTGAAACCAAATCACACCATTGCCTCATCCTATGCATTTGTAAACATTTTCATAAATAGTTGCAGGTGTCGTGATTTCAGGCACACAGGTGCACGCTGAGTGCTCGCTAAAACCAAATCGCTCAATGATCATTATGTTGTCCAAGTAATTTCAAGTTTTAATATTTTTAATATCCTTTGAGCGGTTTAGTCAGTAATTAGTCTGTCCATTTGGAGCTGTTCAGGTAATTTATGAACATGAGAGGCGGGCATTATCACATGGATGGACATAGATCATTGAAGGCACTACTTCCTGTTCTCAAATTACTTTTTGCTTCTCACATTCACCCCAAGCTTAAAGATCTCATGGCTAAGGCTAGAAGGTATATGTATGGCGCTACTGGGCATGTGCACATCGATTTAGCTTAATTTTTGTCACAATGTACAACAATAATTACTATTTTTTAATCGCTGTAAGGGGTAAGTTTAGGGTTGGGGTTGGTGTAGACATTAATAAAACACATTCTAGAAGGGATATGTATGGCGCTACTGGGCATGTGCACATCGATTTAGCTTAATTTTTGTCACAATGTACAACAATAATTACTATTTTTTAATCGCTGTAAGGGGTAAGTTTAGGGTTGGGGTTGGTGTAGACATTATTAAAACACATTCTAATAGGTAAAAAAAAATATTTCATTGTTCATTTCCGGTCAGAGCTATGTCCCTTCTAGCCACAACCAGATCTCGGAGAGAAAACATTGAGCTAAAGTGAGGCAAAAGAGATGCTGCTCATGTCTGAAACTTTATCTGCTGTTGTTGGTGTTGGACAGAGTTGCTAGTTTTGTAACATGTCTTGTTTTATTTTTGCACAAGTTATTTCAGTAAGTTTAACAAGGGGAAATAAAATGAAGGAAAACCTCAAAGAAAACAAGTGATAAAAACAAATTGTTTTCATTCTCTCTCAAAGACATTGTGCAGTTGTTTGTAATTGCATCTTATCCCACAGAAAACAAAAATAACATTTTTAATATGTGTGGGAATAGTTCCCCCACAAATGAACACTTTGTCATCATTTACTTACCCTTAATTTAACTTACCCTTAACTTGTCCCAAACCTTTATGAGTTTGCATAAGAAAATATTTTGAAGAATGTTGGTAACCCGACAGTTGACGGTAGCCATTGACTTCCATTTTATGGAAAATAAGTACTATAGAAGTCAATGGCTACCCTTAGCAGAACAAAGAAACTTTTATTTATGTATTTTTATTTGGAGGGGGGGTGAACTATACCTTTAAGTTTCCTGTTTATCCTGAGATAAAGATGCTAATAGCTTCATATGTGTCAATTTTTGAGTTTCATTGTTTCAAACTGTGCTCAAACTTTCCAATATACCAAAACCAAAGCAATGAAAAATCACACATTTCAGTACAAACCTAAACATTTTTCATCAAATTCTTCCGAGACTAGATGGTCTAAACTAAAGTCTTTAGTCTTAATGCATGTCTCATTTGTTTCTATTTATTTCTACTTAGGAATTTTAGGAGAAACATTAGAGGTAAAAGTGAATACTTACATGAAACATAACTCAATTGTCTCCTGCACTATGAGCATCTAAGCAGCAGAGCTTCCTCTGGGAAATGTTACAAGTCTATGATGGATTGTGATTTGTGTCCTAAAATTACCCATGACCCCCCTCATCTTTTCTTCTAATTCCACCAACACGTTGAAGCAATATTTTTTGTACTAATGTCTTCTGAACTCTAGTTTGAAAAGTGTCTCTCAGCTCAGTTGTTGACATGCATCTTCAGTGGAGGAGACAGCAGGGAAATTATGCAAGCTCGGCGAGCTCCTGCAACATTCTCACATCTCGCTAAGCAGATTATTCAAATGACCCCACAGGTGCTCACTATTGATGTTCTGCCGTAAGACACCTGCAATAGCGCCTCCCATCAGGAAGCACAAGGTCAAAGCTTATTCAGAATTAACCTTCAAGATCTTGTACAATCCTTCGTAATGCCAAAGAATAACAGTAAATGAGTTGTTTGTCCAATCAATGTTAGATATGTATTATATATGTATATAATACATTTATTATGTATTTTATGGGGCAGGACTGACGGTCGTGCTGTTACTCAGCACCATGCCAGTGTTGAATTTGTCTATTTTTTGGTGAGTTTGTGTCATGTCTCATAATGTATTTGTGTAGTTTGAGATCAATAAGATCACCAATAGCTGCATTTGATCAAAAATACAATAAAACACAATAATATTGTAAAATATTATTGTAATTTGTTTGTAAATTGTTACTGTTCTAATTTTAATATGTAATTTATTCTTGAAAAATTGAAGTACTCCAGTCTTCAGTGTCACATGGGAATGTTTATCACAATCCTTGTTGAGAATAAGTATTAATTTCTTTTAAAAACGTATAATAATAATAATAATAAATCTTACTACCTTTAAACTTTTGAATGGTAGTGTATTAGGGGAGAAAATAATCAAATAAAAATATTATTATTTATTTCACTGTTAATATAATATAATATCATTAGTGTTGTCAAACGATTAGTTGCGATTAATCACATCCAACATAAAAATTGTTGACATAATATATATGTGTGTACTGTGTATAATTATTATGTACATATAAATACACACTCGTACAGTATATTTTTAGAAAATATTTACATATATATATATTATATATTAATATTTATAGAATTTATATTATATATAAATATATTTAATATACAAATATAAAATATTTGTCTTAAATACATGCACTTAGTATACACGTATATGGCCTTAGTGTCATATTACATATACATATATAATAAACCAAGCAGATATACAATCAACTCAGCATTCAGCCTCATCTGAGTCACCACATGTCATTAAGTCTGAAAGGGTGTGATGCTTCTGCTTTCATGTCACATATGAGATTCTGACTGTGAATAAATCAAATGTTATTTGTGAATAAATCTGCGAAGCATCTACGTTCATTCATCTGCTGTTCTCTGTGAACTCTAACAAACAAACACACACTCAGACAGCACTCAGATACCCCTCCCACAAAAAAACACTTGTGTTTGCCAGACAAACACACACACACACACACACACACACACTGTTTAGTATCCTAAACAGACTCTAGAGCACTTCACTCAACCGCCATACTCAGACTCTCTCACACACACACCTTTCCCACCTTCCCCTGCTGTCAGCGAGAAACATGCCAAAGCAGAGCGGCGGAGTAAGACACACAGCTCAGACTGGAGTGTGACACTCGGAATAAATTAGCACACTGGCTGGTGGAGCGAGAAGGGAAGGTGGGCACGATAAAGGAGCCAATCAGGCGCTGAAGCCCCCCTTTACAGGACGTGGGGCGACTGGTGCTCGGCTGTTGCCGGAGTGAGGAGAAATTTTGGCTAGCAACGTTTCAGCCAATCGAATTCTACAAACACCGGCAAAGGGGAAAACAACTTTACGCCATGTGTATGTGTGCGTGTCAATAAAATGAAAAATGTGCTCTAAAAAAGCTTCTTGTTGCCAGGTTTTGGGCTGCTTCTAAGGGTGTGTTTGCCGGCGCAGACTGGGACGAGAGACGCTGTCTGAATCTGCTCTTTTGTTTACTTCTCACTACAAGATAACTATAAGAGGTTTTTGAAATGTGGCAGATTATCTCTAGGTTGCACCCATTCGCACTAACCGTCTAATGTATAACTTTATTCCTCAATGTTTCCCATTGACATTTGTTGCTGCAAAGGCATGTTTCTCCTATTGTCCTGTCCTAAGTAAACGTCTCTGTGTGTGTGTGAGAGAGAGAGAGAGAGCGAGAGAAAGAGAGAGAGAGAGAGAGAGAGAGAGAGAGAGAGAGAGAGAGAGAGAGAGAGAGAGAGAGAGAGAGAGAGAGAGAGTTGCGTTTGACAGACAGTTGTAACCTTTTCAGTATGCGAAGTTGAGGTGGGGTGGGGGGTGGAGCATTTCTGAGCAGACATGGTCTTGTCATCTTCCGATAGAAGTGTGGGAGGTCGTCCTTTATCCTTAAACTGTGTGTTAGCGCCCACAAATAAATTAATACTCCGCATCTCCCCCCCCCCCCAACCCCTCACACACACACACACACACACACACACACACACACACACACACACACACACGCCTCAATCAAACCCCCATTTATTTATTTTTTTCTTATGTGATGTTGTATCCTGCTTTTTTCTTTACATCTCTAAGCAATTAGCACATTATGCTGAAGGATTGCAACCAGCACTTTAAAAAGGCATAATTATCTTTATTGAGCGTGCTCCCTTTTTTGGCACTGAGGACGACAGCTCTTCTCTGTTGTTACCACGGCCACCGTTGCCGCTGTTGCTATGGTGTGGGGTTGCTCTGTTAGGCTGCATTTGATTGGTAGAGAGTGTGGTGCCCATTAGGCAAATGATAGCGGCCTGCTGGGGTACTATACACTGAAAACAATGAATATGGCTTTCTTTTACATTATCATATTTGACTCATTTTAACTTTTTTTTTTTTTACTGATTTTAAGAGGTGGTTTTGATATGTATACTGTATTTAGTGTTGCTTAAACAGCCCTATTAAAATTAATTAAGAAAAAAATGTATTTGTTTTAGCTAAGACCCTGTCTGCTCGGTGTGTTTGAGGTGGAATGTTTCACATAAATATTACATTTTATACACTTGCCGGTAAATTTGGATTTTTATTTATTTAAATGTGTTAAGAAATTAATACTTTTATTAAGCAAGGACACATTAAAATTATAAAAAGTGACAGTAAGTACATGTATAGATTGTATTTCAGATTTATATTTCAAATAAATTATTTAATTTTTAAGTTTCTATTCACCAAATAATCCTGAAAAGTTTTAATATTAATGATAATAATAATAATAAATATTTATTGTGTTGCAAATCAGCACATTATAATGATTTCTGAAGGATCACATGGCACTGAAGATTAAAGTAATGATGCTGAAAATTCAGCTTTGCATCACAGTAAAAATAATACATAATAAACAACACATAATATAATATATGTGTAATAGACATTATTGTATGTATTATAATGTAATACATATTCATTTACAATATTACAGTTTTAGTGTGTTTTTGATCCCAACATTTGTAAGAATCGGAACGCATCCTTGATGAAAATATAATGTAATAAATAAACAAAAAACATAATAAACAAACTAATGTTTTAACATTAATAATAATAAGACATGTTCCTTGAGCTTCAAACCAGCATATTAGAATGATTTCAGCATGTGAGACTGAAGACTGGAGTAATGATGCTAATAATTCAGCTTTGCCTCACTGTCATTTTGCATCATTTTGAATGGTACTGTGTGTATATGTGACCACAATGAATATGATTAAATGTAGCCCTTTTTATTTAACCATTTAGCAAAATAGTTTGTGTTTAACAAAAGATTTAGCAAAACAAAAAAGCCATCATTTCAATAGTGACATGCATCTTTGGGGACTTTTTTTATTACAGCTCACTGCTCTCCTTTAAGAACACTCCATAGTTTCATTAAAATGGTCAGCTGAAGTACTGGCAAATTATTACATGACCAAAAACATACTTGATCTGCACACTCCGTTTCAATAGTACTGGTGCAAGAGAGAGCACATCAATAAATGTATTTCTCTCTTGGCTTCTCACTGTATTTCTTGTTTTCCACAGTTAGTGGTCAAGCCTGATTCCTGACACTAAATATATATATATATATATATATATATATATAAAGGGATTAATGAATTCATTAATTAATAGTGTGTCTGAATTGCGTCCCTAATGTAACCTACTTTGTAATGTAATATAATTTATTTTTTTATTTATTTTTATTTTATTTATAAAGATTTATTTAGATTGCATTTTTGGTTGATATTACATATTTAGATGACAGTTCATGGATGTAGAAGATCACATGTTGAAATCAATTACTTTCATCATACTCTAATTATGAATAGTACAGATATTAATATTTTTTTAATGTCTCATTTTAAACATTTGTGTTGTCTTCCACTTGCTTGTGGCAACACAAATTGCGTGGGAGTGTGTCAGTGTAGTACATTGTAAATCAGGCCAGTCTCTATTGTCTTCATTTGCCTTTTAATTAACAGCGCTCCCTGATATAAACAAAGAGTTTTCAGTCAGTTAACCAGTGTGCATCTTTATTGTTGCATGGCCTCTTCTTGTCAGAGGAAATCAGCTCAGTGTTATGTCTCTTTCTACATAGTCTTTTAGCCAATTTGCAATGCTTCTCCTACACCTGACAGCCAATGATCCACAATTATACAACATTATTTAGCAAACCTGTTCTTTAGAGGCAGACGCCTCCTCCTCAAAGCTGTCATGTTATGACTTGACCAGACTATGACAACTCTGCAGTTGTCAAGATCATGTTAAACAAAGATAAGGATATCTATCTGCAGAAGTCCATTGAGGATGGACAATATATCACACTATCACAGCCTCCAGGGATTTAGGTCAAAGTGTTTATTTCATGATCAGATTTGTTCATTATATGATCATGAAAATTTCAAATCTCAGCCAACGATGATTACAGAAGAACATCTTCACCTTACTGATCTCAATCGCCCCCATGTCTGACACACATGTGGCTGAGGAGTTCATCATTTCAAGAATCCAGCATTGGTCACTCAGAACCTTGACATAATGTTGACCTGACTCCACTCCACATCTGACCTCACTTGATAGATACCAGATGAAGACTACTGGCTGCTCTCCCTCTTCCCTTTTATGTCAAAAGCTTTTGAGTCCAGTATGTGTATCTTTCTTTCTGAGAAAAATCTGCTTGACCTCTATTAATCAGACTGGAACCTGGCCAATCTAAATGAAGTGCTTACTTTAGCCAGAATACCCTCACTCAACTCCACACTGATTTACTCTTTACTCTCACAAAGTTGCTGAATTTCAAAGCTCAGAGAGTATTTCTGGATCTGTATTTTTACTTTATTTTATCTTGTTTACCCGATCATACCAAGTCATGAAAAGAGCACGCTCTCCTCACCCCTTATACCTCTGGTGTTCCACAGATATCTGTACACAGATATTTCGGCCCTTTACCATTCTACTGTAAACCAGTTGAATAGCAGTGTTACACATTATAAAAAATAGCTAATTACATTGAATTGTTACGTATGATAGGTGCAGTCATATTTGCAAAAAAAAAAGGCCTATGGTCTTTTGTCAATCACGTTCTGTGCAAGCTTGCATGGAAGTCATATTGAAACCAAGCAGATTTCTTGGTTCTAGTGTCATTCATGGGTTTTGTAACAGAGCCCTGACATTACTGTCATTAATGTTTTCATGTCAGCGCCTGGCTTCGAGTGTGCTCGAGCCATGTGCTCTCTCATCTGCATGACTTGTTTCGTGTTGGAGCGTGGTGTTCGTATCATGCACTCATGTCTTGAGTTTCGGTTTCGTGATGGGTTCGGACACTCGCGCTCTATGTCCTGTCTTGTGTGAGATTGCTGTCTCGTGTGTTGTTGCACGCAGTTCAGGTTTTTATCAGCTGCGTGCATTCATGTTATGTCTTGTGCTGTGTGGCACGCAGCTTGTATTTTTCATTGGCTGCGTGCTTTTATGCTATCATGTCTTGTGTAAACACGTGGCTTATGAGTATTCCCATTAGCTGCGTGTTCGTGTCCTGTTCTGCAGATGGCCATGGCCATGTGCTTGTGTTTTTGTTTTGTGTGAGCACATGGCTTTTGTCTTAGTTTCCTGTGTGCCATGTGCTCTCATGTCAATTGTCTTGACCCCACCCATCTTGTTACCTGATTATTGGTCATTTGCCACACCTTTGTTTTCCTTGTTACCTTCCTCATTTGATCCCTTTATTAGATGTGTTCGACTTCATACAGCACCACACAGATCAATCGGCGAGAGTAGCCGCTTGCAGTTGGGGGTGGAATTGAAAGCTGAGAAGTGAAGTCGGACACTTTCTGCTCCTGGTAGTGATGCACTCGCTTGTGTTTGGATACTCTTATCACAGATGAAGTGAAAAACATGCAATATTTATCAAATGCACAGACGTTTCAGATATGTTTTCACGAGCAACAGAAACACTTTTTCTATACTGCTTAATACAGGGCCATATGTTCAAGAATAAAGTTAAACATATACTTTTTAAATACCAATAAAATGAGGGTATACTTGCTTTTATGCGTGTTTTTTATTAAATGTGACAATATAACATTGCGACTATACAGTAAAAAAGCCTTTACTGTTCTAAAAACAGATTTGTGAACAATATTTATTTAATGCAAAAATTATACAAAGGTTTGTTCAAGCATATACAACTCGCAACATGTACAAAACAAATAAACATTCATAAGAATATATAAAGTGAATCAATTCATGCCAGGGGTAAAATTACAACAATTTAAAGTAACAAACAGCTTCGTCTTTCTTGCTTATTTGTTCTTAATTTTATCCAATATAGTATCACATTGTTTAATCTCTTTTATAACATTTTCAAAGTTTGGCTTAGCTTTAGTCCATTTTTTCACATGAATGTGATATTTTCCAAGTAAAATAATATTTGTGCGCAGTTTTGGAATTGAATATGTTAGAAACACACGTCATTGTTGTCATGTGGTGAATTTGGCCAATCGTGAAACAGTTGTGTTGTCATCAGCGCTCCTGCAGTCACTCTGAATAAGCTGAGGCAGCTGAGTCATCCGGTTGCTCTCGAAATGCTACTTTGATGCCACACGTGACAGTGACGTGGAGTCGGCACTGGTTCAAGTCGGATTAATTTTCTAACCGGCATGCACTGCTTCAAGTCAGCCGCCGATCGGTCTGCATGTCACTGCATGAAGCCGAACACACTTATTATCTCCTTGTGTTTGCAGTCCTATGCCAGTTCATCGTCGAATGTTTCCTGTCCCTGCCCTGCCCTGCCCTGCCCTGCCCTGCCTTGCCTTGCCTTGCCTTGCCTTGCCTTGCCTTGTCTTGTCTTGTCTTGTCTTGTCTTGTCTTGTCTTGTCTTGTCTTGTCTTGTCTTGTCATGTCATGTCATGTCATGTCATGTCATGTCATGTCATGTCATGTCATGTCATGTCATGTCATGTCATGTCATGTCTAGCCTAGCCTAGCCTAGCCTAGCCTAGCCTAGCCAAGCCAAGCCAAGCCAAGCCAAGCCTTGTCTTGTTGCCAGCTGTGTTTTATCCCCCTCAGGGTAGTTTGGTTGTTTGTTTTGATTAATAAAAAGCCCATTCTCTGTACTGAGTCCTCGCCTTATCCCTTCACCCCACAACCTTGGCAAACAAATCAAATTATGCTTGTAAACACTAAATATACTCCACATAATCCCATAACATTAGACATTTTCAGTTGTATTTATGTCAATACATTGAAAGGTTATTTATTATTAAAGTGATTTATCTATTATTTATTAGGAAAAATCTTGGATATTATAGTGTAAACTGTAAATTTGAAAAAGTCTGTTATTATTGATTGTGTAATGATTGATTACATAATCCATTAGTGGTCTAATTGACTCATTTATTTTCACATTTTTGTCTGTTCTACTTTACATATAACTAGTCTCTAAATTATGAACCTACTCTAAATGTATTCTTATGTTTATCTCAACATGACTGAGCTCCTTTAACTCCCAGCCAAGATGTCTATCACCTACTTCAACTCAGTCACATCATTCAAGAGCAAAAAAACAACCTTGCTACACTCTTCACATCTCAGAAATATTGTGATTCATCCTTTCTATATATACACATAAATACTATTCTTTCTCTCTCTCAGACCTGCACAACGGTCACTTTTCTGCACTTCGAATGAATGAATGAATGATGCATTTATATAGCGCTTTATTGAGCTTTATGTGCTTTCTGGTGTCAGTTGAGGCAGCAATAGGCTTGACTCATCTTTAGATGTCACTGTATTGATGGTATGTCAAGCACTGCTGTAGCTTTTTAATATGTTGTATCTTCCTTAGAACTTGAAACCTTGGTCAGGTTTCAAGGCACTTGACTTTTTAGCTGCTTGATTCACTGATGGCCAATAAAAACGTGTTTTAAAAATATATGCACTTTCAGTCTGGTAGGAAAGTATCTACCAATGACATACGCATCAATGTAGAAACATTATATGTGGATTTGATGTTCTGTAAAGGAGATGAAAGTGAACATGTTATTTTGTAACATCATCTTTATTTTCTTCAATGTCAAAATAATTTACTTTACTTTTAGTCATTTAGCAGACGCTTTTATCCAAAGCGACTTACAAATCAGAAAAATTTACTAAAATTAAAAGTTAAAACTATAAATATTATATAAACACATTTAAGAAGATAAAGAAATTAAATAAAAATGGCAAATGCACAAATGCATACATCAACATTTCAAAACTAAACATTTAAATGAAAACAAAAAATTAAACTAAAAACAAGTCAAAGTATTAAATCAAGAAAAGGTATGAGTATAATAACGATTCTAATATAACACTAAATGCCTAAGTATACTTCTTTTTACATAGTAAGAATTGGTTATAAAAACTAAAACAGAAGTGAAACAAGTAGTAGGAAAGAGGATAAATAAAAAGCGATACTTATATCCTTTGGCAGTGTCCCTGACCGGTGAGTTGCACGGTAGAGTCGATGGTCTTTACACTCTTCAGGCTGCACACGAGGAGGGCTTCACACGACGGCTGCCGCGATATAATAACCTTTTTTAAACCCGTCTAACAAATCACTATTTGAATTCAGCTGAATACAGTTTCCTGTTTATCACAACAAATGGCCAAGCAAGCGCAGACACTGACAAGAGACGGGATACAGTACGAGACCAAACGTGAAATCAAAATTGACATGTCTGTAATCTTGAGTCAAAATGCTTCCTCTCTATTCCTTGTTCTGTCGAACAGTGTTAGCCAACAGTCAAATAGCTATTTAAACGTTGATTTATCAAACTCACCTGTGAATTTCTACACGCAAAGCATGATTTTCACCATCCAATCAATTCTAAATAGATGTGTTGTTGTTGTCAGGGAACATACTATTTCCTTCACAAATGTATCACATTACCAAAGCAGCTTATAGGTGGCAAACAATTTCACGTTGGCTTTAAAGTCAGTGTTTGTTTGTTTATTTGGATGTAAGTGTGGCATTCGGCCCTTAGTCACTGATACCTGGACAACTCTGGTGACTGAACTTCATGTGCCTTTATTTATTCATTTGCTGCAGGCGAACCCCGCTGTGCTGTTTTCTGGTGCTTTGTGTTTCTGAGGAGCTGAGCTCTTCTATGACAGGAATGAGGAAAATCATACCACACCCCTTCCCTGTAGCCTCCAGGTCTAATAAAAGGCCTCTGATTGCTTCCTCTTTCCTCAGGAGAGACAAAGAGCGAGATAGACTGTAAAATCAGCGTAGACATAAAAGCAGGTCTAAAAGAAACAGAGAGAGAAAGGGAAATGGAGAGAAATAGCGATGCGTGAGTGGCCGCGGCGCTCCGTGTAGGGCCAGGCGCTAACAATGAACCATCTCCTGTGAGTTTTATTAAATCAGTGTGAGATTGACACCTGAATATGTTTTCATCCTCTAGATCTGCACAAAGCGTGTGGTGCTTCAGGCGCCGGTCCCCTCATTAGTACCCTGTTTGGCAATGAGCTTCTAAAGGCAGCCCTCCAATATATCAATGCCTACATTTCAATAGAAGGAGAGGCACTAACGCTACTACAGAGGAATTCTGAAAGCTCAGAGAAAGCGAACTCAGTGGCCTGCAAATTTCCTCTCGTCTTCATTGTGTTCTTGTGCTCCTATTGTGGACATCTTTTTATTTCGGCATATGTCGCTGTAGATAAAAAAGAAACAGCCTTTATATACAAACAAAAACTGTAAAAGGTAGCATTAGCTGTGCTGCTACAAATCTGTGTCAACTTGTCGACAAAATGTGCGATAAATATTTAAATAAAAACAAAATGTTTCTCACTTTTGTCAACTATGCAACATACCTCATATTTTAACAATGTTTAAATATACTGTTTATGATAAAAAACACTGCCAAATATTAACAATAAACTAAACAATTTACAAATAAATGGTTAATAATTATTAATAATTAATTCATTTTAAAAAAATCTAATTTTAGAGTTTGGCATTTGTAAAAAAACTAACTTTTAATAAAAATGCTCATATAGATTTTTTTACATTACTTTTAAAGGTGTAGAAATCACATTTTTAAATTAAACGTGTATACATATTTTTCAAGAACTTCAGTCACCTTGTTTTGCAGAAAAAAGTAAATAATAATAACATTTAAATAAGAATGCCTTGAAATACACAAAATGTCATAATTTTTTTTTTATTTGTTGCATTTATTACATTTATTATAATGCTAGTTTTGTGTTCATTTAAATCATTTTAAGTCATACTGAGGCCCCATTAGAAATGTGTTGAGCCTTCGGTTGAGAACCACTGCTCTGCAGTATATGACATACATGTTAAGTCTGTTAAAGTTTAACACGATTCACATGATCATTTTGCACAAAGATGATTGCAAAGTTTTTTTTGTAGAATTAGGGTGCAATGATAAAGAAATTATGGCCAATACAATAAGCTGGTATTTATTGATTGATATACTGATTATTTTCATTGTGTGGCTATTCAAATTTAGTTAAAAGAAAATATGTAATGAAAATGTATGCAAATTTAGCCTTGGTGACAGTATTATATACAGTATAAAAATTTATATTAATTTTCATATCATTTAAATTAAACATTAAAAATATCTATGAATATGGAGTAACAAAGTATTGATTAAATTTAAAGGTTTTTTTTTTTCAAATACGAAAGAGATGAAGACTAAAGCAAACAACTGTGTGAAAATTAACAATGATACCTATGTCTCCTTCCCTTCACAACATCAGGACTCTGGCCATATGGTGATAAATGTCAATGGCGTTGTGACCTCTGCACACTCAAAAAAAAAAGTTGTTGAACGAACTTAAAAAAATTAGAGTAGACTTTTCCACGAAATTTAATTACATTTTTCCACCAAAATCTAATTTGTTTGAAATGAGTTGTTGTAATCTTGTTGTATAAACTTAAATTCCTTCAGTGAAGACTACAAAAAAAAATTGGGTCATTCCTACTAGATAAAGTTTTGCCATGCCATGCCTGTGCACAAAACAACAGCAGGGCACAGTAAAATATAAAATATGATAAGCAAATAAAGAAACATACAACAGATAAATTAGGTATATACATACAAAATAGACAATGTAAATAGGCAAATTATATATGTAATAGTTGCAATCCAGCCGCTACATTGTGATTTTAACATCAGTAGCCTACACTCAAAAAAATTATTAATTGGATGAATTGTAATTTAGTTGGGCCAACTCAATTTGATCAAATATAGTTTAAATTAAATTGATGAAGTGATGTTTTTATGCTTGCTAAAACATTTAACTGGATAATAAATTGTTTCTACACTCAAAATAAATTATTTGTTGGATTTACTTAATTTTAGGCATTAGCCAATTTGTTAGGCATAGCATATGATGATATTGTTACATCAATGGCATGCCCATAATTATTTCTTTGTTATTTAAACAACTTTTTTTCATGTTAGCTGGTCCTCAAACCAAGCACATGCTCTACACTTTACCACAATGGTAACCCCCCAAAACACTAACATACCAGAAACTCTTTTAAATACAAACATAAAAGAACATTAAACATTAACAAGTCTCCCAATTTTTTCATCTAAATAAAAAATGCCTAAAATAACATTTTATTTCAAGATTTACTCTCCTTATCCAGCCCTGTGCAAAGCATGATGGGAAGGGAAATCCACTTCCTAGTTACACAAGTAAAATCATTTATGTTCTTTCAAAATGAAAATATTGAGTTGAGCCAAAACGCAACTGTTTCGGGTCAGTTTAACACAACGCAATTGTATAAATGGGAAACCTAACATAATGGTGTTAAATGAAAATTATTTTTTTAAATAAACTGAAGTGTTGGAGAATAATTTGTTTGAGTGCAGTTTCATCTTGATGACGTACATCCGGTTAAGACGAACGAAAAATATTCTTGTTGACTCAATAAAAAAAAAACGTGTAAACCTATTTTGTTTTAAATTACATTGTTTATATTTAATAAAACTAAGTTGGGACCATTTTTACCAAGAGTTATGTTGTATGAGCTCATTTTAATTAATGAAATTGAACAAAGAGCAAAAATAATTTTTTTGAGTGCATTACAGATTGAGCAAAGCAGTCAAATTTACATGATGTCACCCCAGATGTCGGTCACATGTCGTTTATGTGCCCTCAGTATCAGGGGGAGCATCTGGAGGGGGTCTTCGGGAGCACATTCGTTTTTCCTGCTCTATAAAGCCCCCTTAGCTCTGAGGGAGAGGAGTTTGGATCAGGCCAGAGGAAACACAGGGCAGTCGGTCCCAGCCTTCCTGTGCACCTGGTATGGACGAACGGTGCGTGAAGGAAGGGGTGTGATTCCTTGGAGGCAAATGTCAATGGCTTTAATGCAGAACATATTTCAGATTACAGATTTAGCTGGGTGGGATTCTGCAGTCGAGTTTGTAAGACAAGAACCACACACAGCCCGTCCTCACAGCTGTGGATAAAAGCAAATGACTGTGATTTGTGCTTTTCATATGCCGGCTTGATTGTGACGCTAAAAGGAGAGTTAGAAATGCATGAAGAGACGCTGGCCTTCACTCAGACATAAAAGCAGGAAGAGGCCAAGTATTTCCTTATATTAAACTGAACCATAGGCAAGCATATCTCCTATTTATCGTCTATTTCCTCTTTCAGTCCTCCATGTGTTTAGCTTTGTTTATTTCATTACTTCAGAGCGGTCTTGATTTGTGGCTCAGTCCATGTGTGCCGTCAGTTGAGATATGGCTCTAATTTGATATGAAGTGATTTGAAGTGAATACTTCCATTTTAGGCAACAAAAATGTCATGATAAGTAGCAAATACTAGGCCCATGCATGTAGTCTATGGTCTGACTAAATACAAAGTAATTGTGCTTTACTAATTCATGAAACTACATTTATTTGTTTGTTTACACTGCATGTCAATCATGACTGTGATTTTCAGATAATTGAAGAAAATACTTTAGAAATTCAACACAAAGTGATTGTGCTACTAAATGGCATAGGATCTTTATTGAGATTGAATTTTGACATTTGTAACCTTTCACCATTTGCACTGATTAAATGTGATGTTTTGTAATGTTTTTGGTGTTAAAATAGTTTCCTATCCAGCTAAATACAAAATTATAAGAGAGCATTTGTAAATCCTGTAAACACCAACACAAATATTTGACACAAAAATTTGATCAACTTTTCACATGATTAATTTGTTCAGACAAATGCGCAAAACATTCAGCAGGAAGGCTGAATGAAATTGCAAATTCACTCTCTGAAAGTAGGTGGCGCTTATAGCAAAGCAGAAATACAGAGGTTACCCCAGTACACAGAGTGATTACGCAAACATTTCCATTCCTGCCACTGTCGCAGAGAAGAAAATAAGTATTCACATTTTCAAATAGCTGTTTTATTCACAATGCTTATCAAACAACATCAAATACAAGAGTACAGAGACCTGTAAAATAGTAAAATAGCTTAGTAAAATTGTCTGTTTGTGAGTCGTAGTTTTATATAACAGCAGCGGCTCTGAGTAGAAAAACACATCAATGCATTTGAAATGAGTTGCAATGCAATGGGAAAGCGATTAGATAATGTATTTATTTAAACAAAAATGAAATATTATAAATAAAAATTCAGACAAAAAAAGTTCCGAAACAAATTTTCACACCAAAAATGTAACTTGGTGTAAACAGGCCAATAGGTTGATTTTACAGGTCAGTGCTTTGTTTTTATGAACATTCATCCAACCTGACACTGCAACATTGCTTTGACCAATAATATGTGTTTGGGATCGGGGCTATCTGTTTGACCAAATATACTAAAATTGACCAAAATACAAAGAAATTGTTCAAATACTAGTTCAAAAACCATTAATTTTGCTCTTTCTGATGCTGTTGGCACAAATAATTATGCACCTCATCTTTAAAATATGTATTTTCCATGTAGATAAAATGTACTGTAGACACACAAAGTGTACTGTAGGAACACAACCACAATCCGCACAGACGCAGTACACATTTGTGTCATCTGCGAGATCAATAGCTGATTTCTTTTGAAGCCCCCGCTTTCCTCTCCTCCTCCTCGGCTCTTTATCTACAACACCTCCTCCGTTTCTCCCTCTCTTCTCTCCCCAAGAATTGTTGATGGATTAGCAACACACTCCGTCCTCTTAGCGCCGCATGTGAAGAGACAGTGTGGCACATGGCCAAACGCCCTCCACCCCAAACCAGCTTTAACCTTTACTCTAAACCCTCCTTCTTGCTATATATCATTACCCCCTCACAGATCAGAGTGCATATATCTGTCTAATCCTTGTATACATTGTCCTTGTATACATACATCCTCAGCTGACCTCTCTTTATGGTTTATATAACAAGAAATAGATAAGTGCTTTAGCCTCAGAGACGCTGAGACAGTCTAACAGTCATTTGACCTAAGGAGGAGCAGCCGTGTTGTCTGACTGTGACTGCGTACATGAGTGATCTTGCTTTGCTAATTTATGACTTTGAAGCCAATGTTTAAGTCTAACAAGTAAAACATGACAAAAGCTTGTCTGCCGTTTTTAAGTCTGCGACTAGATCATAGGCAGCTAGAAACACATAAACATTAGTCTGCCTGACTCTGTTTGGTCAATAATTATGCAATAACACTTTTCAGTCATGATAGAAATCTAGTATATAGGTTATCTGGTATGCAAACTGTCTCCAGAAAGCCAGAGGGTAGTAATGAGCAACTGACACTATTTTTTAAATATTTATTTATGGGATTTTATACCTTTATTTGGACAGGACAGTAGAGAGGTGAGCGCGATCGGCAAATGACCTTGAGATGGGATTCGAGCTTGAGTCGCCGTGAGTGCAGTTACGATGTATGTCAGCACACTAACCACAAGGCTATTGATGCCAACAATTTAGTACAAGTTACTCTCATTTGAAATCATATGGCATAATTTTGATTACCACAAAAGTTAATTTCCGCTTATCACTTGTAACTTTGAAGCAAAACTATTGATTACAGTGAAGCAATTACAATGGAAGTATATATATATAACTATAATATTATGTTTCAATGACAACATAATGCCATAAACTCTAAAATATTTACAACATCACAACTCAGGTAATACCGAATCATTAATGTAATTAATGTTTAACATTATAGCCTTCACGTTTCTGCTTTTTAAATCCTCCAAAAATGACCTTGTTTTAATTCATTGTAGATGTCCCACCGTAACCTTGATTTTTCATGTAGATTTATTATTATTATTATTGTAATCATCATTATGCTGCAGATGCAACCAGAATAGTCAAGGTTGATATGTTTTCATTTTTGTTTGAGAGCAGAATTGTGCTGTGATCCTGATACTTTTTTTTTTAATTGACACATCTAGTTTGCGATAAATTGCATAAAGCTAGCATAATAACATCGACAACATGACAGAAAACAAGAAGCTGAATCTTTAAACAACAGAGTTGAATTCAAGAGAGGAACAGGTCTGACTTTGATCAATTCCAAGTCATTTTCTATGACAAGTAAGTTTCCAGTGAGAGAGAATGTGTTGTGATGTTTTTCACTAAAGCACCCTTCAAAATTGGTAAATTTAGAGCACAGAGTATTGTGTGTACACCAGTGGCAGGCATTTTTGACTTAGTCTTAGATGAAAATGCTTAATAGTCTTAGTCCCATTTTAGTCATTTTTAGTCTTTCATAGTTTTAGTCGACGAAAAGTAATTGCATTTTAGTCAACTTTTAGTCAGTACTTTTAGTCAAACTGCAGTTACCAACATTTATGTTAAATATTAAATTATTAAATATAATTTCCAAGCATTTATACCGTAATTAAAACAGTTTGTGAATAGTCACGTAACAGTATTTACGTCATAAAAATCAACACATTAAGCGAGTTGGAGCCCATATCATTTGGGGGGGGGCCAGTACAATTTTTTTTTCCATATGGGCTCGGGGCTGCCACTGCCACTGCCACTGCCATACTGAAAATAGATATACAAATGCCACTTATCCAATGACAGAGATGCACATTTTGAAAGAAAAGACAATTAACTTAGCCTATAGGATGTATTTTGAATGTCCAGTAGTCCTCAAATAATATTTTAGTCCTGTCTCGTCTTGTTAACAAAAGACGTGGCATACATTTCATCATAGTTCTTATCATTAGATATCAGTTCAACCTGGTCTCATAAAAATACGTACCTCTGTGCACTTTCTGTGCGACACCATTTTATGTATATTACTGCACGTTTCGCCGCAGATTCAAAAAGAAATGACCACTGCGTAGAGCTAAAACACAGGTTAAATATGTGAACCCTGGCACGTTTTTATTATGTAGATATAGGTACATATTGCTGTTTTTATTACGCTGCTACAGAAACGTAGTGCGGCGGTTCAGAATTCAAATATGCGGGGTCTGTCCCTAAAATTATTGCTCTATCATGTTGGAAATGTGCCCTACACCAAACCCAACCCTAAACCTACCCGATAGTGTTAACAAATGCAAAACTGATATAAAAATATATTTGTTAATGCAACCGTACCATTTCAACTTCTTTATATGCAGATTTGAACTGCTTTGTCAAACCATAATTACACGGGTTTCGAACCGGATTCCTCGCCTCCTAAGTACGTCTCCGTACTCTGTGAGCTACAGAACAAACTTACCGTCTATGAAAACCCATAGATATTAAGCTGGATGTGTGCGATGCTGACGTTCAAAAGCATCAGTTTTCAAATCTCATTGTTTTGAAGTCGTAACATGATATTCTTCAAGTAATTGTACGAAAATTACTCTTTATTGATCAAAACTTTATAAATTTGTGTGAAAATGAGTGAAATATGTCAGAGTTTTACTACCTCTAGTGTTTGTTTTTATGGAAACTGCAGTAATATGCAGTTATTAGTACTTATTTTGTGTCTCGCTAAAAAGTGCACCCAGGTAAGTAAATGCCATAAGACCAGATAGTATTAATTTTAGCTCGTCAGCGTCTCGTCTTAGTCACAGATAAAAGGTTTGTCAACGAAATTAACACTAGTGTACACCAGCTGAGATTGTATTTACACTGCAAACAGTTAACACAGAACAGTCCATTTAAAAAAATACTGCATATGCTTGACAGCTGGGGTACAGACCTCGGTTATTCTGAGAATATTAAATAGACTGCACTGAACTCCACTAAGGATTTTTTTCCACCAATGTAGATAAGGGTGCACCACATTAGTTGGTTGAGTTCAAGTTTGCTCTGAGAGTAAGCACTTTGTCATTCCCCTTGGGACCAATATGACCTGGCTATACCCTTTTCTTTCTCATTTTTAAAAATATAATTTTCTGGCTGTAGAAATGCCCTTGGCCTACTCATTGCCTCACATTGACAGGCCCAGAGCTTCTGCTCTCTCCACTAGCATTTTTACCTATGGGAAACGGGACCCATGTACCCAAATTAAACCAAAAAAGTATACTTGCCATCTGCAAAGGTTGACTTGCC
Organism: Oxygymnocypris stewartii; assembly: GCA_003573665.1. Classification (NCBI taxonomy): domain Eukaryota; kingdom Metazoa; phylum Chordata; class Actinopteri; order Cypriniformes; family Cyprinidae; genus Oxygymnocypris; species Oxygymnocypris stewartii. Next base: position 1,469,144 of record QVTF01001090.1, on the reverse strand, counting down.
AGAATTTTTTTTTTCTTGTTTTAGCAAAAGGAAAGAGCCAGACTTCCCCTGTGTCTTGGGGAACAGGGGTGGCCTCATTCAGCAGAGCTAATCCCTGCCTGGTGATGTGGAAGAGAGGGCCAGACGAAGTGGCACATGTCTGTGGCGCAAACAGCCTCTACCCAGCCAGTCCTGTCTGATGATTGGAGCCAAAAGATGAGTCATCCTCAGAGAGTGTGAGGACACAAGGTCTGGAGGCAACGAAGACCTGACAGACATACTGAGGCTCCACTGGCAATCTGCTCACTATTGACACTACTAACATACAGAATGCTTTAATATTCTTTAGGTTCTTGTCGTAATATTTTAATACCACAACAGAATCTCTTCACTTAATCCATTGTCCTGTGGGCTGTTATTTTCATGTATATATTTCTTTTCGAATGCTCGACATGTGGGTAAATAACATTTGAGAAGGTTCACAATGTAGAAATTGAATTTTAAAAGCCTATACTGTCAGAATTTTCAAATCAATTTAAAACAAAAATCTACCTTTTGAGGTACAACACTAGCTTTCCACTGGGGCAAAACCCTTAAAGGAAAAAAAGGGACATATTAGTACCTTTGAGTAGTAATATATACCTTTAAGGTACTACCATAATATACACAAACATTTCACAAATATCATGAATTATTCATTCATAAATGTAATTTTGTTTTGAGGAGTCACACCACATGACATGATATTTTACAACCTTGCCTTGTCGATAAGAGACATATTGACCTTGACATACAGTCACGAAGGCCTGCAGGAGTCCTTTCTTTGATAACATTTGCAGATTTATGTTTCTGCATGTTGGTTGCCCCACATGACTTTGAATTTAAAGGTAGTGACATCTTTTTGTTCAAGAATTAAATGTGTTTTTTTTTCTAATAGTTAGTAGTATATTAACGAGGGGCAGTCGTGGCCTAATGGATAGAGCGTTGGACTTGAAACCCGAGCTCTGGCAGGAAGTATCCACGACTGAGGTGAGACCCTTGAGCAAGGCACCGAACCCCCAACTGCTCCCTGGGCGCCGCACAGTCGGCTGCCCACTGCTCCACTTGGATGGGATTAATGCAGAGAACACATTTCACTCCTCATTATACTCTGTATAATTGTGTATGTGACAAATAAAGCTCATCTGAGCTTAAATTTCTTTCTTTTTTTTTTTAAGATTATGACAAAAAAATTTCATTCTTTTTTGTAGGATTTTTAAGTATTTCAAATAGTTTATACAGAGAAAAAATGAGCATCTCATTGATTGATGAGACCATGTATCTTTGACATAAGCATGTCAGATGTTTAAATGTCACTGTGAGTGCAACTGAACATTAATATCAGTGTCTGATCAGTTTTGGACAACTGAGCAATTTTCATTTGGAGCTTGTAAAACCAACCTGGAGCCTGGTATACTACTAGAGCATCCAGCCAAGTCAAACACTGTCCGATCTGGACTCTTGGTGCATTTAAACTCGCAGTGTAGCCCATCTGTTGGTGGCAGCTAACACTGAGATTTGTTTTAGCACAAAAACTTGGCCTACTGAGTGTCACAATGGGTCCTTGTCTTACATATAACATCACTTGCTGGAACCATAAAGGGATTAGATTAACAAATCTGGTTTTAAGGGTTTGATTGTAATCTCCATATTTCATTCAGACATTTAAATGGCCCTGGTGAAAAGTAATGCAGGTAAACCAAGAGTTAAAAACAGAATTCACTCTTTGGTGAATCCTTGAAGTGGGAGTTCGTAGATTAGAGAACGTGAAAAGGTGGTGTATAAAAAGTTAATCTGTCAGATTAGTCATCTCCCTGTGGCAGGGGTGGAAAACGTTGATCCTGAAGGGCCGGTGTCCCTGCAGAGTTTAGCTCCAACCCTAATCAAACACACCTGAACCAGCTAATCAAAGTCTTCAGGATGCCGTTAGATATTTCTTTTCAGGATTTGAGCTAAACTCTGCAGGAGAGTGGCCCTCCAGGATCAACGTTCCCCACCCCTGCCCTATGGTAAACAGGGCTATGCCTGAGGCCTTTCTTTGTGGTTTGTGTTGCATTGAAAAGAGTACAATGGGGATAGAAGAATAACAAACAAGATAGACATCAGTCTTGTTGTCTGAGCCCTAGAGAACACTTTGATTTTCTCCTCTATCTCAGGGGGTCACGAGGCAGTAAATCCATCTATCAATATCTAACTCTATTTGCTCAATTGTCCCTCCTGCATTTCATCTAGGGGTGTCCAGTCCTGCTCCTGGAGGGCAATCTTTCGGCAGAGATTAGCACTGAACCTAACTAAACCTACCTGAACCAGTTTACTAAGATCTTGAGGATTAGTCAAAACTCCCCGGAGTGAGACTGGACACTCATCATCTTCATTCTTCCTCTTCAGTTCATTCTCCTCTTCTTCATCAGTAAACTTGTCAAAAATAACCAAGCAAAGAGTATTGGTGTAAAAGCAGGTGTATGTTAAACCATCCCTTCACCATTTTCCTTCCACTAATGTCGCTATTAAAATGAAGACCTGCTGTCAACCACCCATCTCACCAGCTGGTTTTTGTTCGTTGCATTGGGGAACATTAAGACCGTGGGGTTTTAGGACATAGCCCCTGGCCTCTAACTTTTCCCAGATGGTAGGTTGTCTGAAACCCTGTTATGGACCCAAACTTTGCTGGAAAGTAATCCTACAGAAGTGGGACTGGACACCCCTGATCTTCTCTATTCCTCTATACCTTATTCTCCTCATCTTTACCAGTGACCTTGTCTGAAAGAAAGCCATTGCTGTGGAGACCTCCTTCTATCCACCCCACTTTACCAGCTTCTGTTCATTTCTCTCCAGGTTTAATGCAGTAGGGAACACTAAGGGGATTTGGGGACACACCCTATAGCCTCTAACCTGTCCTGGCTGGAAGGGTGTTCTGAGACCCTGTTTCGGCTAATGGTTTGTTTGCCTCGGCGTGCGATCACACACAGCATGTCCTTTCAGAATCCACTTCTAGCCGTACACACATACACAGAGATTGTTATTACCCAGCCATCCTTTGCTATTTGAAATGTATCGAGACAAAGTTTATATAAACCTGAAGTCCCCTGCTGTGGGGTGCAGGGAGAACCCCCCTCCTCACTCTCAAGAGCCCCTGTGGATTATTATTCAGACTGATGGGCTCGGAGCTGATATGTGGGCCAGTGCTGTCACAAACTCTCAGAGCAGAACCTTAGATTTATGCCCTGGGCTTAGTGTTCTGCCAATGTTCCCCAACGCTCCTGCCTGTCCAATCACACAATTACTCTATGACTATGGTGGACACGGTCCCTGCTGTGTATCTGCCTGGAGGGCTTCCAGCGTTTACATATATACACAATGATGTGAGCCTGTGTTTTTCAGCTCCTTAACTTAGTGTTGAATTTGCAATCTATGAGAAAGACGCAAGTTATTTTCACTACATAAAGCTTTGATTTAATTTTAGACATATTTATTGTTATCAATCCCTCTGCGTATACCCTAAAGGTATTTCGCAACATGGAACTTGTTTCTTTTATAATGCCTTACTGAGAAAAATCGTATAGCCTTACAATTTTGCACTTAATACCTGTGGCTTCAAAGGAATTGTCTAATCTAGAATACATGTTTAAGAAAGGCACTGAGGTAGATAGTACCTATAGATATAGGTTGAATTATTGTACTCCCCTACCCCCCAGGTAATAGCTGGAATCAAAGCAATAGGGTCCTTATGTGACTGTCTGAAGCTAATCTGCTGGTTTGGAGATGCTGCTTGAGTATGTGGTGACTGAGTGTTGTTTCCAAATCTGTTCTTTCCACCTGTTGTACTGATGACACTATGATGTTGGTGTTGTCCATGTTGTAATTTGTTCCCTTGGGTTCGGGGGACACACAGTACTTGTGTGTGGGCTGCTCTATCCATGTGGTGTGCTTTTGTTGAGTGTGTACACCCACATCACTCTGTCTCCTGAGCTTCTGAAGTCACATGGTATGGGTTTGTTGATGAAAGAGGATAAGAACTCAGAGACAAGAGGTTGTGATTTACCTAGTTCCATCTTCACCATATGCTATAATACAGAGCAGCAGTAGACAGGCATCAGACTCTGCTAACTATGGTTGATTGTGTTTGATTTATGTGTGTCCTCAGTCTACATGTCAAAAAACCGATTGGTTTGTACTTAAAAAATGTGTTCTTTGTTTGTTGTTGTTGTTTTTTTTCCTTAGTAAGACACATTCCATTACACTTGTTGCCTCTGGGTTCGGTTTAGAGTTGCAATGACGACTGGAATTGAGGATTGAACAACATTCAAACTTTTAATAATTGTTGATAATTTTTTTTATTATTATTATTCCAGCATCAGTAAAATAATTTTCTTGGATAAATCATTATCATCCTGAAAATGTTGGGGTTAGGGGTGTGTTTTGTGTCTGAATCACATGCTAAAGATGCTAGTAGCCTGATGTCCCAACCAGGCTTCTCCCTTAATATATTCACGAAGAATGTAACCATCCTAATCGATCATCTTTAATTTAATTCAAGATTTAATTGGTGAACAACCCAGCTATGGCTGCCCATAGTTACCAATGTTTCTAATTATCAGTGTTGGGAAGGTTACTTTAGAGATGCAATAGGTTACAGATTACAAGTTACCCTATTTAAAATGTAATAAGTATCGTAACTGTTTCAATTACTTTATTAAAATAATGTAACAGAATACATTTGATTACTTTTCTAAATTTCTAATGCATTTGCTTCAACTGTAAATCGTTTTGAAACATTTTAACCAGGCAGGGTTAACCTTTCAGTAGTACTCAACACTGATTACTGTCAGATTCTCAAAATTCTTCATCAGCTGCCACACAATCAGACTTAAACTTTTAGACTTTTATACATTTTTTTTTTACTTCGAGATCATTCTGAGGTTAAATACAGATTTAAAGCCAGAACAAGACATCGTTTAATAGCTATGATACAGTTTTTTTTATCAAATATTTGCATAACTATGACAGCCATAAAGACTGGCATCTAACAATGCTTTTGAAAAAAAATCTTATAAAATAAAGCATGTTCATCATTCCAAATAGGAAATTAAACAGTTATCAAATAAGCATGTGTTGTCTTTTCTGTCCTAAACTCCTGAAACGTTGGTGTCTCATATTCTGTTACATGTAGTTATTCCCCAACACTGCTAATTACCATCAACAAGTCTGAGATTAAGCCTTTGTGCTGGTAAAAGCTGGTCTTTTCATCAGACAAGCAGTTTAAGGAAAGATAACAGGGGGTAAAATACTACCATAAATAGTACAAATACTACAATTTTCCTTGTTTCAAGATTCACATTAATAAGTTGCTGATTCAGCCTCATTTGATGTTTGCTTGAAGTATGATTCATACAGGACACAAACACATACATTAGTACAGGATCATATGATACAGAGGAGGAACACTAGTTCAAGACACCCACCCTAATCAAGTGTGATGCTGTACGCGTGATCCTGATTGCATCACTGCATGGTAACATTTGTGAATGGACATTTTTGTCTAATAAACAAACATGATATTTGGTGACCTTTAAAGCAGATTACTGATGATGCATTTACAGCAGTTTGAACTCAACAGGCCATCGGCTTAAATAAAAATAATCTTCAGCTGATCATTTAGCAAATAACGATTTTAGACACAGCTCTAAGGGGTTTTTAAAGGGAAAGTTGTGTTATTATTTTTTTTCTGCCTAAACTTAGTTGCATGATTTGATCATGGAGCCAATACTCATTTGTACTAGGAAGGTCTTAAGAGTTCCTGTTGCAATCTTTCACTCGCATGACATTTTGGAGTGTGATTGTTCTTATGAAAAGTAACCTTGGTTACCAGCTTTCCCCATCAATGTTTAATAGTTCACTCTGGCAGCTATCATGTGATTATGTTGAGTTTGCGTAAGTGTTTCACTTTGTTGCCTTTTGCATCAGGAATGGAGACCGGCAGCAATCAGGGCTGTGTATTTTTGATTGATGGTGCAATCACATGGCACAAAAGACTTTATTTTCATTGGACAATTGCTAACAAGCAATCATGAATACACACAGGTTAGTGACTCGGGCTTGAGTTTCAGAGGCAGTTTCACACAGGACGGCATTTGTCACAGAGTCACCAGAAATTAGGGAGGTGCTTTATCAGAGAGTCTCTGCTAAATGAAGGTTACGTGGGTCAGCTTTAGTTTATGCGGTTCACAAACAAACTGTGAATCAAACATATCATTTTTCTATTTCTGGCCTTCATTTTTTTCCCCATTCGGGAGGGGGAAAATACATCGAAATTCATAATGTTAAAAGTTTTCCTTTTTCCTCAATATAACAGCAGTATATGGGTCAACTGCTGCCAATTGCATGAACTTCAAATGAAATAACATGTGTCCCAAGACTATTGCTTTTGATTATTATTTTCCCCACTGATTTTCCTCCAGTGCAGATTGAAAATAATAAATATATAAATAAACACCCATTTGAATTTTCCCTTCTGTTCTCTTTTTGTTGTCGTATTAGGTAACCTCTAAGAATAGATGCCTGGAGAGGCGGCGGGGATCGGTTAGAAACCCAAGGCAGATATTGGTTGATGCATGTTCTCATTAGGTTGATGGCTGCATGTTATTTGGAGTGTCACTGTAATCATTATTAATTATAATAATCTGACTTATGAGTCATCATATCATTAGCATCCCAGAGCTGCGCTTATTGTTATCACAACCCTGAAAAAAAATTAATGTGTTCCTATTTATATAGCCTGGGGCTCAGAGCTTTGGGGGAGCAGGGATTGTGTGTGTGTGTGTGTGTGTGTGTGTGCGTGCGTGCGTGCGTGCGTGCATGCGTGCGTGTTTAGGCGGCTCAGACAGGAATCTAGACTGCAAGGGGTGGGAGAGGCAGTGCGGATGGCACAAAATCAGGTGCACGCAACCTTCCCTTTCACGCGTTCCAGCCAAGCCAACAAAGAGACAATGGGACTACACGTGATGAGAATTACACAGAGCCAGCGTTGAGAACTCATGGAATATACATACACATACACACACACACTCAAGCTCAAACTACACACTGCACACACAGCTGCGTGCACTCCCACTCACACCCAGCCACTTGTATATGCGCACACACTCTTTACACAGCCCCTCTAAAACCCCTTACACACACACTCTCTGCCCGTCAGCTGTAGTGCAGACACTATGGACGTGATAATTGTAATAAAGGCTGCCAGTAATGGGTTGTGTGGCACACGGCTGCACTGGCCAGGCGCTCTCCCTCTTTTGTTATGCTAATGCAGAGTGATTAGAGGCCTTCTGCAGAGCTGCACTGCCTAATCTGACTGCTCCCCCGAGGAGGAGGAGGGGGCTTCGACACACACTGGGGATATTACACACAGGCCATGGGGTCCGCAGCCTCCAACATCATCTCACCTTCCATTTATATTCCTTTTTAATGAACAGCGCACAGCAATACATGTGAAAACAGGCAGGTTTTGTAATCATTTGTTGTAAAGATGAGGGATATTTATTGCAGGGATGAACTGTGTTTAGCATTTATGGGAGGAAAAGCTGTTTTTTTTATACAGTTTTACAGACAGTTTTGGTTTGTTTATGTACATGCATATACAGTTTTCATACTCATGATTATTTTGTGGAACCATAGTGTATTATTTAGGGCTGTCACCTTTAATCTAATGTGTTTATAATTAATTCTAGTAGTAAATTTTACCTCTAAAATATATTTTGTTTTTCAAACTGTGTATTTGGTTTCTATTTTTTAAATATGCTGTTAGTGATTTTAAATAAACCTGCAAATCCAAAAGTGTAAACTGAATTAAAAGCAGAGAGTGTTTCTGTTTATTTGTATTTATTGTTTTTTGGTGCTATTCTAATCTATTTTTTATGTCATGCATTCAAGTGATAATAAAGAAGTATCTTAAGTGGTCTTTTATGTTCACCAAGGCTGTTTTATATTAAAATACAGTAAAAACGAAAATGTTGTGAAATATTGTTACTATCTATCTATCTATCTATCTATCTATCTATCTATCTATCTATCTATCTATCTAGCTATCTATCTATCTAGCTATCTATGTCACGGATCTGTCTGTCCTTCTCCCTCTCCAATCACAAGGCACACCCTCACCTGGTTTCACCCGAGCCTTGATTGAAAGCACCTGCTCCTCATTGGCAACCAATCACCCCAGCACTAATTAAGCACACATCCGATCTCGTTTCTACAAAGTGGACTCCGGAAGCTATCTCAGATATTTACCTGTTACTAACCTTCCTGTTTAGCTACCTCCTGTGGCCTCTCCAGCGTTGTGTCCTCCGATCTGCTGTGTCCAGTTTCTCCAGCGATCTCCTTTCGATTCATCCAAGTCTCATATTGAGGTGTGTGGTTCCTCCTGCGTCCACGAGTTCCTGTCAAGACATAATACCCAGTTATCTACTCATCATCCCTTGATCCACTACTTAGAGTATCATACTTGCATACCTTTCATCTGCATTACTCTGCTGTCATAATAAACCCTGTGCATTTGAATCTATCAATCTATCTATCTATTCAATAGAAAGTTAACTGTCACTTTTTGTCAACATATTCATCCTTGCTGGATAAAGGACATTTTGAAATTTACTTTTATGTAGCTGAATAACCCAAACTCTTTTATGTAGGTGTATTATTTCAGCTTCTGACTTCAACCAAATGTGTTATTCTACAACATTTTGAACAGTCCCTTTTTTCTTTATTTTTTTACAATAATTAAAAATTAATTAAGAAACAGGCAATACAAATATTTTTGGGGATGTTTCATTCAAAGTACACTTGACATAGGGGCAAATAAATATTACATTCTGACATCTTTGCTGCAACTCCCAAACATTTCTTAAAATGTATGCCTTTATAAAAAGGGCAGAACAGTATGAAACGTTATAATAATAAATTGGGTACATGCTTTAAATAAAAACTCACTTTACACACATTTAATAGATTAAGTAAATAACACCGTAGCATGGCCCTAGTTTATTAGCCTCATGCCCTCAGCATAACTCACCCTCACAGGGTAGTCCGGATAACTAGATTTTCTATCAGCCGGTCTGGAGTCTCTTCTTAGCGGCACTATGAGAACTCTCCCTGCCACATGCTGGATGGCTGTGGGGATTTAAGTCTTAGGGCTGGGGGGGGGGGGTCTATAGATCAGGCCAAACCAAACACACAGCGTTATTGTTGGAGCAGCTGCTCAGGGAGGCTGGCTCACCCTGCCTGGACTCCCCGTGCCCTGCCAAGAGCAACCACCTTCAAGCTGCGCTCTGCCCTGCCTTTGAGGTCAACACAGAAAGAGCGCATGAGTGGGCGTGTGTGCATTTGAGTAATATCACTGACTTGTATGCATTGTTTATACAGTAGGTGTTTAGGCTATTGATGTGCTAATGTCCTCGTTCTGGACTTTTGCTTTAGGAACTTGGTGTTTTGTTGTGGTTGTGTTGGCTGTGATCAATATTAGGTGGAAACATATAACTTTAAAAATATGGCAAGACAGTCATTCCAACTGATTAGAGTAACACTTACTGCATCCACTACCTTCAGGGAATTATTTTGGTTCAGCATTGACCTTTGCCTCAAAATCCGACCCAAACCTTGGACAGCTGTCGGCATCATTTAGGTTTTTTTATTACAGTCCATGAAATGCGAGGTAGCACTTTGAACCCTCTACTCGGCCTGCAGATCTGAATCCTTTAATAGATCGTGACCATTCGAATTTTGTTCACTCCATCTCCATCTCTTACTCTCTCAATATAAAAGCTTCATTTTCATCAGCCTACATGCCTTTTCATATAACCCTTCCAAAGCCCTGAAAGAGGGAGAGAGAGGTGCAAAAGGAGGGGGAGAGAAGGGGACTCTACCAAAAAAAATTCACTATTTTGCCAGACGGTCCCTTTGGCAAACATGCATTAAGTTGATTTCAATGGACCAGATGCTCCCCTTCCTCTCAAAGCAATTTAGATGCATAGAGCTTTCCTGGCCTTGCTGGAGACTAGACTATCTGCTTTTGATTTGTAAGTGGCTCAAATTGAGGCTCGCATTCAAATGTGTGCACATGGAGTGGCCTTGTATTGCAGCCTGTGAGTTTTGTAACGCAGACTCCTTATTTTTCCCTAGACAAAACCCCATGGAGCTTTTTCACAAAGCCAAATGCAATAAAGTGGAGTGGCATTGGATTTTATTTTATGCTTATTGGGCATTGGATTGTATTATTTTCAAAATACATTTGTTTTAGTTTTTTTGAACCAAATATCATCAGTTATTATTTTTTAACTTATCAAAGTCAATTGAAATAAAGCATGATTGCTGAGGTGATAAGCTAAATTTTTCTGAAGAGTGTCTCAAAATATTGCCATTAGGTAATATAAATCCACGAATACATGGATTTCATTTCTCTAGCATTTTGAACATGCACAATTCCTCAGCCATCAGGCAAAAATGGGCTGTTTGGGTGTGAAGATGGAAGCATAAATTCATCCATGTGCCCTCTGATGGTGAACATTAATGAGCTTTCAATACCAACAAACATTTACAGACAGTGTTGTCAACTTCTTTCAATGGAATGTAGCCTAAGCCTTCTCGAAAATGTCTCTAAATGACGTAATGCTTTCATTAGCATATTTGTTGTTTCATTTTTGCATTCTGCCTAGTGTCAACCTTTTACATTCGTTTGCCTCTCTCCGGCTCATATATTGTATTTTAATACAGCCAATTACTTAATAAAATGCTTTTCATTGATATGTTTTTATGATTCTGTTGTCAGACAACATAATGAATATGAAATAATGACTGAAACATGGCCCATTAAGACTATGTAACCAGCACTCCCATCCAAGCTGTTAATCTTTACTAAAATCCTAATTTATTATCAATACATCGTCAGACAAAATCAAATGCACATAAGATGAAGACAAAGGCTATGGTTTACGTGTAAAAGTGTCATTTTAGAAGCAAAAAAATTTTTTTAACGCTGGGGCACTACTCTCAGACATTCACTGAACGGAGCAGATGCACAGAGAGTTGTGTGCACAGCAAAACAAGGTCTCGTGATCATGAGGCAGTATAATAACACGTCTCAGAGACTAAATAAGGTTTGTCCAAGAAGTCATTAGATTTGTCGCTAGAGCATTTTTTATGGAGGGGGAGGGGGGGGGGGGGGGGGGGTCACTTAAGGGTCTGAAAAGTTGCTAAACCCAGTCCGCTTAGTTGGCAACACAGTTTACAGTGTGTCATTTCTGCAACAACTGAAAACAAAATAGCGACTGTTTCCGAGCAGGTTTTCAAAACCATTTTATGCTATTGGTCAGACAAATAATTAGCCCCTCTCCAAACTCAAACCATTGGTTGAAGTTGAACCAATGTTGCTATGCTGGGCTGTTCAAACACAGTTATTTTCAGGGAAATCAGCCTACAAATAACTTTCTAACTTTGATGCAATACCTTAAAAAAATATCAATATAAATTTTATATCGATATTTTTATATCTCGACCATGTATAACATCATGAAACTTTTCACAATGTTAAGGGCATACAATTTAAATAGATTTGAAAGATTTGAGCATAATACATATATTTTCTTATCAACTGGAACCTCAGGATAACTTATACAACTGCACTGTAAAAGAAAAAATATATATATTTTACACTGCATAAGTAAAATGACAATGAAAACAAAAAAAATCAACATTATTTGTCTACACATTATGCTGGAATATGTGTGACATTTTAACATTTAAAAAAAAAGACCTGAAAAAACACCCACTTCACATTTAAGGTGTATGTTTATAAATGACACTTTCCTTACAGCTGTTTTAGCATTTAAGCTCGTGTTACAAAAAAGATCTGCATTCACACTATCAGGTTGATAAAGTCATTACTAAACTTGATAATCACCAGGGACAGTCATATTAATGCATTTTTTTTTTTTCTCTGCAGTTGATGTGCTGTGCTGTGCTTATAAAGGGCTGCAAACCGGCGTCCAGATGTGATGCCTGATGGGAATTCAATGTGCTTAGAAATGCAGAATCACAGGGATCACATCCAAATGGAAAACCCATTTGTTCCTTCGGGACAGAGATTGCTACTGATCGGCTGGAGATTTCCCTCAGAAATATGGCATTTCCTGTGTCTATGTATTTAAGCCAAGTCATGGTACACATACACTTTTTATCCCCATATCCAATTCTGTTTTTCTTCATTCATTCGACTGCTCTTTCAACCGTTGTGGGGCAGAACAGGTCTGAATACTGAATTATTAATAAATCCAGCTCTTTTGCAGTCAAATGTTGTGTTTATGTCTTCATGGACTGATTTTCATGCACATAATTATTAAATTCCATGATTATATAAGCATTGGTTTTCTGGTTCACTAACTTATTTGCAAACTATGTTGTGGCCCCAGAGAGTATCTGGACGCTTAAAAAATGTATTTATATATATACACACACACACACACACACACACATATATATATATATATATATATATAGTTGTATAATATAATCTTCTAGCTGCTTTGTAAAATACATTTATTAGGTGACCAATCAAATTCAGCTCTTTTTTTGTATCTTAAGTGTCCAAGAGTTTCCAAATACTTTTTGAGTTCACCTCAGTTCATGCCTTTTTTTTCAGGAACAGGTACACAGAAATGCCACTGAAACTAAGATCAAAACAAAGCCTGAGGTAAACGTGTGCACTTAAATAGCACGCATTTAAAGACTCATTCACGCTCTGTTAAACTCTGCGAGGCAGGCGTGTGAAATGCCGGCTAAGCCCCCCCTGCTCGGGTAATTATGAAGGGGTAGAATACAACCGGTTGAGAGACGAGGTCAGGCTCATGCGAGAAGATAAATGCAATGCACTCACTCTGAAAGACAGAAGAAAACATCAGCTGACAGCGGCATATGTCAAATGATCAAATTACCGCCTTTCACACAGAACGGTCACATGCGGACGAGGACAGGAAAAAGCAGCGCTAGAGAGGTCAATGAAGATGATGGCATGATGTGTTTTTACTTTGCATATGTGTGCAGCAGGTGTTTATGGCCTTTATAGTCCTGACATTCACATCAGAACCCTGTGGAATCAAAGATAATTCTATAGTTTAGTACTCGCTGATGTGCTTAGACAATGAAGCACAATTTAGCTTACAATATATTTCAGGCTACACCTTATAACTTTTCAAGATATATTTTTTGAGCCAGGCCTATGTGTAATCTGTGTTTGTATTGTGTTCCACGTTTGGCAGAACAGTCTATTATCTATAAAGTTCTATACATTTCCCGTGTGTGTTTGTTTATTAATAGTTCAGACAAAAGTGGAAATTCCGTCATCATTTACTCACCCTCAGATCTTTCCAAAGCTTTATTTCTTGATACTAAAGGAAAAATACCCCGATCGCTCTTTTACATGCAGTTCTATTGGATGGATACTGGAGCATTCAAGCTTCAAAAAGGACACAAAGGCAAATCATAAAAGCTTTATTAAAGCAGTCTATATGACTATGTACTACGTTGCAAGTCTTCTGAAGTCACAAGATAGCTTAGGCTGAGAAACAGATGGAACTTTATATAATAATTTAACAATAATCTTCATCTCTAGTGAACTATTAATAGCTGTGACTGGATCATTGGTTATTCATGAACAAATCATCAAATCAAGCAATTCATTGATAAGATCAGACTCAAAAGAACAATTCATTCACAAATCTCACATCACTTTTTAACACATAGTATATTTATTCTTAATGTTTTTGTGAATAATGACTTAAATTAAAACAGCTTGTCACCCCAAGCTATAGTATGACTTCAGAGCAGTGTTGTTTGACATTTCTTTATTTTTAGTTTAAAACAAAACAGTTTATTGGAGTACATTTTGCAATTATATATATATATATATATATATATATATATATATACATAGTGTTGGGGAGTAACCAGTTACATGTAACGGAATTACGGTAATTTAATTACAAAATAAAAGTAATTGTAATCAGTTGCAGTAACTGAGAATTTTATTCTTAATTCAATTACAGTTACTTATGAAAATGTTAAGGATTACAAAGGGAGTTACATCTGATTTTGTTTTCACACACACTCCCACATAGATTTAATTCATAAATTGCAGTGACTGCTCTTAAATATGAAACATCAATGTTTCAGAAGTTTATAACATGCTTATCCAATAACTCTTATATTTCATATATGGGTTTATGTATATGATTTTTTTTAAAGATCAACTCTTTTATTTACTAGATTTTCTAAGGCATTGTTAGATCCAGTGTTTCCTGCCATAGCTATGCAAACAATTTGATTTCAAAAACAGTATAATAGCTATAAATTATTTCTCGTTATGATTTTAATTCTGTATTTAACCTCAGTAAGATTTTAAAGTACGTAGCTGTGCTTCAAAGGGGCCATCAGATGCCCATTTTCCACAAGGTGGTAGGATTATTTAGGGTCTTCTTGAAATGGTCTCAGTGGTCGTGTAAAACAACACCCCTTTACCTTGTCAAAAACAGCTCTGTTCACAGTGATTCATTTCTGTTCATATCTCTTTACATGCTAATGATCACTGCTCACACCGCCTCTCTCTTCTGTGGAAGTGATCATCCTTGAGTTTTAACTTTTTAACAAAACCTGCTTTGAATTGTCCCTCATTCAGAAAACAGTCTGGAGTAAAATGATATGCACAGCCAGGCATAAACTAAGTGAAGTGGAATGACGTGTGGCCAAGTATGGTGATCTACTCAGAATTTGTGCTCTGCATTTAACCAATCCAAAACCAAACCGTTTTCTGTCTGCTCCTGCTAATGGTTGCATTTTTCAAATGTGCAAATTAAAATGAATCTACCTTCAAACCAAGGCTTACTATCTTCCGAATCAAAATGTGAAATAATATCCCATTTATGTCTAAAAAACCAAATGCTCTCGCTGTGGGATTATGGCAGCAGTAAGTCAATATCTGACGGATTGCACCGAATTTGGTGAAGCGGAGGTGTAACTATGGCTTTCTCAGTGTTTTATACATAGTTTTTAAAAGTGCCTTTGGGTGCAGTCAACCACAGGGAGTAATGAACTTTCTGACAGCACTGAAAATGTGTTTCCATGAACGTGGTTGTTTAGTAACTAATCCTGAAGCCAGTGTAGTTTAATATGGCAAGTGCATTGGTTGTTTTCAGATGACGCATGACTACTAGCTGTCACTGGCTGTTTGATTTACTCCTGTAATATGCCTCAAAGACACACAGATTTCTTGTGCACATGGCTGAGATGACATTAATGATGAAAGGGATGATGTTGATGACTGTATACTTTAGCTTGGCACAAGTATGCGATAAATGAGAAAAAGGAGTGCTGAATATTGCAAATAACAGCAAGTAAATCTCTCTCTCTCTCTCACACACACACACACACACACACACACACACGCACACACACACATGCACACACACACACACACACACACACACACATATATATATATATATAATAAGAGCTGCACACATGAGGAGTTGTCCATATTTTTTGTTCTATGTATGTACAGCTTAGATATCCCCCCCTCATGGACATCAGTTTGCAAAATGTGAGTGAAGATGAAAAGTGAGAAGATTAAATATTTTGAGATGTCGAAGACTAACTTGTGTGTAGATATCAATCATAGTTTTCTCAAACACTTCTGGGCTGACATCTTAATTACAAAGTATTAATCAAAGCAAGATTGCACTACAGATGTGATTAATTTGGTTTTGTGTGTTTATGTTTGTGTGTATTGAGAATTTTCTCTTTCTGAATATGCACTGATTTAAAATCAGTGTTACTTTGACAGCCCTTCCTGTAATTGAACATAGTGTGCTGAAGTCATTCTTCTTATTTCTACCATATCCACATTTCTATATCCAGCACCAGCTGATGTTGAGGTCCAAAACACTCATTTAAAGTTTTAATCCAGTGGGTCGTCCAAAGTCTATCCATTTTATTGCTGTTTTACTTTTAGTCCTAAGTTCATCACCTTGTCTTTGGCGCTGTTTATACTGAGGCTTGGCATGACTGCTTATGCACTTCATTAAAATAAATAAAAAAACTATCTAGTGACTCTATACAGTGTAAAGTTTATGGAAGTGTTATTCTTAGAAGCTAACTATGTAAAAAAATGTATGTTTAAAATTAATTTCATACATACACTAACTTGAATACATGATAATAATTAAATATTTGATGGGTTTTTAAATCCAGTTTAAATTTTAATTTATGTTCAGTTTGTAAAATGTCATGTTTTGAGATATATTATATAGTGTAACTTTTTACTTTGAAAAAATATATAAGGTAAAGCAATGTTAGTCTATCTATATGTCTGTCTGTTTGTCTGTCTGTCTATCTATCTATCTATCTATCTATCTATCTATCGATTAATAAAAGGCTGTCTAAAAAACAAAATCACCCACTGACATTCAAAGTGGCTACATTGTATATATAATATATTTTAGCAGAGTGATAAAAGCAGTAAAAGTTAAATAAATTAGTAAATAAATTCAAACCAAAACAAAAATACGATTTAAAAAGTATAATTGTCATCAGCCAGGCTCGATCACCACCCAACCACAGTGCACACCTTCACCTGAGTTGCACGCACATGCACCTCATGAGTACCTTCATCCAGACTGCTACAAAAGCACACACCTCACATCACTCCAGTGTCTGGTCTCATTTGTACGAAGTAGACTCTATATGCTTCTCCAGCAAAGGATTGATATCTTTACCTTTCTCGTGTACTTACCTCCTGTGTTCCGCTCCAACGTCTGTCTACTCCTTCGACTCTGAGTTTCCAACGGTGAAGTGTGTGCTACCATCCAACCAGCTGCCATTTATTCCACAAACTCCTGTAAGAGCAAGAAACCATAGTATAAACCCTTATTAGCCCGTGAACTGATCCATTGTACTTCAAACTCACCTGTCATTCCCCATACTGCCTCTGTTGCCATAAATATACATCCACTGTTGTTTCTAATCTTCTGTGTGAGTCTCCTTCCATAACAGAAATAAAATACATTGAATAATGATTCATATTAATTTAATAATCTAATGGTAAAGATAATGTTATTAAGTTATTATAACGTTACTAACGTTATTACAGTCAGTATATGACACTTTTCTTGAAAAAGACATTTGCTAACCCTTTTGAAACCAGAATGTATGCAAAGAGTACAGCTTGACATGTTTTAAATAATATTTTTTTTTAAATGAATTGCCATAAGTTTTTTTATTAATATTTAGAAAAAATAAACAGACAAAAATAAAATAAATGTTCCCTTTCTTTATCCATGCTGGTTTATATCATTGGCCCCTAATTTATTGGAGAAAGAACTTACAGTCAATTGTGAGAACATTTTCCAAATGTGGCTCTTTCTTTTATTTGCCAAACTTTTGTTTTCCAAACACATTTGATGCTGTTAATGATGCAGAAATTAGCTTCAACTGTCTTTTTATTTAAGTTTGGCAGCCACTCCTGGTAAACAATGAGAGATTTCCAACTTTTTTGCCATATACTGTTTTCATGGCAGCCCATTTCATGGTTATGATTGGCTCGTGTTTGTAGCCCAAGGGTACAAAGCATACCTTTTCTGTTCCTGTCTATCTCAAGCTCATTCAAGCCATTTGACAGATCTTCTCTTTCCTCTCTAAAACACCTCCAGGCATAGCAAGAGGAACGAGGATTCCTTTGATAAGGGTGATCAAGACTGGCGTTCCCATGCCAACAGGTTTCACCAAGATGAGAGATGCGGGGAGCGGAGGGGGATTTGCACACCCATTACCCACAAGGCCGCTCGTCTGATGGGACACAATCTGAGGAGATAGAGGGCTCGGTCAGCCGGCGAGAGGTAGGGGGTGGGGAGCTGAACGATGCAGGAGCCGAGGGCGAACCGTGAGGATGAAAGGTATCAGGCA
This sequence comes from Oxygymnocypris stewartii, assembly GCA_003573665.1. Taxonomy (NCBI): domain Eukaryota; kingdom Metazoa; phylum Chordata; class Actinopteri; order Cypriniformes; family Cyprinidae; genus Oxygymnocypris; species Oxygymnocypris stewartii. Next base: position 1,451,126 of record QVTF01001090.1, on the reverse strand, counting down.
TAAAAGAGAGGAGAGAGGGAAAGATGAGTAAAAAGCAGCATAAAAAGAACAAAAGTAAAGAGTGATGTAGAGGAGATGGGGAGCACCCGACCTGAAAAACTGTCACGAGTGCAGACGAACGGGAGAGACAGCTCTCACACACCCCCATTATGTGCTGTACAGTAGAGAAGAACAAATTAGAACGGCATCTTGGGAAACATCACAAAGGAAAAGCACTGTAGTCCACTGCCCGTAACATGTATAGACGCTGATTTAAATTGCACGGAAGCAAAGAGAGAAAGAAATTCTACTGAAAAATCTGGTCTTGCTGCCTGTAATTGCAGCCTTGACATATTAGCCTCATAAAACGGCCGGTCAGACAATTATTTCATTGACCGATCTGAAAAATTGTTTCTCTGTAAGCGCAAACCTTAGAAATGCAATATAACAGCACTTTGCTTTTCTGTCTGTAGTGATTGAAGCCAAATGGTTCAGGATAAAGCCTGGAAATGCAAAGGTTATAGGCTTGATGTCTCCTATAAACTAGGCACATAAACTATATTAGTGGTTCTCAACTGGTTTTGCTTCAGAACTCAGATTTCACATTGGGTTTTAAGTGGTGACCGAACCACTGAACTGAGTACCAAAACTGCTTATCGTAATACAAAAGTAACACAAATAAATACACACAAATGCATGTATATATTTAAGAAAAATATGTGATGTTTATATTTTCAATATATTTATATATGATATAAATTATATTAATATAAATATATACATGTAAATACACATAAATATTTTCAAATTATATGCTGTACGTGTATGTATTTATATATACATCATACATTTCCGCAATACACACATATACCTGTATTATGTAAACAAAAACTTTTTTTTGGGATGCGATTAATCACGATTAATAATAATACATTACACCTACTGAGTAATACATTACACCTACTGAGTACACCGACTAGCTTGAAGTATCTATGGAATAAAGAGCTTTTAGAATGTTAAAAACCTATAGAAATTAAACAAGGGATTTGACAAAAGAAAATTTTATTTAACACCCCTACCCACCTTTAGCAGTGTGTGCACTGCACACATCTACGTGTAGCCATTCATCCACATTTGAACCGAGTGGAAACTGAAATTACTGTAAATACAAGAAGCTAAGAAACTAAATTAAATCTGCATAAAAACACACCAACATACCTGTAGCTGTAAAACTCTACAACAGCAACACTGCTTTAACAAAAAAGCAAAACAGCTAGATTTATTTGACATCAAAACAAACATTTCAAAAATGCTCTCTAATCACGCTTGATTACTTTGATTTTGAAGAACTTTGAAAAACCTATACTGTGTTTTGTAAGGAGACACAGAACAGTTCTTCTGTGGCTTTGTATGTATGTTGTATGGTTACAAAATTTTGCACAATCAGACAATATTGTGTCTAATATATATCATAATATTAACTTTTTATTGTTAAATTGTTGTAAATAAATATCACATTTTCGACGGGTCAGTATTTAACAAATGCTGTGAAATCACTTCATTTAAACCTACAAGAGTGATTACTTACAGGCTGTCTAAAAGAAAAAAAATCACCCACTGACTTTCAAAGTGGCTACATGGTATATCTAGTATATTTTAGCAGAGTGATCCAAACGGTGAAATGGTTGTGAGTTCTGTTATCACTACAATGTGGCACCGCTGGAAAAGGCTCTCAGCCAATCAGTTTCGAGGACCAGAAAGTAGTGCTGTATTAATAATGACATATTAAGAAAAACATTAAAGAGCATTTACAGAACATTTCAGATATAACAAATAATAGGAAAAACACAGAGAAAAGGGCAAACATAGACAGTAATGTCTTGTTTTGCATTTATGTATTGTAAATGTTTACAAATTACTTGAACAACAGCACAGTAAAAGATATTAGGATCTGTTTTCATAGATTAGTGTTGGGGTAATGCATTAAAGTAGCGTGAGTTATGTAATCAAATTACTTTCTTTCAAGTAAATAGTAAAGTAACGGGTTACTTTTAAAAGCTACCTGGTCTCATAGCATTTACGTACCTGGGGGCACTTTTTAGCAAGACACGAAATACGTACCAATAACTACATTATTGCAGTTTCCAAAAGAAACAAACACTAGAGGTAGTAAAACTCTGACACCTTTTACTCCTTTTCACACAAATGTACAGTTTTGATTAATAAAGTGTAAGTTTTTGCACAATTGCTTGAAGAATATCATGTTACGACTTCAAAACAATATTAAAAAGCTGGGAGATTTGAAAACTGATGCTTTTGAACATTAGCATCGCACATATCCAGTCTCGTATCTGTGGGTTTACATAAACAGTAGGTTTGTTCGATAGCTCACGGAGTACGGAGACGTACTTAGGAGGCGAGGAGCTCCGGATTGAATCCCGTGTAATCACGGTGCAACAAAGCAGTTTAAATCTGCATATAAGGAAGTTGAAATGGCACGATTGTATCAACAATTTTTTTTTATCAGTTTTGCTTTTGTTAACACTATCGGGTAGGTTTAGGGTTGAGTTTTGTGTAGGGCACATTTCCAACATGATAGAGCATTAACTTTTAAGGACAGATCCCAGATATTTCAATTCTGAACCGTCGCAATACATACCTGTAGCAACGTAATAAAAACACAACAATATGTACCTATATCTACGTAATAAAAATGTGCCAGGGTTCACATATTTAACCTGTGTTTTAGCTCCACTCAGTGGACACTTCTCTTTGAAACTGCGGCGAAACGTGCTGTAAGGTACGTAAAACGGTGTTGCACAGAAAGTGCTCAGCGGTACGTATTTTTATGAGACCAGGTTGTTTAAAAGACAAACAGGTAAGCCCAGCCCAGGTGACAAAAATAAATGTAGGCATTACTTTCCATAAAAGTAACACAACTATTTATGTGTTTATGGAGTAAAATTAGTACGCTGACACATTCCTGTCTAGTCTTTTTGTCTAGTCTAGTTTTTGCTTTTTTCCCCGTGTTCTCTTCCTGTGTTTTAATTCCTATTACTTACATCTTCTTGCCTGCTAGTTAGCTCTCATGGTTACCATTGTTTGTTTCCATAGTTACTTACTGGTTCATCCCCCTTGTTACCTCATTATCCCCTCTATTTATAGCCCTTGTATTTCCTTTGTTCATTGGTCAGTTGTTGAATGTCTGTGATGATTGCTCTGTGCCCTTGTCTGAGTTCCTTACCCGTGTTGGATTACTTACTGTTTCTATGATTTATTAACTCCTGCACATAGATTCTCATCTCAGTTTGCCTCATCTCTGCAATGTTACATACACAATATTATAATACATTAATTTTAAAAGTAACTTTCCCCAACACTTTCATAGATTACATCTTGAATATAAGTTTAGTTGTATGTATATATATATATATATATATATATATATATATATTATAAAAAAAGGATTGGATTATATATTATAATAAAAAAAATATTTTTATATTTTACTGTGTAGCTAATTGAAATTAAGACATGTATTCCAGTGTGTTATGTTGTGATCTAGAGAAAATTAAGCCAAGCTGTCAAGAAACACCTTGAGATTAAAAGTTAAAATGTGATCATGAGAAAACAATACAGAAAAAAAGCCTTCTCTTGCATCGGCCCCATGGTATACAATAGTGTTTGGTATCTTAAAGTTACACAACCCTGTATCTATTTAATTACATCGCTATTCGTGGTTATATAGTTTGATCATTAGTTGCATTTCATTACTTACACTTGGCATTATTTTTTAGCCGGCTGTCCATGACCTCAGTAGTTGAGAAGCACTAAACTAGAGAATTAAGGAGATGCCCTGTCACCACAGGATGCCCTTGAGCATGGCACTTAACCTCAGGAGGATCCGCAGGGACTGGCCTTGCAATTAGTCTACCTTCAGTTACTGCGGATAAAACGCATCTGCTTAGTAACCAAGGCAGCTTCCCTTTCTAAACTACATATTGTCCTCTGTACAAAAAGTGTTTGCGTGCATACATTACATTCTCGTTGGGGGCATTCAGAGGTCCGTAATGTAATGACCAGAAAAGCCTGAAATAGAAAAGTGAGCAGAAAAGCGGCGCTTTGCACGACTCGTTAAACTAATTTTACGACGCTGTCTTGTTTTTCTGTTACTCTCTGATTTAAAATTTAGCCTTATGCCTCTTGACTATGGAACAATTTTTCAGCTCAAATGATTTTCACACAGAGGCACATCAAGTTATTCCTGGAGATTCTCAAGCAGTCTGTCTTGCTTGATTGTACCATCATTCCAATGTGAGTTCATGTCTTCCTCTTTGACATGTTTGGCTGTCCTCGGGCTGAAAAGCCAGTGATAAGCCTGAGTTTCGGTGCTCTATGTGGTCCCAGGGGTAATGTTTAGCCAATGTTCTGTCACTGTTTTCTGCTATTTTATCTGATGCACCATGAACACTGTCCAATTTCCACTCTTTCTGAGATTTGTGTGCTATTTAGTGACACATTCATGTAGGTAAAATATGTCCCAATTTACTGCTAATGTGCACATATATAGAGCATCTTGTCATGTGCAATGTAAAAGTTATATATTATCCTTTCTATAGGTCTAAGAATTGGATATTTGGAGAACAAATATGTTGGCCTGTTATGGTTAAATTCATAATAAAAATAGACAGGCTATTTCTTTGTACATGACCAAAACCAAAAATCTTCACCCTTAAACTCTCATAGGGGTTGGGTATATGGAGCAATTCCTTTTATTTTATGCAATCCCCCTTTTTCACTTTCAATACAAAATATGGTGGGGGGGCATATACCCATGCCCCTTCCTGTTCAGAAATACTGTTTTAAAGTTTAGAATCTGTAAGATGTATAATGTTTTTGAAATAAGTATTTTATTTGATTAAAAATAACAGTATAAAGAGTAATATGGTGAAATATTATTAAGATTGAATATATATATATATATATATAAAAATATATATATTATTATTTGTATTATTTTTTTTAATCTAAATATAATTTGTGAAGGCAAAGCAGAATTGTTTAGCATTATTACTTCAGTCTTCAGTGTCACATGATCCTTCAGAAATCATTAAATATGCTGATTTGCTGCTCAATAAAAAATATTATAATCATCAATATTGAAAACAGTTTTTCTGCCTCATATATATATATATATATATTATATATATATATATATATATTTTTTTTTTTTGGTGTATGTGGAAAGCATGATGTTTGATTTATTTATCATCAATATTGAAAACAGTTTTTCTGCCTCATATATATATATATATATATATATATATATATATTATTCTTTTTTTGTGTATGTGGAAAGCATGATGTTTGATTTATTTATTTACTTTCAGGAATCTCTGATGAATACAAATTTCAAAAGAAAAGCATTTATTTGAAATTGAAATATTGTATTAGAAATGTCTTTACTGACAATTTTGATCATTTCCATGTGTCCTTTCTGAATGAAAGTATTAATTTATTTTAAAAAATCAATCAATCTTATACAGTAGATACATTTTCACATTGTCATATATCTCTGGGAGCAATGAGCGAGGAGCACAATCAAACTTCCTTTTAATGAAGATCAACATCGGGGCAACATGGAGCACAGGTAAGACGAACAACATGGTGTTTAACAGCAGACGCTAGAGACATGGAAACACAGGGCTTAAATAGAAGGACTAAACAAGGAAAACTAATAACACAAGGCTAGGGACTAATAAACTAAATGGGGACCAAACGAGAAAAGGAAACTAACCAAATAAGGGCATGGAAACACTGGGAGCACGTGGAAACAAGACAAACCCAAGACTGACACACATTCAGCAACACAAGCAAATGTATTATTTGTACAAATAGAAGAAATATAATGATTTCACCATGATTTCATATTATTTTCAATGTTGAAAACAGTAAAAATAACAATCATAGGATGCATAAAACAAATGCACAGTAAAAATGCTTTTTCAAAATAAAACAAAGCCTTACTTGGAGTATATTTTCTAAGAAATTATTATGAAACAATAGTCTTACTGCTATTGTAATAATCAAAAATACAAAGTTTTTATAAAGTTCCAACAACTTCAAGGTAACAAGTTCTCCATCCACATCATCATTCTGCACTCTTTGACCTTGTAGGGAGGTGTCTAAACCGTGACGGGACAGTTGGGGCCAGTGGTGCTCCCTGGTGTGCTCTTTAATTAAAGGCCACCATTAACAGGATTACTCACTGTAGGTACCCAGCATCCCCCTCTAACACCGTATGGGCCTTATCTGGTTCAGCTGCAAAGGTCCACCTGAACACAGCATCCTCAGCCATGCGGACAGAGTACCAGGTCTGCTGAGAGAACGAGAGCAAGCGAGAGAGAAAGACAGTGAACTTTGGACAATCAAGCAGATGGAGAGATACAAAGAGAGAGAGAGAGATCTGGAGTGATGGTCTACGATAGAAAAAGCCAGTGATGAGTGAGTCGAGAGGAGAAAGAGAAGGTCGGAGGAGGGAGGGTGGGAGCGAGCGAGCGAGCTGGATTGCATCCTATTGCATCAGTCCTGAGTAACGAGATAGGAAGAAGCCGGGCTGAGCCGCACAAATAGCTTTTCGCACCGGCTGTGAGGTGAGGAGAAGGAATGGAAGGAGGAAGATGCATCTAACCCTATGACGTTATAACGTATTTCCAGCCTGCAGTGCCGTCTGGCTGATTCTACCCCCAACAGCCCCTGGAGTTCACTCATTAGATTTACCCATCAGTGGCTCTTAGACATGTAAAACCAATTAATTGATCAATAGGAAGAGGAGAGAGGGACTCAAAGAAAAGCCAATAATTTCAGCCTCTTCAATACGGCTATCAGGAATGTCAAAGACATGTACAGATATGTATTCGGACAAAAGAGACAGAGCCGTCAAGGTTTAAAGAGACGGGCAGGCATATTGAAATCGCACTGCAGCGAAGTCAGGTTTATTGCATGTTTATTTACGCTTTATGTTGCTTTTGGAGGATTTAAAGGCTATGATTTGTTCCTTTAAATCAGCGGTTTTTAAACTGGCTCTAAGGACCCCCAGGATGAAAAGAGATGAAAAGGTTTTACCAAAGGTATTTGTAGGGGTGTCAAAGTTAATAAATTTATTACATAATTTGACATTAAACGCTTTCAATTATACATAATTTGACATTATACGCTAAACAAATGTATTCATTTTACAGCCATTGTTTTTTTACAATAAGCAATCAAAATCAAAATCAAAACCAAATCAAAACCAAATAAAAAAAAATTGACCTTTATGACTGGTTTTGTGGTCCAGGGTCACATATAGGCTTTTTATTAGTATGTATAAAGCATATATTCTGCATGACTATATTCTACATCCCTAATCATACCCAATACCTAAACTTAACAGCTACCTTACTAACTATTAATAAGCAGCAAATTAGGAGTTAGTGCTAGTTATTAATTGGTTTGTTAATGACTAGAATTAGGCCTTAAAATAAAGTGTGACCCAATTTGCACACACAGTATAAATGGGAGACGTTATACATTAAATATCTAGTTTTTTGTATGTGTATATATATATATATATATATATACATATTACAAATGGTCTCTGGAACATCATATCTGGGTTAAATATCTGAATTAAAAGTATATATTATGTCTATATATTAGTATATATTATTTATTATTATTTAAAGTATGCATTATTTATTACAGTTTATTACATTATATTATTTATTCCAAATTATTACATTATTTATTATATCTATTTGTTTCAAAAATGCTGTTTTGATGTGGAAGAGGAAAATATTGGGAGAATTGTTTTCTATATAATGACAGTTCAGTACACTTTTTAAAAATCCAGTAAATTTACAGTAAAAAGAGTAGAACTGTATGAAAAAAACAGCAGGACATGAAGTTTTACAAACTAAAACTATATGTATTATTTTAAGCTTTCTCACTGTATGCTATACTTTCAAATACTGTAAATGTAACATTATTTTACTGTGAAATTACATGTCCCAGTAGATCTCTCATTTATTTTTTGTATTTTTTTTAAGGCAGAGTTCCTCAATTAATTTTCACAGAGGGCTGAATTCTGCCAACAATACCAAACCAAGGGCCACTGACCATATATATATATATATATATATATATTATTGTTGCTTTTGTTAAAATGGTCACAAGATAAATATTCAGATTTACCCCCAGTTTTATTCAAGCAATTATGAAGAGAGATTTTTGCATTTAGATACTTTGCCTGTTGAATATTAAAAACAAATGAACAAACAAAAAATCTGGATCTGCATGTCTGCCATGCAAATCAACTGTTCTTGCTCATCTCCAGACTGGATCTCTTCTCTCCACGTTCCCTAATAGCAGATTCAATTATTAGATCTAATATTTTTTATACTCAGATCTTTTGGAGGGAATCAAACTGTAACACCAAATGTCCCAATTTGACATGACATGATACAAAGTATCTTTTCCATGTGTTGCTGGTCTCTCTCTTCTGCTCCAAGGCAGGTCTCGAACCCCAACATTTCTACATGGGAGGTGGATGCACTAACCACGGGGCCAAGTGGAGTGAGGTTTACTTGCAAAGCATCTACATCGCTGGGCTCCGTTACACATGTAATTTTTATCCTAACCACTTGCGACAGCGACATATGACAGTAAGCAACACGGAATTCTACATTAAAAAAGGACAGTGTAGACACAATGTAAGTTAATGTCGCTTTCTGATGCTACGTTTTAATTTTCATTCCACATTATTTTCAATTAACGCGGGCCAATCATTTTTCTCTCCCACCTATTTAGGAACCCTAAAGTAAGGGAACTTACTTTTAACCAATTTGCTGAAGTATTTTAACAGTAATTTATTACTTTTACAGACATGGTTACTATGAAAGATTTCTCAAAAATGCTCCATTTGTATTCTATGCAGAAATAAGAGTGAGTATAGACCAACACAATGTGAACTGCCCCTTTAAGAAAGCAGGTTAGTAGTGCAGTTTTGCAATGGTTAAGGGGAATTACAGTGCATCTCCTCTAACCTGACTTGGATAGCATCCATGTTTTGTTGTGTGAAGCCAGAGGGAAACTAAATCTGTTTTTCAGAATGTGATGTATTATTTTCCTGTCATAACAGGGCACCTCTTTCAGATCATATCTGCCTAATCCCTAGCAACAGCAGGGGTTGCTAAAGTGTTGCAACATCCTTCATCAATTAAAAAGCACTTGCTGCCATTTTCCATAAACTGGCAGAAATTACATAAACATGCATCATTAAAGCGAAAGCTGCCAAAGACCCTATTGCACTACCGAAGCCCAGCCCATCACCATCTCCCCTTCCTCACATATTGATCCATTATAAATAGACCACAGCGCATTGGGACCCGGAGCCTTTTGGTGTCTCTTGTCTTTCAACCTCTCCAATCATTTCCTCATGTTTGTTTTTACCAACTCAGTCTCCCTCCCACAGATGAGGCTATTGATATTAATGAGATGCAAACGAATGAAAGTATTATCATCGCAATTGTAAAATTGTAGTTTATTGAAATTGACTCTGAATGGTTTGATGTTGACACATCACTGCTACATCCTCATCGCAACACACGGTTTGTCAGCAGCAATCTGAAGTTCTCACTTTCTGTGAGCTTTCCTGTCAGAAGCTCTCCATCCCACTTTAAAATGTAAGAACATCTATGCCACATCTCTTTCCTTCTAGGAAAAAAGTGAGAATCAATAATCAAAGTATTTTCCAGACCGAGCCCAAAGGCTGTACATTCTTCATGCTTTTTTAACTGTTTGGATCATTCAATCTTCAAAAAAAAATAAAAAGCAAAACATGCTGTTTGACAGGAGGCATTCTATATCAAGAGCTTCCATGAAGAACATGTGAAGGTTTCACATATCATGCCTTTGTAAAGTTAACACAACATCTTGGAGCTGCAAATCATTAAGAACTGTCAACTATACTGTATAATGCTGATGAAAGTTTTTTTTTCTTCTAAATACCAATAAGAATAAATAGAAAGTAAAGGAGAGTCTTACTCAAGGCATTTGCTTCTCAGATTTTTCTGTGCATAGATTTGTTTTAGATATCAAATGCTCATTAAGGCTGCATTTATTTGATCAAAAATACAGTAAAAACAGTAAAATTGTCCAATACAATTGCGAATACGTTTTCTCTCATACGTTGAATACGTCAAAATACGTTTTCTATTTTAATGTATTTCAAAATGTAATTTATTCCTATGATGCAAATCTGTATTTTCATCAGCAGTCTTGAAAATACAGATTTGCATCATAGGAATAAATTACATTTTGAAAAAAAAAATTGTGACATAAGACCAATGACGTGACATACGACCAAGTATACCCATACTCAGAATTTGTGCTCTGCGTTTAACCCATCCAAAGTGCACACACACAGTAGTGAACACACACACCAGAGCAGTGGGCAGCCAATGCTGCGGTGCCTGGGGAGCAGTTAGGAGTTTGGTGCCTTGCGCAAGGGCACCTCTTTGTGGTATTGAAGGTGGAGAGAGCGCTGGACATTCACTCCCCCCCACCGACAATTCCTGCCGGACCGAGACTCAAACTCGCAACCTATCGATTATGAGTCTGGCACTCTAACCATTAGGCCACAACTTCCCATGTCTTCAGTGTCACACGATCCTTCAGGAATCATTTTATTATTATCTTTCTTTTATTCATGTAATTATTTATTTATTCAACTTGTGATTTTATTCTTATTTATGATTTATTCTTATTATTTCCAGGATTATTTGATAAATAAAAAGTTAAAAAGAACAATATTTATTCAAAATAGACATATTTTGTAGTAACAGCTTATGAAAATTGTAATATGTTTTAAAATAGAAAACAGTTTTATTGTAATTGCAGTTGTTCACAATATTGCTATTTTACTGTATTTTTTAATTGAGCATAAGATACTTTTTTCAAAAACCATTTTTTCTTCCAACACTTATTATGTGAGCATTACTCTCCGCATTAAGTTTTATAGCTCCTTACTGTTTGCCTACAATTGTCTAATTTTCTTCTATTTTTACTCCTCCTATAAAGGACTTTTAGGAAAATCACCAGAGATCAAATTCACATTAAGAACTTGGACAGCTTTGAATAAGCAACATCAGAGCAATAAAATGTTCCTCTGGGCAGTTGTGCATAAGATTTAGCTATTCTTAAGAAACAAATTAAAGATCTTCTTCTGCTAATAGTTGGGCTTTTGGGAGTTTAGCGTAATGAGGCCAGATCATTTGGTTATACTTTTGGTCCATGGAAATAAATTTGCACAGTAAGTCAACCTCTGTCAAGGCTTGGGGTTGTAAAATGTTATTTAAGTTTCTCTAAGCATAAGTCCCAAATGCTATGCTGGCTAGTGCTCTCTTTGTTGCTGCAGGGGTTAAACAACAGAAGCTGCCCACACTAGCAGGAGAAAACATTTGTAATGGTTGAACCGCTAAAGTGCTAGTTGTCCCAGACACATCTTTAAAAAAATATTGCTGCATGCTGTTATCTTGATACCTTCAAGACCTTACACCAATTTACTAGTAAAACAGAGTTTCTACTAAAACACAATTACAACAGTGATTGTTACTATAATAAAGCTATGCTAATTTGGTATTAGCTAGCTACCCTTTGTGAAAAAGAATGGTTACACTTTATTTAGATAGTCCACTTTAGACATTCTACTAACTATAAGTAACTTTGTAACTACATGTCAACTCCATGTATCTGATCTACTTTATCTTTACAATCCCACTCAAAATCTGAGGTCTGGTGATCAAAGACTTCTCTCTGTCCCCAGATCACGGCTAAAGTATAGTGGGGATAGAGCCTTTGCGGTTGCTGGCCCTAGGCTGTGGAACAGCCTTCCAGCCTACATCAGATCGGCACAGTCTTTAACTGTGTTTAAATCATCTCTTAAAACCTATTTCTTTTCTTTGGCTTTTAATTCACTGTGAGTTTATGGTATGAATCTGTGAGTTGTACTGTGTTTTATGTTTTTGTTTGTTCAGCACTTTGGTCAGCCGTGCTTGCTGTTTTTAAATGGGCTATATAAATAAAACAAACTTGAAACTTGTCAACTCCATGTCAACTAATTCTCATTAATTTGCAACTGAGCTACATGTCTACTAACTCTAGGATTAGTAGAATAAGTTGACATACTTGCAATGTATGTCATACTCAGTATGTTGTATGTTGTTGACCCATCAAAATAAAATGTTAAGCAGACAGTCTACTAATAGACAGGTTAATCAGGCGCACGCGCCAGGTCCAAAGTTAACTTCCGGTCTGTGTGTGTTTATTGGTCTGATTAGAGGCGCCGGCTACAAATGCAGTTAAAGTTAAAGTAATGAGCAATGAAGCTGGGCTCAGGTTGATGTGCTGTGGGATGTGTTTCCCATACATACATTTATTTGTGGTGAACCGCCATGATATCAAAACTGGACGATTTTTTTAAAGGCTTCATTGAATAAACATGAGCATGTAATGCACGTTTAAAAATCATTTTAAACATCATAAACAATTCAGATTGGGTTCGATGTTTTGGTTCGGATGTCACATCCGTGGCAAGCATCTATCTATCTTTCCCCTCCATGGGAACTTCGAACTGCGTCCCCTAGGGGTCGCTACGGGGAACGCCCTCAGCGTGACTCGTGTCTGAAGATACATATGTAAAAACACCACCTGTTGGCCGGCGACAGCCCATGACGCCACTACCGGCGTGACCACAATATAAGGGCCGCCGGGAGAATACATCATCCTCTTCTTCGTCTTCACTGACTGTTTTGTTTGAAGCGTACATTCTGGTAAGAGTACAGTTTTCTCTCTATCATGGCGAGCACTAGCAAGGCGTTTAAGATTGTGTGTGGATCCGCGTTATTTGAAACCCGATGACACACACAATCTTTGCGTCTTTTGTTTGGGCAAGGAGCACGCACGCGATGTCCTTGAGGGGAAATCAGCGTGCCATGTGAGCTTTTTCTATGTAAAAGCTCCGCTCTCGTCCTGTCCCTCTTTTCAAGGAAAGAGGGGCAGCCGTCTGCTTCCCGCGATTCGGGACCCACCGCTGCCGAGGCACGGAGGCGAATGAAATTAGCAGTTGGATGTGGCCGATGAGTTAGAGAGGGACCGCCCCTTTTCGCGCACGACGGCCGAGAACGAGAGTGAGCTGCTGGATTGTGACGATGCGATCTTTCTGACATCATCAGATTCAGCGGCTAGTGCTCTGCAGGGTTATGCCCAGGAAGAGCAGGAGATGTTTGAGGGTGAGGAAGTTGAGACTGAACCCTCTCAATCCTCCTGCACTGCATATGAACGAGTTTGGAGGTTATGGATCATAAAAATAAATCTTTCTGGCCATAAACCCCCAGCTCGAGTGAGCCTTCCTTTCTTCATAAAATCTCGATGTGGAGGTTGAGAAGGAGTGGAAAAAGCTATTTTTTCTCGTATTCATAGGTTTCAGCATACTAGTTATGCTGACACTGAGGGGATGCGTGAAAATGGCTATGAGGGGATGCCCCCTGTGCAAGAGATGATAACCAGCTTATCTCTCTGTGGCGAGACATCCTCTCTCAAGGCTCCCTCCTGGCCATCTAAGCCCCTGAATCTCTCTCTCGAATATGGCAGGGCATATGCAGCGGCAGGTCAGACCGTTGCTTCGTTGCAAAAACTAAGGCGAACCAGACTGACCTGCTGAAAGACCTGGATAAGGTTCTATAAAATCCAGGTCTGAGCCCGAACAACCAGGGGTCCTAGCCCATCTCGGTCTGAGGGTCAGAGATGGGCTCAGAAGGCTAGTCTCGCGACTCATGCCCCTCCCCCTCCTGCGGCTAGGGTGAGAGAGAGGCGCGGGTCAGAGAGAGGCAAGCCCTTTCATTCCTCTCTAATTCCCCTGTAACCACCGTAAACTCCACCTGACCGAGGTTAGGTGGAAATTTCCTGCTAAGCCAAAAAAAATAAAAAATAAAAAAGCTCTCTCCCCAGAGCTCGCTGTTGGTAAAGCTAGCATTGCTCCCCTCACCTAGAGGTCACCTATGAGCATGCCGCTCCCTTCTGAGCGTTTGAGTTCCCTCTCATTCTGAGGAATGAGTTCTCCGCTCTCCAGAGCTCGCTGTTGGTAGAGCCAGCATTACTCCCCTCACCTTAAGAGGGTTACCTATGAGTATGCCGCTCCCTTCGGAGCGTCTGAATGTCCCCTCATTCTGAGGAATGAGTTTTCCGCTCCCCAGAGCTCGTTGTTGGTAGAGCCAGCATTGCTCCCCTCAACTAGAGGGTTACCCATGAGCATGCCGCTCCCTTCTGAGCGTCGGAGTTCCCTCTCATTCTGAGGAATGAGTTCCCCGCTCTCTAGAGCTCGTTGTTGGTAGAGCCAGCATTGCTCCCCTCACCTAGAGGGTCACCTTTGAGCATGCCGCTCCCTGCTGAGCGTCTGAGTTCCTTCTCATTCTGAGGAATGAGTTCTCCGCTCTCCAGAGCTCGTTATAGGTAGAGCTAGCATTGCTCCCCTCATTAGAGGGTCACCTTTGAGCATGCCGCTCCCTGCGGAGCGTCTGAGTTCCCTCTCATTCTGAGGAATGAGTTCTCCGCTCCTCAGAGCTCTGTGATAGGTTGCTCTCCTGGTTGGTCGAGCTATCATTGCTCCCCTCACCATAGAGGGTCACCTATGAGCAAACCGCTCCATTCGGGGCGTTTGAGTTCCCTCTCACTCTGAGGAGTGAGTTCTCCACTCTAGAGCTCCTCATTGGTAGCTGAGTTCCTCTCATTCTGAGGAATGAGTTCTCCGCTCTCCAGAGCTCGCCGTCGGTAGAGCTAGCACTGCTCCCCTCAACCAGAGGGTCACCTATGAGCATGCCGCTCCCTTCTGAGCGTCTGAGTTTCTCCGCCCCCCAGAGCTCTGTGATAGGTCGCTCGCCTTGTTGGTCGAGCCAGCATTGCTCCCCTCACCATAGAGGGTCATCTATGAGCTTGCTGCTCCCATCTGAGCGTCTGAGTTCCCTCTCACTCCGAGGAATGAGTAGTTCTCCACTCCAGGGCATAGAACGTTCTTCTAATAAGTGCACACGCGAGACTTTGGGCACTTTCTAAAAATTCACTTAGTGGTAAGTCCGCACATCGAAAGATTCTGCGTTCTTTCTAAAATCCCGTAAGGGTAGGGTTACGCGCACAGCTTCGTGCCCTTTTTTGAGTTGGTCAAAGCCCCGGCTTGTGCCTTGGGCCCCGCTCCCTTTGTCCCATATATTTTGGGTCCAAAAAAAAAAAAAAAAAGGGGTGTACGCTACCAAGAGGTCTGTTGAGACAGTTCCCTCAGTAAGCTTGTGCAGAGCAAGTGGTAGCCCCTGAGTGATCGGCCAGGACCTAGTGACCAGGTGCTTGGCCATATCCCCTTAAAGGAATCTTTCTCTGATTCCAAGACTCTGTGCTCTACCCTGGGTCCGGTAATCCCGGCACCTAGCAGGTAAGTACTAGGGTATGCAGCTCGGGCCTTTGGCCGAAGGGGATAATATCACTGACAGCCATCAACCGTCCCAGGGGCAACTCCCTTAGCCGGGTAGAGTTGGCGTAGTGCTCGCCTTTTGCGCGAAATTGGCTTGCGCTCCCCTCAGCATGGTGAAGTGGGTATAACGTTCCCCGTAGCGACCCTGTAAGCCTGGTGCCAGTATGTCTGCCCCCCCCCCCCCCTCGAGAGGACAAAAGGCCCACAAAACTGTCTCTTGCATATGTAACAGTAACATCCAAGACGCAACACACCGGGTGGTCCACACCCTGTACTGACGGTCTCATCATCTTTCCCCTTCTCCTCCCCACCTAGAGCCCACTGAAAACCCATGCAATGTAATATGTACAAAAAGTAACCATACATGTTTGATATCATTTGAAATGTCTCAGTGCGCCTGGTAAAATGGTCTCATTCTCCCAATCATAATGAAAAGCTAAAAGAAGTTCTAAAGTATGAGAAGTATAGTGCACAACTCAAAAGTGTGCCCTCCCCCTGATCTTCCATTCAAAACACCTCCTGTATGTAAATAAGCATTCCCTGCCACAGGATATCAGGAGCCATTTGGTTGCAAATTCTAAAGTCTAATCATAATAACAAAGATGCCACCATTTGGTGGGTTATTGAATTATCTGGGTATATAAGGAAAGGGGACACAAAGTTCTGGGCGTCTGTAGGTTTGACTGCCCACACAAATCACTTGTGTGTAGTTTTTCATTGCCAGGTATGGTTAACTGATGATTCTATTCTTGTAACATTGGAGTCTTGAATTATTGCTTCGATTACCTGGTCAATAAATTGTAACGTTTGATTCTATTCTAACTGCCTCTAAAGATTGCTTTCTCCCTATTAGATTAGCGGATCCGTATATTTCCGCAAGCCTGCGTCAGTTTTAGCGACAGCTAATATCCGGCATCTTTTAAGTGTACTTGGATGCAGGGGCGGGTTAATTGCATTTAGGGACGGCGAACGCCGTCTGATCAGACTAAACTCGGGTACGCCCATACCTCTGACTTTTGATTTAATGTTACTTTAAACAAGGATTTGACCAACCCAAAGCTATTACGAGTGTAGTACATTGATCTGCTAACATATCTGATAGTGGCCAAAACCTTTACTGAAGTAAACGATTGAACTAAAGTTCTGAGGGGGCTCCAAGAGGGTTATTCGATGTCTCTGATTGTGTACATGTGAATTTACGGCAAATCTTAGATACATAACCATAATTTACCTCTGATTGATGACCGGGCCTGACGAGATTGTGTCCGTGAGACCTGTGGAAAACAGGGCCTCTGAGCGATATAGTTTTCCCTACATCTGGGCGGGTAAAGTATCAAAAAAGAGCTGATAAGAATAATCAATCATTCGTTCATATTTTAATGATGCACAGATATCATTAAAACCTTTTCATTTATGGAGTCAGATGAAATAACGAGACAAAATATATAAGAAAAAGTGTTCCATTTTAATGTTCTTGTTGTGTCGTGAAAAGGAAAGACTGTAATATGCAAAGCCCTTCACCCGCTGAACGACTGCCGTCATTGGGTCGATCGAGCCGGGCCTTACAACCCCTAGGGGACGCAGTTCGAAGTTCCCATGGAGGGGAACGTCTCAGGTTACGTATGTAACCAAGGTTCCCCGAATGGGGAACGAGACACTGCGTCCCCTAGGCTTTGGGCCATGCTTCGGACGCAAGCTTCAGACAAAGAAGCGGATGATGTATTCTCCCGGCGGCCCTTATATTGTGGTCACGCCGGTAGTGACGTCATGGGCTGTCGCCGGCCAACAGGTGGTGTTTTTACATATGTATCTTCAGACATGAGTCACGCTGAGGGCGTTCCCCGTAGCGACCCCTAGGGGACGCAGTGTCTCGTTCCCCATTCGGGGAACCATGGTTACATACGTAACCTGAGACGATATCTATTTATCTATCTATCTATCTATCTAAACAATTTCACAGTTCATGAGCACACTGTTTTAATTCAGTACAGTTATTTTAATTGTGGGCCTACAGACAAAAATAATGACAGACCTGCAGATACCTGGATTGTTATCTGTCATCTGCATAAGTGCTGAATGTTTATATATTTGAAAATCAGTCCCTGACTTGCACCAAAATGCATCACAGTCTCTGACCTTTATCGGTGCTCGGGGCAAAGGCGAAGTCTAATCGGTGCATTACTATTCCAGGCATCTCTTTCCTGGCATTTGATCAAATGGATGTCCATTTAGACAAGCAGCCTTGGGACCCTGTGTCAAAATGTCAGCTTATTATCTGTTTGGAGACCACCGAGCTCTGATACAGGCTATATTCACCCTCCACCGTACATCGTATTTTGTCATGCCTCTTTGTATTTGTTGCAGCAGTCCTCTCGCTATGAGGACACTTTAACTTAAATAACTGAACCTGCTACCAACTATTAACTCAAGTTCACCATTGTTGCTTTCTCTCTCCTGAAGCATTTGAAACTGTTATCAGTTCCCTTCTTGTGAAGCGTTTGACTTTGTCAAATGTCTTTGGTATTCTAACATGTGTGTGGGAGTCCATTTCTGTCTGTTTGATTTCTCTACACGGGAATAAACAAGCTCTCAAAGGAGAGCGCTAGATAGCATCTTCCAGCGCTCACCTCTTCCCAGCTGATTTAGTTTGGACACAAAGCGTAGAGACAATGACACTACAAACCAGTGTCTCTCTCCATTAAGCGAATAAATGAATCTATCTCTTCATGTCTGTATTCATTCTCTGCTGTGTAGGAGAAAGGAAATGCTCATTTCTGTTTACCCAACCAAGCTAAATGAAAGTGGATGGGGCTGAATTGGCTCTCCTGAACAGACCGCCGTGCCCAAATCTGAAGGGAGATGCCACGCACAACGTGTGTGTGTGGTGTGGACCAGGGTCAGAAAGGTCTGTTGGCTTCAGCTCTGTGTTAGTATAAAGGAAACTAGATGAAATCTGACTGTGATGTCTTCATCTTTGTCATGTATATTAACCAGGTCCGTCCTCAGAGATGCTGAGTTGATAAAGCCGTCCAATATAGCAGAATCTCCACCCGTGCTTAATAATTATTTTGCCGATTTTACACTTGTTTGTCTCTATGTATGTATGTTAAATGCATTTTGAGTGACATTGTCAACTTTATATTTCATGGATAGTTATTAGAAGAGACTGGGAGGGAAAGAGAAGGGACCATTTCCCAATAAAATTACACTTGAAGAGCATAAATACAGTGTTTCATACAGTAAAACACTACTTAATATTTATTTACACACTTTTGAAAAGTGCACGTTGTAATATTGTCAAATTAAAAGATTTATTTAAAGTGCATTAAAAAAATACAATAATGTGAACTATTTTGAGTATAATTTTAAGTGTAGTGTGTTACCTGATATTTATGGAATCTTGTTTCCACCACGGACGGAAAAATAAAGGTAGATTAATTGCATCTGTATCTTTTATATCACAACACTTTTTATAGTATTTAAAAAAAAAATTGCAACTCTCAATTTATGTCTGACAATTCAGATGAAAAAGTCAGATTTGTGAGACGAAAAGTCATAATTACCTTTTTTCAGATTTGCAAGCATCTATCTTTATGTCTCGTAAATCGGACTTTTGTACAAGTGTACACTTTGTGAGATAAAGTCGCAATTACATTTCTTTCTTTCTTTCTTTTTCTTGGAAGGTGGAAGGTGGAAAATGTGCTTCATATAAGTTTAAAAAGGAAATACATTAAAGCATGTTTAGTTTACTATAAATGTGTATCAGTGCATTCAGCAGTGCACTTTAACCATATTTCAAAGACAATAGAAGTGATTATGAAATGACATATAAAGATCTACTTAAGCCCTACTTAAGTGGGTCAAAAAACTTTCTAAAGTTCGGCTAATTACATTTAACATAAATTAAAATATAATACATTTTCATTTAATTGTAAATAACATGAAGTGACTGAAAACCTTACATTAAGTTTGCACTTACACATATTTTTAAATGGCAAGGCAATGCAAGTTTATTTATGTAGCACATTTCATACACAATGGGGCTTTACATAAAAGGAATTAAAATAATCATAAAATAATCACAACAATAAAAGCAAGGAATTACAATTTTTAAATGATTTAAAAAACGATTTAAAATGAATTAAAACCATTAAGAATAGAAGATGATGATACATAAAATACAGTGCAATCATTTCAGACATAGGACAAATGCACTGCTGAACAGATGTGTTTTTAGTCTGGATTTAAATATGGCTACTGATTTAGCACGACAGTCATTGATTTTCATGACAGGAACGTCTTTTTCACAAGCTATTTTGTATCGTGATTATAGTATTTGTGTATTTAAAATAAAATACACATAAAATACAAAAAAAGAGTTAAATAAAATTTTTATTTATTCCTGTTGATGTTGGACTGGGTGACATGGGAATGCAGGTTGGCCTGATCTCATACCACGTTCATGAAGTATTTTTATTATTTAAAGATACATGTTTTTGTGCTTTAAACCTGTAAGTTTTGTTTGTTTCCACCTTTAGCATTCCATAATTCCCACCTCTCTGTATTATATCCCGCTCGACCATGATTCAAAACAATGTTTCCATGGCCAAGGGGCATTTTTTACAGCATTACGATGCCCTGCTGTCCCCATGGCATTGTCCCGTCTTGCAATGTGACAGGACTGCAGTTAATTTACCTCTATATATATGGTGGCTACCTATATACTTCAGACTCCCTCCTTCTGTCTTTACCATAGTTCATTGTGTGTGTGTGTTTTTCCGGGAGATGCAGCTTTTCATTTTGACATATATAGGCTCACGGGTGGTGCAATGAATTGTGGAAAATTGTTACTTGTGCCTGTCAGAGTGACAGTTTCAGATTAATATCAGTCCGGCTGTATCATTGAATGCTGAACACTATTTATTTATTCCTCATTTATTTGAATTTCAAGAAAGATAAATGGGTTTTGGACACAATTTCATTGGGGTTTTTTCAACTAGACACTCACAAAATCACCCAGCAGGAGACACGAATGTAAGTACGAGGTGTTTGTTTAGGTTATTTACATGGATTACAGTCTATAATAGGATATGAAATGATTCAGTGTTTTCATTAGTGCTGTTGATAATTGCGTCATGTGTACTGCAGAAGCGTTATCCCCTGTAGCAGCTTGAGTTTGGCAGGCAGACGGTGAGAGAGGAGATGTTTTTCTTTAAATTTGTGTTGAAGCTTCCCCCATTTTGTTCTCCATATGCTGACCCAGGAGATAATAAACCATATGGCTGTAAAGTATGCTAATTGTTTTGGAGTATGTTATTAGGGTAACTGTAAAAGAGTTTTATTTCATCAAGGAAAAGCCTGTTGGATTATTGGGCCTTACTTTGGGTTTTGTTCCATGATATTACATTTGTTGTTTATTTTCCTTTGGTATTCCTGCTTTCTAATTTAGTGAAAGACTAGTCTTGCTATTTCTTTGACAGCTGTTGAATAAGTAAATTTAAAAAAAGTATCAGTGTTAGTACATGTCGAGGACAGGTCCACTTATTTGCTATGTAAGTGCTTTGCTTTTTTCTGTAATGTGTTAGATT